>CM072807.1:23857183-24457183 GCA_037013495.1 Hippophae tibetana | reverse complement strand
CATCTTAAGATATCTGAGTATTCGATAAATGACCTCTATGTGTTCATAATAAATTGATTTACAATACTCACTGAAAAACCAATATCTGGTCTAATGTGGGATAGATAAATGAGTTTTCCCACTAATCTTTGATAACGGCCTTTGTTCATTGATGCATTGTTTTTTTTATTCCGAGTTTCACTACATAGCATCAGAGTTTCTACTGGTTTACACCTCATGCATTGTACCCATATCTCTTCAAAACTTTACAAAACCTATCAAACCAAGCACGTGAAGATTGCTTCAATCCATATAAAGATATCTTAAGTTTGCAGACTCTATTGGTTGTAGCAGGAGATTCAATTCCAGGAGGAATGTCCATGTAGACTTCTTCGAGATCACCATTGAGGAATGCATTCTTAACATCTAATTGGTAGAGAAGCCAATCAAAGTTAGATGCCAAGGAAAGAAGAACATGAACAATGTTGAGCTTTGCTACAGGTGCAAACGTTTCCTGATAGTCAATCCCATATGCTTGAGTGAATCCCTTAGCCACAAGGTGAATCTTGAATCTTTCTACACTTCCATCTGCTTTGTGTTTGACTATAAAGATCCAATTACACCCAATAGCTCATTTTTTTGGTGGTAGTTTTGTGATCTCCCAACAGCTCGTTTTTTCTCTAAGACACTGAATTCTTTAAGAATAATTGTCTTCCATTCAGGTACCTGAATAGCTTCATGAACAAAATTGGGAAACTATATCTGATCAAGGTTACTGATAAAGGCCTTATCACTTGGTGAGAAACTTTTATAAGAAACAAAGTTGTAGATGAGATGGTTTGTATAGGATCTTACACATTTCCGTACAACAATTGGCAAATTCAAATCATCAGGAGATAACTCAATAATGGGAGGTTCAGTGATGTTACCTTGTGAACTATCAGAATGGCCTCTACTTGGGTTGGACTCTTGGACTGGCTCAAGATATGCTCGATTCTCCTTTCCCACTTGAGTTCTCCTCCTACAGTAGACAAAAGATCACTGTTTGGGACGAAAATTTTGAGGAGTTGAGGATTCATTGGGATTCTTAAGAATTTAAGGAATATGATTTGAGACAAAATTTGTGGGAATCATATTTGTTCGTATGGATGTGATGACTGAGAGGTAATGTTATTCCAAAGCTGGTATTAACGGCCTATATTCTCCCCCTCCCCCTGAATGACAGGTTTGGAATAGTATGAATTTTGTTCAAAAAAGATGACATCCATTGTATTGCAAAACCACCTTGTGATAGGAGAAAAGCATTTGTATCCTTTCTGGTTTGATTAATACCCTAGGAATATGCATTTGATGACTCTGGGATCACGTTTATCTCTATGATATACATGAACATAAACAGAACATCCGAATATTTTAAAGGGAATGTTGGACACGATTCCGATTGTGAGTATGACTCAAGAAGAGTGTTGATAGGTGTTTTGAAAGTTAAGACACGAGAAGGCATCCTTTTAATAAGATAGGTAGCCTCATAAGGACAGCTTCCCCACAGAAATGTTTAGGGACATGAGTTGTGAACATGAGAGATCTAACTACCTCGAGAAGATGCCTATTTTTTCTTTCAACCACCCCATTTTGTTGAGGTGTCAACACAAGAGCTTAAATGGACAATCCCATGACTTAACAAATAATCACTAAGAATTAAAGTGAAGTATTCCCCACCATTATCAGTTTTCAATACTTGGATCTTTGTTTGAAATTGGGTTTGAATCATGGTATTGAAATTTTTAAAAATTTGACTTGCTTCAAATTTTTCTTTCATGAAAAATAACCAAGTGATTCGAGTATGATCATCTACAAATGAAATAAACCAACGTATCCCTGTTATGCTTTTGATTCGAGAAAGTCCCCAAATATAAGTGTGAATTAGTGAGAAAGGATGTGATTTTTCATGTAGAAGATTGGAATATGAATTTCTAACATATTTTGAAAATTGACATACTTCACCTTGAAAGTCCTTTGAATTTTAATTTCTAAATAATTAAAGGAACTTTTTTTGTAAATACAAGAAATTAGGATGACCTAGGTGATAGTGATTCAACATGATTTCACCATCGTTATTGGATTTATGATTTAACAAAGTTTTATTCTAATATTGAAACGTCGAACATAGTTTAGAGGAGTTGTCTTTCTGGAGGGTCTTCCTTTAAAGAGATAAGAGTCCCAAGCACTCTTTAGCACTGCCAATCATCTTCCCCGAATCCAAATCCTCTAATTCACATAGATTATGAACAAATTTAACCACACAATTTTTATCACGGGCGAGTTTAGTAATTAATAGGAGATTACAATCAAAGGTTGGAACAAGGATAGAATCGAGAATAAAGGAATTTAAATTTTTTGCTAAACCAATTCCTGTTACTTTGGATACTGATTCATCGATAATCCTAACAGTGTGTCATTTTTGGTAATTTTTAAGATTCATAAGAAAAGAAGCATAACCCGTCATGTGGTCTGAAGCACCTGAATCAACAATCCATGGTCTCTTAACCTGCTTCACACTAAGAGCGTTAAGAGTGTTACCTAATTGAGCCAAAGTTGCAAATAATGTTGGTAAGGATTGTCCAAATATTTTCTGGAGAAGATCAATCTGCTCCTTGCTAAACAAGGCAGATTCAGGTGAAGCAGCTCCATGGGTTGTGAAGGTAGTATTTTCATGGATCTCTTGGTTGGTGTGTCGTGCGAAAGATGACTTCCAATCAGATGGTCTCTTAACGTGCTTCACACTAAGAGCGTTAAGGGTGTTACCTAATTGAGCCAAAGTTGAAAATAATATTGGTAAGTATTGTCCAAATATTTTCTAGAGAAGATCAATCTGCTCCTTGCTAAACAGGGCAAATTCAAGTGAAGCAACTCCATGGGTTGTAAAGGTAGTATTTCCATGGATCTCTTGGTTGGTTTGTCGTGCGAAAGATAGCTTCCACTCAGCTGACTTGCCATGACTTTTCCAGCAAGTTTTCTCAGTGTGGCCAAGTCTACGGCAATGGTCACACCAATGTCTTCCTCTTTGGGGATGGTTTTCTACATTCTGAGATTGGTGCTTCACGAATGCTTGGTAAGGGCTTTGTTTCTATAATTATGCTTCGCACATCATCAAGATCTTTGTCGAGCCCCATATAAAATTTGAAAACCCGCTTCTTTTCAACAATCTATTTGTACAAGATTCCTTCTACTGGACACTTCCATTCGTGGACCTCAAAGAGGTCTAACTACTACCAATACCGAGTGAGAGTTAAAGTATTGGGTAACTAAAGACTCCCCTTGACGAAGATCATGGAGGATGCTCTTGACCTCAAAAAGTTCAGACATATTATAAGAACTGGAATAAGTATCTCTAGCGGCGTCCCATATTCCTTTGGTAATATCGTAGAGAAAAAGTTCTCTCCAATCTGGTTCGTCATAGAATTTATCAACCAAGGCATCACCATATTGCTCTTGGATTTCCATGTTCTGTATTTCGAATCATCCTTGTCTGGGGTTGCTACAATTCCAGTGAAGTAATCGTCTTTCATCTTTCCGCATACAAACATCATGACAGATTTAGACCACTGAAAGTAATTGTGCCTATTTAATGTGACTGGTGATGAGCAGAATATTGTTCTCGGTGGAACCTCCATTGGAGCCAGTCATGACAGGTTTTCCTATGGCCGTTGATGCTCAGGCTTTGCATGAGAGAGGAAAGAGAGAGCAAGTGAGTGCTAAACGAAGAGCAACAACCAAGTGGTACTCAGACTATGGAAACTGGTTTCACGATGAGTAGTTCTGGATAATTGGTTATGGGTGAAGACAACAATGGTAGTTGAGTATAACCACACTGGAAAAATTAGAGCAAACAAGATTGAACACTCTAGGTCATAATGTTCTAATGACTGACCCACGAAGAACTGTGATGGTCGTGGAAGTCGACTTGGGTTTCTCGATTCTGTGGGAGATGAAACAGGTGGAATAACTTGGAAATGAAGAAGCCTTCAAAGACTTCTTGGCAAATGGGAACGAGTTCCAAAAAAAATACAAGGAATGGACCTTAAGAAGGAGATCAAAAAGCTTCAACGTTATCAGGACTAGATAAAGACTTGATTTCAGTCCAGTGAGGTCAAGGATAAGAAGGCTTTGATAGATGCTCGCAAGCTTATTGAACGTGAAATTGAAAGATTTAAAATCTATGAAAAATGAAAGCCTCAAATGAAAAGTGGATTTCAAAAACGCTTTGATACCATGAAGAAAAACATTAAGAGAGAAACTGAATACTTCTTTTTTTTCATCTTATTTTCAATTGTGTCTACAACAATATAAATAAAACAAGGAATAAATTTAGACCACTAATCTAGGGATACATTTGCTACAATTCCTATAATTAGTTTATACATAAAAGAAAACTAAATCCTAAGGAATTAATTTAGTCAACTTCCCTTATTTACAGCTTAGAAAATTAATAATGATTTCTGAGAATTAAATCTCAAAAATTCTACAACAAGATGTATGTTTTTGAGTTCAAAATAATACACTAAATTTGCAACCTAAAAAGTGCATTTAGACATGCCAAATTAAGGGAATACCTGAGGTGAGTTGTCTATTATGATAACACGTGTCAAGTCACGGCCAAGAATTGTCAAATCTTTGAGATAATTCCCCTCTACATAAACACAAGACTCGCGGAAAACACGATGACGAAATATCTTCCTTTTTGGATCAAGCACGTTTAGAAGCTGCTCAGCATAAATACTTTGGCTTGCAGTAAAAATTATTATCTCAAAAAGTCTGGAAACTCTATCCAAAAATTCCATGAGATGAGGACGGCATCTAACATAGACTGTGTGCTCCTGGAAATTAAAGTTCACAGGGAATGTGAAATCTGCATCATCACAAGGTTCCAGCGTGGAGTGCACCAAAGTTTCTGTAAGACACAGACATGTCAACAGATAATAAAATTATTTGAACACTTGATTGGGAAGATACTGAAAAGGAGAAGGCCAATGTGCCCCAACTACCCAATTCAAACTACATCCTTACTATCCAAAGGAATTATTTAAAAGGAGAAAGAGCAGCAGAAAATGCTTCCTTAATGGCGACCATAATAAATAGTACGGAAATGTTTGCAATCAAAATCTAACGAACAGGTTATGCTCTGAATTCAGTAATGAAGATCATTGAATTTCACATTGATTTTCCTTTCCTTGAAAATTATAAACTGGAAAAGAGTTAGCGTTCATAGTTGTGATCATCATTGGTATATTAAAAGTAAAACCAGAAGAAATGAGTCACAATGCAGTCAGACTGTATATGACACCTTTAATGGGATAAGGCAAGTAGTAATTAACAATGGTGGAAGGGCCTATTCCAAAATATTCTTTCATCATTAATACAGGCAATAATGAAAATTAAAAAGTATCTCACCATCTAAGTCTAACACAAGGGTAGTAATTGGACAACTCCGTGTCTGCTTTGGTAGCAGCACAGGGCGAAAAGTTGGGACAACTGACGACAAGTCAGGCAAGTTCTTTATGAACAAATAAGGATAAAAGTCATCAAATTCCTCAAAGTCGTCATCCTCAACGTAAACATTAGTTGACATGGGATCTGAGCCATGCTCATCCACACATTTTAACTTCGAGTTTTTCATGGCAAGATATATAGCAGAAACTTCAGATGAAATATGTGATCCTTCCATGTCTGCAGAAAGAATTTACATTACTGGCACCATAGTAAAAGTACAATAAAGTCCTAATCATTTAAATATTAAGAAATCTCTGCCTGTAATATCACAACTCACCAGGGTACGTTATATTTACTGAAAATGCCTTCTCACTGTAACTATTCTCCTCCCGAACAATAACTTCAGAACTTTCTTCACAAGTATGACTACTGAGGGCATCATCATGTTCATGATGAAAATTGCCATCTCCATTCAGGAAGAATTTGGTAAAATCAACTAAGGGAAAATGAGGGGGGAAACATGCTTATAGCATAGCCAATCACATACGAAAACTGAGACATTCACAAATTAATAATTTAGAAATAAAAACTAGAGTTCACCTACCTCCATTGCTTGTTTCATCGCCAGCATGTTTAGCAGAGTGAAAGTTGGGAGAAAATATAGTTTCTAAAGTATGCTTGTCAGATCCATCACAAGCCTGCAATACAGTAAAAATAAATTTACAATAAAATATTGAACTCTCAAAGACATTTCCCGCCCCTCTTTTATGCTGATGCACAGCATAATACCTACTAGACAGAGTTACAAGGATGATATAAGAAAACTCATCATGAAATCTTAAATCCTAGTAAACCTGCATAAATATGGCATGACTTGCCAATTTACCTTATGAGTCACAGAATCATCAGCAATTGCATCATGCCCCAAAAAGGCATCAGAAATCTCATTGCGCACAAAATTGAGCTTAGTGTTCACAAATTTCTTGTGACAACAGCTTCCTCACTCTTCTTTAGAACACTGCCAGCTGAAAATTGCAAAAGGAGACGAAAATTACATTACCCAAAGAAATTGGCAAGTCTCTATTAGATGCTGAAGAGAAATTCATGTTTGACAATATGAGAAATTGGTAAGAAATGGTGTCCTCTATAACCAGTAGACATAAAAGTTGAATACAATCTTGTGCCGCATTAAAATATGCCAGAACTCTTCTAAGGAACATAACATTGGAGTCTTGAAGTATTAGAACGCCTAATAGATGATAAGTACTTCCAACAAATATCAGGACGTTTTCAAAAAAAAAAATTAATAATACCTACCGAGTTTGTGCTTTCTCGCAGAAGACATAATTAGGTCAGCAACCTTCTTTTCTACAACTTGTAAATTTTCAGACATTTTCTTATGAACTCTGGAAACCTTTGTACCAGCATGGTCTTGAGTTGCAGCTCTTCCAGAACTCATTTTCTTGATTTGCATTGGTATGTTATATAGAAAACAGAGATATTGGTTGGTTCCGCATGCCAGTACACAATTCAAAAATAGATTCTCTAAACAGAGCAACCTGTTTCAGTAACTGCGTCTACTCCTACCCAACAAGGATGCCAAATAATGTTAAATTAAACTAGTCACCATCTTTTATTCTAACATAACATGCTTTCAAATAGTAACAAACTTTGTACATTTATCACTGATAAAATATAATTTACTAATTTCCAATATAAGATGTACTAACTAGTAAGGTATACAAACAAAGAACGTAATCATATGAAAAGTACTTTTCGAAGAAATATAAAAAAGTTGAAAAGGAAAGAAAAGAAATATTTTATGTTAGAATTAAATTGGTCACTAACTCTCCCAAAAACTTAAACTATTAGGAGGGCCAATAATACTTGTAGGAAATCAATCTAGACATATGATTGATTCCTGATATCAAAGCTTTAGGCTCAAAAACTGCTGCTCTTAGCCTCCTGTTCAACTAGTTTTACAAGTTCACCTAGTATGATGTCAAATACTCAGGCAGGGAATGCACCTTTTCAGTTTCCAACTCAAGTTCCAACTTCTGGGCAGGAGAGTTATGAAAAAACTGAAAGTTTAATGTTCTTAGTACATTGACAAGTTCACCTAGTATGATGTCAAATACTCAGGCAAGTAATGCACCTTTTCAGTTTCCAACTCAAGTTCCAGCTTCTGAGCATGAGAGTTATGAAAAAACTGAAAGTTTAAATGTTCTTAATACACTGGAAGATGACATGGATGAGTAGGCTCCAAAGACAAGTAACAAAACTGAATTCAATATGGGAAATGTAGGCAGCTTTGGGCTTGGATCCACTCCTGATCCTGCTCCTAAACATAATCCTTTTGGTGGTCCATTTAACAGTGCAACTATTAATGTTTCTGCTTCTCCTTTTAATAGTACCAATCCTCAAGGAAAGCTATTTCGGCCTGCATCTTTTCAGTTCCAATCTCTCCAACCATCAGTACCCACTCAACCTACAAACTCAAGTGCATTTTCTGGTGGATTTAGCACTAGAAGAACTGTTCAAGCTCCTGCACCAAGTGTTTTTGGACAGCCAAGTCCTTCAAATTTGTCTAAAAGATCTTCAACAGTTCCAATCCAACCAACTGAGTTGCGCCAAAAATTGGTAATATTGAGAACATTTCTTTGGGGCTAGGATCGGACTACTTGGTAAACTATGGGTCATTAAGTGGAACAATTTTTTCTAGAAATCTAAATTGTAGTCCTGTATCTCAATCATTAATTTAACAATGCATGCAAGCAAATTTCCCTCCTCATCTTGGATAGTAGACTCAAGTGCCTCCAATCACTTGACAGGTAATCAATCACTTTTCACAACCTAATCACCTTTAACAAACTTCAAACAGTACGTGTCGTCAATTGACCAAAAATCCACATTTGGATTTTGTTCATTTATTTGGAAAAATTTGGTGACATGGCATAGCAAAAAACAAACAATGATAGCACATAGCAATACCAAAGCTGAGTTACGTGCGTTGGCTTTGGACATATGTGAAGGAATTTGGCTAAAATGACCGCTAAACGAACTCAAGATTGAAAATTCATAATCTATTAGAATCATGTGTGACAACCAGTCAACAATTGCAATTGCCAAAAAATCCAGTCTATCATGATCGAACTAAACATGTGAAAATTAATAGACACTTTATCAGTGAGAAAATTAAAAACAAGATAATCTCCCTCAACTATGTTCCATCTAGACAACAAGTAACAGATATCTTAACTAAAGCTTTGTTTCGATCTAATTTCACATAGTTAAGTGTATCACTTAGGTTGAAAACATATATCGCCTAACTTGAGGAGGAGTGTAAGAAATCAATTTAAGCATATGATTGATTCCTGATTTTTAAAGTGTAATCAGCCCCTGGTTTTCAAGAGGTTAATTTCTTGATTTTCAAGGTGACTTTAAGCTATATATTAGTGACTTTTAGCTGTATATTAGTGATAAGAACTGTATATATATGTATCTGATATCAAGAAATAAAAGAAGTAATTTTCTATAAAATACAAACAGCTTTAATACTTTATACATTCTATCATTCTAAGTTGTAAATCTCCCTTTGCCTGATAAGTAAGAATACAATAGTGATATGGTCAGTGTCACCAAAGCTCATCAATTATTTTATAAGGCACCACTATTGACTTCTACAAACTTGACAGGAGATGACACATGGGAGGAGGTCAATTCCCACGAGATTACCAGACTTATACACTCATGTGACCAAAAACCGGGAAGTTAATACATAGACATGAATACTCAATAGACAATTATCTACTATTCTGAACTCTCTTTGCTTACTACTAAACATTAATACCAAAACCCTAACGAACCTAACCCAAAACAGCTATGATTTTCAAAACCACGCCTGGAAATAGAAACCATATAAGGGCCAAACCAAACCAAACCAAAGAAAACATACTAACTTCAAAATTAAGATATATGATTCAGCAAATTTAGAATATGATTCAGCAAAACCAACGTAACTTCCAGGCTCCCAGATATAACCCAAAAGAAAACTAAACAAATGCAACACTAAGCACAATAAATTATTAATAAAAACTATAAACTGAGCTCAATATACACAACTTTGAGTTTCCAGATTCTGACCTGATCCAACATCAAACACTAGAATATCGAGCAGCTGTACTCACAGTAACACTCCCTGAAGGCAAACGGCAAAATAGTTCGGAGATTCCGGCTTTAGGTACACTGCCTAAATGAAGTGCGTGTTTCTACTCGCTCTTCAAAATGGACACGTCTATAGAAGCTGGATCTTGATCGTCAATATTAAGTCTGGGTATCTAGTAAAATGTAGTTATTTAAGGGAAAAAAATGTCTTCCAGAGTAGAGAAGTGAATATATATTTTACGGAAAAGATATTTTCAAAGGAATTATTATAAGGGATGATTATATACGTATATTCGTGATATAGTTCATAATATGACGGTTTTTTTTTGTTCCAATAGCAGCTAAATTTTACGCAATGCTACAAAATTTACAATTTAGCTATATCAAGAGATATTATTAAAATATGATTATTTGATGATTGTTAAAAGTGTTAATAACGCTACCTCAAATCTAGCTGTGAAGAGTTATATGCGGAAGCCATTCGTCAATCGGCGACTAAAACTAGACAGTTTTCATGTGTTTATGATCCTCGTAGAAAGAACAATGTTACTCATAATTTAACTAAATATGTTTTATCTTACAATGATTCTGAAACTTGGCTTCAAGAAGCTCTAAACTGTCTTTCTCCGACTTTGGTTTCAGATTTGAATTTAACCAATAATTAATGAAGTTTTTTTTCTTTCTCAAAAGAAAAGGATATTGCAAATGAATTAAGGGCTTTGTCCAAGGATACTATAAAATCAATTTATAAGCTTGATTAATTTACTCTTTGACCATTTTTATAGTTTAATTAAATTTATTATATATTAGAATTATACCAATAACTATTGATCTACCAAATTAACTAACTATCTACTTTAAAAATAATGTTCGTTTATAACATTATGTCTCAAACCATCTACTAAAATAATGCCCCAAAATATTACAAGCCTCGTTATTTCTTTCACAATATCTATAAGCAAGGTGTTTAGATGGAGACTAACGTTCAAATGAACTAAGTCTGAAAAGTTAACACAATAACACAAATGTAAATATGTGTCCTAAAGGGGATTAAATAACGAAGAACTTGAACTATATGATTTAACATTTCAACAAATTAATCAAAATCACTAACAACATTAGAATAGATGTTTAAGCACAATATCACAAATATTATGAGTTTGTTAATTAATCAAACACAACTATCAATGTTTCATAAATTAACTAAAGAAAAAAGCTTATGAGAAAGGTTTTTGCAAATTATATTTAAAAAAAAAAACTTAAATGAAAAATTAGATTCAGTTTGTGAGCCAAAGATTTGTTTAAATAGAATGAGTTAAAGCCCTAGAAAAGGCCTATTATAGTTTTGTCCTTAAAAACAGTTAAAAGATTTTAAAAATAAGGACAATATAGTAATAAAACAAATTGGCTCGAGTAAAAATTAAAACCTAGTTGCTCGGTCGATCTAGATCAAGTTCGATCGACTAGTTGAGCTCGATTGATCGACCCTGAAAAGTTTGATTGTTCTGGTAAATTCTCGATCGATCTAATGAAACAAATAATTAATTCTTAAATAAGAAGATCGATGTACTCATTAATCTCGATCGATCGAGTATTAATACCTCGATCGATCTAGTCATATAAAAAATTAATACATCCAATTTTTACTTAATCTCGATTGATCTAGACATGACTCAATTGATTGAGCAACCTACATGAAAAATGTTCCTATGTGTCTAATATGAAATCTAACGTGTACGATAATAGAGATATACCTAAGATATGTTCATTGAAGCTCATTGGTTTCTTTGGCTTGAAAATATCCTTAAAAAACACCCTTAGAAACTAAAATTATATTTAGATGTTTTGTTCACAAATATCGTCAACACTCATAAACCTTACAATCTTACTGTTTAACATATTTGTGTGACAAAACCTTTCTCTCACTATATAACACTCATAGGAAAAAAATTAATTTTACATAGTGAAACTATCCTATGATATGGTAAAACCATATTCACTTGAATCCTGAAAGCTCATTTATACATTGAAAAACAAAAACATAAAACAACTTGCCCCAAATGACTCAATGTTCATTAGTTCATTGAATATAACAATAGAAAAAGTAAAGAAATATATATAAGTGAAGACTAACAACAAATAGAACATTTAAGTGTTACTCCTCCCATGTGAATAAACTTGAACACTTAATGTGTTCTTCCTCTATGTGTAATCTCTCTGAAAGAAAATTTTCAATCAATACCCTCCCCTCCCAAAAAAAATCACTCTCTTTTTATATATTTTCAATTAATACGCAATAATTTTCTCCCTTTTTTATTGTACAAATAAATAATATTATCATAAAATAATGATAAATATGTTGAGTAAGCAAGGAGTGTATTTAATGACTGAAAAGAGAAATACATATTCTTAAAAGCTAAATACATAGAGCTAAAACAATATATTTCCCAAAAAAATGAATAAAACCCCCCCTAAATTCTATAACTCCTCTAAATAAATTAAAATAAAACAAAATTTATAAAAATTGATATATATAATTTTTTTTAATTGATGGTAATAGAATTAGTTTAACATGACGACAACAGTACATACAAATGATGAAATTAATTTTGTTTAAAATGTGTTTATCCATTGACAACATAAATATTTATAAACAAGAAACAAAAACATACCAACATATATTGTGACATATTGATAATAAGCAAACGTAAAATATATGTTGGAATTGCAATAGGATGTCAATTTATTCATTTATCACATATTATGAAAAAAGTACAGTTGAATTCATATTTGCACATAATAAAATTTTACTCACCAAGAGAGAACTTAAATAACTTTTTTTCTTTTTTTAACTTTCCTTATATATTTTTTGTGAATGATTAGTTATTTATTTTCTTTTTATATAACTATTTGTGACTCTTTCTTTTTGTTCGTGTAAAAGCTTTTGTATTTTCCTTTTTTCTTTAATATTATTTTAAAAGGAAATATGCACGAGTCAAAAGTCTAGTATGATGACTTTCACACTAATTGTGAGGTAGCTCCATCCGCTTATTATGGTAGCTTCATATATCACAGTATGTAGTCCTCTCAAAACTATGTGTCTCTTTATAGTAGCATTTTAGAAAGTGAAAGATAGATCTCAATAATAAATTTTCAATCAAGATTAGCTCATTTCCTAGAATATCACAAAATCAATCATAAACTTTAAGCATGACATACATATGTGTCCATTGAGTGTATGAGTAGGTTCATGTCAACATTGATCACCATATGTGAAAAATATGTAAATCTAAAAATCAAATATCCATTTGTATAGTGTATAGCTAAATAAAATAAATAGGAATGGAGTACGCAATGATCATGCCAATGCTAAAACATATCTACTTCCCTCATTTTTTATTTTATTTTGAAACTAAAGAAATATCAATAAAAATAAAAACAAACAAACAAACTAAAGATGCTCGCCCATGGTCAATTAATCACTTAAACAAAAGTATCTAAGTGAACAATAAATGATGATCAGGTGACCAAAAAAAGAATGATCTTTCATAACCCAAACTTTCTTGAATTTTGGTTTCTTTATATCTTTAGGTTGAAAATCAACTACCTTAGCTGTCATTGGCATATTCCTCGACTTACCTTTATATTTCCTATTCATCCTAAATGACAATGGAGTATGCATGATAGGATGATAGTAATTAGTTATAAAATTACAATTATTGATTTTACATGCCTTTTTGAACCAACAACTTCATGATTTCTAGTAAATTTTTTGAACATGTTATCATAATTTCTATTCATCCTAAAATACGATCCAATATGCATAGATGGATGATGGTTACGAGTTCTATCATGTGAAGCATCAAAAGTATTATTAAATTTAGGAGCATTCATAATAGAGATTGAGGTGCTGACCAAGTTGATGTTTACAAATATTCTAAAGATTCTCAAGATCTTACACAAGGAATAGATTTGAAATATCAAATTAGATGCAAGGATTAATTTAGGAAGATATTGTTTGTTTTAGTTAATTATAGGCATTTTATGTTTAACAATTTTTATTTTAGTGAATTGTGGGCTTTTTTATATTTTTTTATCATAAGTCTTTTTTTTTGTCTTTTAATTTTTAGGATGGATTAGGCCCAATCCAAAACTAAATAGACCCATAAGACCCATTTCATCTAGGGTTCTTTTATTTAAGGTAAATTTCATCTCGGGTTTTTGTTGCTTATAAAAGAAAACAACAGTCATGTAATGGGGGAGAATTGATATCATTAATGAAAATTTATTTTAGAAAGATTTTTGCTTTACCTTCTTATGTTCTTGCTTAAATTCTTGAACTCAACTTATCAAAGAAAGTGATCATCCTTTGTAGTGTCTTAAGGTTGTGGTTTTAAGGACTTTGTTTCCTTAGGGTTCTAATATGATCATTTTCAATATGTTCTTAGCAAGTCAATCTTTCCTATTAGTTTGAGTTCGTGGGTTCCTAGGATTGTTCATCCAGAGGGTCCGCATCAATTTATCAAAAATCTACACTTGGGCCTAATATAACATTTTCTACCACAATAATGATAGACAAACATAAATTTAATAAATTTTCAATCATAGGTGTAACTATTCATTATGTATAATGAGTAACATTAAAAGTATGGGTAGAAAGCCTTACAAGTATGATTTTTGATATTGAAGTTGCATGTGTAGCCTATGAAAAAGAAGGGTTGGAGGGTTTTATAAACTTAGTTTTTTTTAAGATGATAATGTAGAATCATCATCTACATAGTCTAGTCCTCTCTTGTCTCTAACAGGTTTTTCATAATCCAAAAATTTTGTTTAGCCTTTCAGCTGCAATGGATTTTTTACAACTTCCTTGGATTGTTCAAGTTCCTACACCAAATTTAGTTTTTCTTATTCTAAGCTTACAAAACTCAAATTCAGATCATTAATATGCTTAGACAAATAATTTTTTTTGTTTATTCAATATCGTGGAACTTATGTCATAGGATTTTAGTTTATCATTTAATTTAGTTACTTCCACAAGTAACCTATCTTTTTTTTTTTGCATCTTACATAATCTATGAATACTTCTTCAATATTAGTTACATTAAATTGTTGAGTAGAAATTCAGCATCACTTTCCTCATTATCTAAATCAATGTTAGACTTATTAGAGTATCCTACTAGAAGTTACAGTGAATGCCTAGTAGTTGGTACCATAATTTTTTAATTCAACTGGATTGACATTATCACTTTCAAAGTCAATAATTGTAATGTTGAAAACTCTTCCAATTTGGTTCTTCTTGTTTTCACAGTCAGTTGTGACGTAACCAAAACCCATACATTTAAAATATTGAAATCTAGTAGGTTTAGATTTCTTACCATCATAACTCATAGATTTGAGTTCTCTTAGATTTTGATCCATTTGTTAACTTGATTGTTCTTTGTTTTAAGGATTCTTTTTATTAAGGTTTTTGTTCTATCTTCTGGTTAATAGTACCATTTCTTCACCATCATTGTCACTATCTTCAATCAAAAGCAATACTTTTTTTCTTTGGAGGTTTACCAAAGCTCATCTCAAAGTTTGAAGTGAGCCAATGAGTTCTTCTATTTTGATAGTGTCCACATCCTTGATTTCATCAATTCCAATGACCTTTGAATGAAAGTAATCTGGTAATGAGCAAAGAATATTTCAAATTATCCTGAAATCATCAATTTTTTCTCTAAGATTGGCAGAGGTGTTAGTAATATCACATAATCTAATATAAAATTCAAAAAAGTTCCATCTTTTTTCATCCTTGAATTTTCAAATTGACTACCAAACATGCGAAGTTTAGTTTATTTAACTTGTGTGGTCCCCTAATAGATCCCAAGCATGCTTAGTAATATCAACGTTAGAAATATGATGAAACTTATCAACATACACAACATTAAAAATAACATTAATATCCTTTTGATTCCAGTTACTATAAGTTTTATCTTGATTGCTCCATTCATTTCTAGGTTTAAGAGTGACAATATTATCTTTGGTAATTGTAGGTGGTTCCTAACTGTAAAGCATAAATTTCATGACACTCTCATCTATAAACCATAGAAAGGATCTTATACGAGTCTTCCAATATGGGTAATTAGACTCATAAAATAAAGTAAATGGGTTGAAAACGAATCCTCTTTTAAATGATTCATAACAAGGTTCTAATCAACACTAAGTGTATCTAGTGACTCGTTTTGATACTAAATGAAAGTTTCTTTTTTTATAGATCTCATTAGCTAGAGGGGAGTTAATAGATAATCAGTAAAATTGTGACAAATTAAAATTTTGGTAGACAGCCAAATAAATTATCAGGTGTAAAATAAAATAATAATGAAAAGTAAAATAACATGTGAGATTTTTCGATGGAAACAACTTAGGTCATACCAATGACATAAGAGAAAAACCATCGCTTCATTGGACCACCTAACTATCTACTATGAAAATAATGTTCAATTACAAGTCTAAAACTTAAACTACCCACCAAGGTAATTCCCCCAAGTAATATACTTACAAACCTCCTACTTTATTTCACGGTCTCTATAAGCAAGGTGTTCGAATCTGGATTATCATTCTAATGAACACAAGTCAAATGAGTTAATTGAACCCATACAATTGGCACCTAAAAAGTTAGCATAATAACACATGCACAAATGTGTGTCTGATGAGTGCTCAAAAAGCACTAAAATAACCATGATTTTATGTACCTTAATTGATTAAAAATACATATATTTATATGTTTTATCATATATTTATATAAATTTGTCTTTTTCGGAATCACGGGTATTTTTATTGTTTTTCAGGTATTTTGGCTTAAAAACGCAATGTAAAGACTCAAAGAGGAATATTTGAAGCAATACATCACAAATATATCAACAAATAAGTGAGAAAAGGTCAACAAACATGGAAAAATCGGACGAAATGGGTCGAAAAGGTCAAAAATGTCAAAAAGACGGAAATTGCGCGCCGCAGCCCAGCTGTGCGCGCAGCCCAGCGCGCCCCAGCGCCCAGCCGCGCGTGCCCGCGCGCGCTGGCATGGCAAGCTGCGCGCAGCGCAGCGCGCTGGCACTGTTCACGCGCGCCGAGCTGCGCGCAGCGCCCCAGCAGCCCCCCTCCGCGCGCCCAACGCGTTTTCGCCCCATTTTTCACGTGCAGCCGCCCCTGTGACGTCATGCTGACGTCATTGATGACATCAGCAATTCCAATACGCGTTTTTACATTTTTTAATATTTTTTTAACATTTTTTTACTCATTTTTTCTCTCCATCCTCACCTATAAATACCCCCCCTTCCCTTCACTTCAAATCACACCTTCAAAACTCACTTCTCTCTTCTTTCTTTCTCTCATTTCTTAGTTTTTAGTTTCTCTTAGTTTCTTTCTTAGTTTCTAAGCTTTTCTTAGTTTTTCTCTTAGTTTTTAGTTCAATTCTCTTAGGTTTAGAGTTCTTCTCTTTTTGAGAGGAACTTGTAATGTTTTTGTAATAATTTAGATTTTTGATTCAATATATGGAAGTGCAAATTCCGCTCGGAGGTTTTCTAGCAACGGGAATAGCGTCGAAGTTCTGTAAGGATTTTATTTTCTTTACAGTTATTTTTATGCTTTATTCTTACATGTTATATTCAACTTGTCTGTGGTTAAATTTAACTATGCTAGCTGTTTAGTAAAAATAATGTAATAACGACGTTGTTATGCTTGCGAAATATTAAATAGGTAAAAATCTTTAAAATGAATTGATTTTGTTTTTATTCAAGATTTTATATTAAGAATGTTAGAGAGAAATATATTATTTTTCATTACAAACTTAAACCTGAAAATTAGATTTTAAGGTTTAGTTATCCGGTCTAATTTAGAGTAGTGCTCTTTTATTTGTTGGTACAATCGCCCGGTAGTTAGAGTGAAACTCTATTTCGAAAGTTTTTATAAGAATTATTATGTGAAAATATATTGACAACATGTTTTCAATAGTGGTTTTAAAACTTGAAAGTTAGTACTCGGATAATTAAATTCTTATGTTTAATTTGGACACCTTGAATAATGTTTAAATTGTCTAACCCCACCAAAGGTGGCATTTAAATGGTTCATTTTCAATCTCTTAGAAAAAGGAATTAATTTAATTAAGCATATTAGTTATCAACCCCACCCATAGGTGTTAATTGATTTGTTTAGTTAACAAAGAATATCTAACCCCACCAAAGGTGGTATTTATATAAAAAAGAGAGAATCAATAAAATATCAATTTATATCTTTAATAACCTAGTTAATATGAGCAAGCATAATTAATTTAGTTATTATATCCATAAATACTCCGCTAATATAAATGATAAAAATTTGCATGAACATTTATTGAATCCGTATATATGTTTATTTTTAGATAATTATTTATTGAATTTGTATCTATGTTTATTTTTATGTTATTAGATTATATTTAATTAATCTGTATATATATGTTTATTTTATATCATTAGATTAGGAACACAAAAACCAAACTATCGTGACAGGATGTTTAGGATTTAATTTCGTTTTTAAAAGTTTGAATAATAAATTAAAAACCACATACATTCCTTCCTTAGATCGACCTTGGGAGTATACTTATCATTTTCTTCGAAATGATTCGTGCACTTGCGAGAGTTTTATAAATATTAAAACCAAAGTATTTGCGGGAATCGGCGATGCCGGTTTTCGTTCATCAGTGTCCTAAAGAGGATTAAATAATGAAGAACCATAATTAGATGATATAATAGATCAATAGATAAATCAAAATCACAAGCAATCCTAGAACATATGTTTTAGCACAATATCACAAATATTGTAGGCTTGTTAATCAATCAAACACAACCACCAATATTTGATAAATTAATTAAAAAAAACCTACCAAAATTTTTTGCAAAACAAATTTTCAGAGAAAGCTTAGATGTAAAATTAGATTTAGTTGTGGTTAAGTAAATTGTGAGCCAAAGATTTGTTTAAATAGAGCGAGTTGAAGCCTTAGGTTAAAGGCCTATTATAGTTCTATCCTTAAAAACATTTAAAATAGTTTTAAAAAGTAAGGAAAATATTGTAATGAAATAAACTAGCTCAAATAAAAATTAGAACCTAGCTACTCAATCGATCTAGACTAAGCTCGATCGATCTAGTTGAGCTCGATCAATCGACCCTGAAAAGTTTGATCGATCTAGTGAAAAAAATAATTAATTCTAAAACAAGTAGATTAATATACTTATTAATCTCAATCAATCGAGTATTAATATCTCAAACGATTTAGTCATATAAAAACTTAATTCAATCAGCTTGAATTAAGATTGATCAATCTAAACATGACTCGATTGATTGAGTGACCTATATGCAAAATGTTCCTATATGTCTAATATGAAATCAATCGAGTAACCTATATATAAAATGTTCCTATATGTCTTATCATTCAAGATCCTTAATTGACTTAGCATTATAATTGTCATACTTGAATTTAAGTAGTCCACTGATGAGCAAAACCGGCATCGCCGATCCTGCCAATACTTTGGTTTTATATTTATAAAACTCTTGCAAGTGCACGAATCATGTCATAGAAAATAATAAGTATACTCCCGAGGTCAATCTAAGGAAGAAATATATATAGTTTTTAATTTATTATTCAAACTTTTAAAAACAAAATTAAATCTTAAACATCTTGTCACGATATTTGGGTTTTTATGTTTCTAATCTAATAACATAAAAATAAACATAGATACAGATTCAATAAACATTTATGAAAATTTTATTTTTTATAATAGTGGAGTATTTATGAATATAATAACTAAGTTAATTATGTTTGCTCATATTATTTAGGTTATTAAAGGTATAAATTGATATTTATTGATTCTCTTTTTTGTATATGAATACCACCTTTGGTGGGGTTAGATATTCTTTATTAACTAAACAAATCAATTAACACCTATAGGTGGGGTTGATAACTAATTTGGTTAATTAAATTAATTCCTTTTATAAGAGATTGAAAATGAACCATTTAAATGTCACCTTTGGTGGGGTTAGACAGTTTAAACTTTATTCAAGGTGTCCAAATTAAACCTAAGAATTTAATTATCCGAGTACTAACTTTCAAGTTTTAAAACCACTACTA
Organism: Hippophae tibetana; assembly: GCA_037013495.1. Classification (NCBI taxonomy): domain Eukaryota; kingdom Viridiplantae; phylum Streptophyta; class Magnoliopsida; order Rosales; family Elaeagnaceae; genus Hippophae; species Hippophae tibetana. The sequence goes on along the minus strand of CM072807.1, from coordinate 24,437,412 downwards.
AAAACATGTTGTCAATACATTTTCAGATAATAATTCTTATAAAAACTTTTGAAATAGAGCCTCACTCTAACTACCGGGCGATTGTACCAATAAATAAAAGAGCACTACTCTAAATCAGACCGGATAACTAAACCTTAAAATATAATTTTCAAATTTAAGTTTGTAATGAAAAATAATATATTTCGCAAGCATAACAATGTTATTATTATATCATGTTTACAAACAACTAACAATGTTAAATTTAATCACATACAAATTAAATATAACATATAAGAATAAAACATAAAAATTAACTACAAAGAAAATAAAATCCTTATAGTACTTTGATGCTAATTTTGTTGCTGGAAAACTTGTAAACGGAATTTTCATTTCCATTTATTGAATAAAAAAACAAATAAATTACAAAAACATAATTAGTTCTTCTCAGAAAGAGAAGAACTCTAAAACTAAGAAAAACTAAAAACTAAGAAATGGAGAGAAAGAAAGAGAGAAAAAGATGATTTTAGGTGTGTTTTGCTGTGGAGAGAATGAGAGTATTTATAGGTGATGAGAGGAAGAAAAAGTGGAGGGAAAAATTATAAAAAAATGGAGGAAACACGTAGTAGGTGAATGATGATGTCAGTTGACGTCATTAGTAGGTAGGGCACGGTGGCGCGTATGGAATGGAGTAGAGGCGTGCAGAAGTGCACGCAGACTGGGCGTAGATGGGCACAAGCGTCCGTGGAATGGGGTAGAGGCACACGCGTATTGGGCGTTGTGTGCGCGACGACTTCGGTGTGACTGAGCGATGTACTCGCGTTGCTCGGCGCGCACTGGAAGCATTTTTGGGCGCGGTTGGGCATTGTGGCGTGCGTTGCTCGGTGCTGGTAGGCGACTGCACACGTTGGTTGGCGCTGTTTGGCAGCTGCGTGCACGTTTTCATCCTTTTTGATATTTTTGACCATTTTGATCTATATTATCCAATTTTTCCATATTTGTTGACTTTTTCTCATTTATTTTATCAATATATTTGTGATGTATTGCCTCTACTATTTTTCTTCGAGTCTTTAAGTTACTTTTTTAAGTGAAAATACTTGAAAAATAATAAAATACCCGTGATTTCGAAAAGACATATTTATATAAAAATATGATAAAATCATATAAATATATATATTTTTAATCAATTAAAGTGCATAAAATCATGGTAATTTTAGTATTTTTTGAGCACTCATCATCCACCACGATCTTGCCTTCCATTATTCATCTTCTTTTAAACCTTATACTTCTCAGCTTGCTCAAACCTTAATACCCTATTGGTAATAGTGAAGCCTTTTCATCAGTACATTATGGTGTCCAAATTTAGACTTTCTAGAAAATATAAAAAGAATGATTGTACTCCATTTTATTCATAATATTAATAATTAATATAATTCTAAAAGACAACTAAGAACTTTGAAGATATTCTTAGCCACTCATAGCTTTTAGATACATAGTTGTTAGATGAATACTTTTAAAAGTAGATTGGTTGCTATTATTGAAGTTATGTCCAACTAATATATATAAGGGTTCTTTTTATAGGATAGTGAATCCATGTTTAGAATAGTGAAAGATCATTGCTTTACCCCTACTTTAATAATTCACCTAACTTTATGCTTTTGAATGTTGAATTTAAGCCTTTCATTTCCTTGGCATTATCTATTGACTAAAGATGTGAGTTCTACATTTTTATTCATCTTTGTCATTTTCTACTAAAATCCATTTTGATGATGTAGACGATGATGCATCTTCATTTTCTCGATCTCTAATGCAATAAATGCATTTGTGATCCTTAGTGATTTTCTTGACAGAAAAACAAAATACCTTTCTTGTTTCTTAACAAATTTTCAGATTATTACTATTAAAATTTGTTTCAAAATTACCAATTTTCTCACCATCTTCTTCATTGAGAGCCATATTACTATGAGAAGTGATTATAACCTTACTAGTGAGGTAATTTAGTTTGATTTCAAAAGAATTATCAATTTTTTTTTGTTTATGACAAATTTGTCTTAGCATATTGTGCTTTTAGAATATAAAGTTAATCTGTATTGAATTCCTTTTTGGAAGTGCCTTTAGTTTTATGAATTATGTTTTAGAAACACATAATTTGATAAAATAGTATAAACTAACACAATCTTTTTCATTTTAGTTCATAAGTGAACTGAAAAATTTGAGATAGACATGCTCTGATCTTCTTCCTAAAGTTCTTAATATCCTTGGATATAGGTTCATTAATTAATTTTAATTAATTCTTTGATATAGGTTCTCAATTAAACTGGCATGGAAAGCTTTATAAAAAAATTGGATTAGTTCATTCAAGAATATTAAATTTACTACATGTAGGGTATTCTTTTTCTATGGTGTAAAATTCATGTATTTGATATGTTCCTGAGTATATTTTCTAGCTAAGTTATTGAGATTCAACCATTGTGGTTTACTTAAATACTTGTATTACATTTTTCATCTTCAATGACCAATGTATTCATGTTGGATGTTTCATTAAATAGCATGACCGGTCGTACTATCTTTACTGTCGCTATGATAGGCATTCATACGATGCCTTATTTCCTGCATTAAAATATTAATAACATTCAAATAATATTTATTTAATTCATTATTGAAAACCAAAATATCATATATGTAAACACTATAAATATTTTGTAATTTCTTAAAGATGTTGTCCATAGACGTTTGAAAAATATCTGGAGCTTTTTTTAATCTAAATTATACAACAACCCATGTGAATTTTCCTTGAGGGCAACTAAATGCCATTAGTTTTTGAGCTTATTCATCTAGTCTTATTTTTCAAAATCCATTTTTGCTATCAAAACTTAAGAAGTATTCATTTTCTTTTATTAATGATAATAATTCTTCTTTCTTTGGAATAAAGTATACATCATCAATAGTTTCTTTATTCAATTATTTAAAGTTTATTACCATTCTTTTTTTTTTTCATCTTCTTTTTTCAACTTTTTTCGACTAAGAATGCTTGACTATAGTATGTTGAATTTCTTGATATTATAATTTTTAGCTCTAAAAGTTCTTGAATTTTTTTTTCAAACTAAATCTTATCTTTTAGAGTATAAATCATAGGTTTTACTCTAATGACTTTGTTAGGATCTCTTAGTTTTATGTTAGCAATCATTTTAGATTTATTTAATTTGGGATCTAAAGGATTTTCTAAGCTTACTATTTTTAACTATTTTTTATATATGCTAAGACTTTATCTTCCTGGATTTTATTAAGAAAGCAGTTTTGTTTCTATTCTATATCCAATGAAATGTTTTCTAAATAAGGTTTTTGTTTCTATTTTATGTCTATCTCATGTTGCATAAAATTTAGGTTTGATACGGTCAAATCTTTTCTTATTTTTGACACATAAATGATTTCACCATCTAGTGTTGTTAGACTTATTTTGTTTAAATATTGTGTAAAAGGTTGATATAAGTTTAGAAAATTATTTTCTATTAATAAATGAAATCTTGTTTCTTGTTGATATATGTTAAGAATATGATATTTCTCTCCTCCTATCATTATATCTATATCTTTTAAGATTTTATTAAAATTTATTATAGTATCGTTGATAAGTTTAACAATTAAATTTTTTGGTGCTTGTCTTTAGAGTTCTTTATAAATATATATTTATTAGATACATATATACCAGCTCTCGTATCTATATATGCATATAGATGGTAACTTGTGTAACATTTGAATTTCAATCCTACCTTAATATAAGTATTTTTTGGATGTATAATACTATACAAATTATTCATCTATTGTTGAAGAGTACTTATATTATAAGTCAGTTATTTTTTCCTTAGTTTTTTCTAATAGATAAATACTATAAGTATCATATATTCAATTCTTTTATTGGTTCTAATTCTATCTTAAAATCTTCTTCTTAGATTTTTGTTTTATGTGGAAATTTTTGTTTAAATTTTCTTTTATGTTAAAGCCTGTTAGAGCATTCGTTAGTGTAATGTCCTTCCTAACTAAAGGTTCAAAATCTACATTTCTTTTTTGCCCAATGGGTAATATTTTTTTTTATGGCTTATACATTTTTCTCTTAAAATATCTTTTTCTATGAAGTTATTTATTATACTTTCTCTTATATTTTTGAAAGTCCTATTTTCTAAATATATATCTTTTCAAAGTTATGTATTTTTTATACTTTTTATACTTTTATTTGTAAGATTTTATATTATATTCATATTTTTCTAGCATTTTAAAATCTCTTGTATTACAAAAGATTTTATCATTTCCTCTTATTTGTTTATATTTCTGTTTTTCTTGAAATTTAATGATAATCTAATATTTAAGACTTCTTATTTTTTCTCCTAATGTGTCTGATATATTTTCTCTATTTTTTATTCCATCATTCTATTATGGTTTTATGTAATGTTTTAGGTAATTTATGAAAAAATATTTTTTTATAAATTTATTGCAAGGAGGGTGGCAACTTATGATAATATATTTCATATTCACAAATAAAAGAATCTAAATAACACATGTCACATTTTTATATTTGTTAAATTCTATTTGACTTCCTAAATTTCATTTTACTATATTGAGTTATATGTGTACCTTTGTCTTCTTTTAATAAACTCCTTATATATTTCATTCACTACAGTATCTAAATATTCCCTACCTATGAGAGCATTCTCCTGCATTTGTAAATATTGTTGTTCTGTTAAATTTGTAAACCAAAGTTTTACATTTTTAATCATTTTGTAAGCTACTATGACTCTATAAGTTAAAGGGTTTGATTGTGTGGTTATAAAATTTTACATTATTACACTCATATAATTAGAACATTCATCTAAGGTTTTTTTTCCCTATCTCTTATATAATCTAAATATAAAAATATTATATCTATAATTTTCATGAAATTTGAATTATATTGAATTACTACCTCTAGTTCCCCAATGTAATCATTCTTCTATTTTGAGTTGTTTCTTTTTTATAAGGAAGGTAAGATTCTTTTGCTAAAAGAATTAAAGCTTTCATTATTGTTATTTGGTTTTTTCATATGTATAAAAATCAAATTCTATATTCTCTAGTTTATTTTTAAACATTATTAGGATAATAATGGTATCAATTTCTTCGTAATATTATGTCATGGACTAATAGTTTCATTATTTTAACTTCTTATTTTAGATCTATAATCTCTTTTTTTATTAGAGGCTTATCCTTTAGAATCTATAAACAAAAATCTTAATACATTACTATTTCTTCCTAAATTACCTTTTCTTTTTTATATGAGAGGTTTTTCTTTAACATCTAAGCTCCATTGTTCTGGTATTTCGAAATCTGTTAATATTTGTGATTTTATTACTTGTCCAATTTCTTGAAATTTTTTATTTATCTTTATAATTCATTTTGTCTATATATTGAACTATTATGGTTGTTTATTAATGAATATTCTACTATGTAGTATACTGAAAATTAATGATTTTCTTCTTTTATTAAATCTTTTCTTTCGAATTCATTGGCTAAACTTAACACTTTGTTTAAATTCTTATAATTAATATTAATAAAAAACTCAAGGTATGTTGTGAAATTTAATTTTTGGTATCCTAGTTTTTCATGGATTATTCCTAATAAATCATATTTTATATTTATTATTATATTATCTAGCAATGCTAGTTTTATGGAGTTCCTTATCTGAAATACGCTTTTATTAATATTTGAATTTTTCATAAATGAATGCATCTAATTTTTTCTGTCCTTTTGAGAAATTTTTAATAGTTTATCCATAATGATTTATTTGTCAATTAATGATATATTATATATATATTTTTATCTGTAATGTTAATACTGATTTCTTTATTATTTATTTCATAATAAGTAATAAAGAAATATTTTCCTTATTCTTAAGAATAATGAATCTTTAAATATATCTTCTTCCTTATGATTTAATCTTATCTTTTGTATTTCTTCAAATTTATTTTTACTATTTATCATTTCTTATGATAAATATCCTAATATGTCTTGTATTTCTATTTTTATTATTTATTGATTTTATTATTTTTATATATAAAATATTATTATTCAATTCCGTTAACTTTAACTTTCATTATGTTTGGAGATATTTATAATATTTTTAGAACTTTAAGAGTATTTATGATCTTACTTCTAAATTTGAGAGTATTTTTGATAATTATTCGATTGGGCGTTGAAAAAAAAAATTATTGTGATTTGGTGATGAGATTTATTTAAATTATAATTTCAAATCATAATAATTACCATTGAATTTAAAAACATTTGTAGTATCTTTTTAAAAGTTTATTTTCCTTATAAAAATATTGCAAATTATTTCATTAAAAATGTAAATTTTTGAATGAGTATTTTTTAAAAATAATATTACATAACTCATATATTCTAAAAATTGAACCCTTAATTAACTTTTTATTTATAAATTTTGGTGTCATAGATTGAGCTATAACCGCTCAAACTTTGATGACGTTGAGTTTTTGAGTAGGCAATCTATACAAGAACCTCGATTTTAACATTATTCAAGTTGGCTTAGTTTTTGGCTAGCATAGTTAATTTATGTGCCATTAGTTGTACTAATGACTATGTTATGATTAGTTTGTCTAAGTTGTTTTTGATTATTGATTTTGTTAATGGTCTTTTATGCTCTATACATTCATATTATTGGTGTCTATTTATTTAATAATATTAGTAAATTATCGTTTGTTAGATGAGGTATTAAAAGACCATATTATTTTTAAATAAAACATTTTTTTGAATCCTATAAGTTGAAGTATTTTTTTTAAATGTTTCCTTCAATTTTATACATAATCCACCTATTTGACTTATGGGTAAATAAATAATTAGATTGATTTGTTTAGGTTTAAAAATCTAATTTGATAAGATTATATCGGTATTGAAATATTAATTAAATTGAAAAAAATATAATCTGTCTAAATTTTAATTGATAGTTTTAAAATAAGTTTTAATCTTATTTGAGTCAGATTACTATTAAAATTATAATAAATATATATTTTATTTTATAATGTATTATATTTTAATATTATATATACCATAATCACATTAAATTACTATTCTAATTTAAATAATAAAAATATAACTTTTAAATATCTATAATAGTTTAATAAGTCTCAAAAATACTTTTTTTTTTATTTTTGTAATACTTTTAATTGCAACTATAAATAATAAATTTTGTTAAACATAATAAATCTAAAATTAAAGTGTTGTATATATTGTATTTTTATCATTAAATAATTCATATATGAGTTTCAAACTTAATATCATATATTTGATCTGAAAGATTTAATATGTTTGAATTTATTACATTATTATATCAATTTCATATTTAAAATCTTTAAATAAGATTCACGTGAGATGAAAAAATAATAGTTTTAATATGTTGTTCATCACTAATTTAACTAGTTTTATTTTCAACTTTCTTTAAAAAAACACATGTACAACTTTTCTTATCTTTTGAACATTTGTTCAACACATTTTCAATTTATTTTTTTAAAATAAGTATATCTTATAAATATAAATATATGAAAAATAATTTATATCATAAAACAAACTTTAATAATTTTCAATAAAAAAATATTCAAAAAGTTACTTGAACATATGTTTAATATATTTATGAAAATATATTTAACATATATTTATCACATTATGAAAAATTAAATATATATTTGACACTTTAAAGGGATTTAAAATAAATTTTTATTTATAAAACAATTGAGGTTAAGCACTTAAATTTTTATATTTTTGCACTTTAAAGCTTACTTAGCAGCCATGTATGAGTTCAAGAAGAAGAGATATTATCTCACTGCATAAATTGATATTTCATCATTAATTAATAAATAAATTTTGCATGTACTGTTTATATAAGAACATTAATATATATTAAAAATATATTATAATCATAATTGATATAATATTTTTTTATTAAACATAATTATAAGTATTTAATTATACTTAATAATAATACTACGTAATTGATTTAAAATTTTATTAAATTTGAAATATATAACTTTTTTTTTCTTAAAATGTTTTGTACTCCACGAGTTCATCAAACTTTTCAAAAGGCACACTTAATTTTTTTTAACTATTACACATAAGTAATATAATTTTTTAAAAGTTACATTAAGATAAATTTCTTGTGACAAAAAAAATTGGTGTTTTTTACATGCAAAACACATGATTTTTTAAAAGAATACATTGGTAATTTTGTTGTTATGAAACAAAAACATATAATAAAAATATTTTTGCTTTCGAGATAAATTGATTTCCTAATTAGTTTAACTTTTAAATAAAAAAAGTTAGCCTATGGACAAAAGTGATTTTAGGAACAATAATTTTAGGATAATATTGATTTTGCAAAAGGTGAATTCATAAAAGTAATTTTTTTTTAAAATAGACTATTTTGACTTAACAAAATTTATTTTTTATTATAAAATTGTATTTGCCTATGAGATAAAAGTGATTTGGTAAAAAATAATTTTGAGGTGAAGGTATTTTAAAGTTTCTTTCTCATTAAATACCAAAATGATCAATTTGCCTCCTGAAAAGGTTATTTGATTTGTATGTGCAGAAAATAATAAGAAATTAAATTTAAGTGTATCTATTAACAAACCTATATCAATTAAAAATAAATGAATTAAAGTATAACTTTTAAAAGGTTAGAAAACCTACGGGGTACGGAGATATGCTCTATAAATTGATGTAATTAATAATTTTCAAGTGTTCGAAGCTCAATAGTAAAAAAGTAAACTATGGCTTCCACCTGCCAAGGATTGAAAAATTAATCATTCTCTAGATTTTAAACAATTTGATATTTTTATTGGTAAAATATCAAAAATGTTGTGATATTATCAATAAAATGTCAAGAGTGTCGTGAAATGGTTGATGAACAAAACCGACATCGCCGATCCTACCAATACTTTAGTTTTATATTTATAAAAATCTTCCAAGTACATTAATTATTTCATAAAAAATGATAAGTATACAAGGTCGATATAAGGAATGAATATATGTGATTTTTAATTTATTATTCAAATTTTTAAAAACGAAATTAATTTATTATTCAAATTTTTAAAAACGACATAAGCACGTACATAGGTAGTGGAGCATGATGAGTGCTCAAAAAGCACTAAAATAACCATGATTTTATGCACATTAATTGATTAAAAATATATATATTTATATGTTTTATCATATATTTATATAAATTTGTCTTTTTCGGAATCACATGTATTTTTATTGTTTTTCAGGTATTTTGGCTTAAAAACGCAACTTCAAGACTCAAAGAGGAATACTAGAAGCAATACATCACAAATATATTAATAAATAAATGGGGAAAGGTCAACAAATATGGAAAAATTGGACAAAATGGGTCAAAAAGGAGAAAATCGCGCCGCCGCAGCGCCCAGCCGTGCGTAGCACGCCCAGACCCGCGCGCGCCGACGCCCGTTTTGCCCCATTTTTCACGTGCAACCGCACATGACGTCATCAATGACCTCAGCATTTGCACTCCATGTTTTTATATTTTTTTTACATTTTTTCACTCACTTTTTCTCTCCATCCTCACCTATAAATACCCCCTTCCCTTCACTTCTAAATACACCTCAAAACACATTCTTTTCTCTCTTTCTTTCTCTCTTTTCTTAGATTTTTAGTTTTTCTTAGTTTTTAGCTTTTCTTAGTTAATTTCTCTTAGTTTTAGAGTTCTTCCCTTTTTGGGAAGAACTAGTTATGTTTTTGTAATTTTTAGCTTTTTGATTCAATAAATGGGAGTGCAAATTCCGCTTGGAGATTTTCTAGCAACGGGAATAGCATCGAAGTTCTGTAAGGATTTTATTTTCTTTACAGTTATTTTTTATGCTTTATTCTTACATGTTATATTTAATTTGTCTGTGATTAAATTTAACTGTGCTGACTGTTTATAAACATGATGTAATAATAACGTTGTTATGCTTGCGAAATATTAAATAGGTGAAAATCTCTAAAATGAATTGATTTTGTTTTTATTCAAGATTTTATATTAAGAATGTTAGAGAGAAATATATTATCTTTCATTACAAACTTAAACCTGAAAATTAGATTTTAAGGTTTAGTTATCCGGTCTGATTTAGAGTAGTGCTCTTTTATTTGTTGGTACAATCGCCCGGTAGTTAGAGTGAAGCTCTATTTCAAAAGTTTTTATAAGAATTATTATGTGTAAATGTATTTAAAACATGTTTTCAGTATTGGTTTTTAAACTTGAAAGTTAGTACTCGGATAATTAAATTCTTAGGTTTTATTTGGAAACCTTGAATAAAGTTTAAACTGTCTAACCCCACCAAAGATGGCATTTAAATGGTTCATTTTCAATCTCTTAGAAAAAGGAATTAATTTAATTAACCAAATTAGTTATCAATCCCACCCATATGTGTTAATTGATTTGTTTAGTTAACAAAGAATATCTATCTCAACCAAAAGGTGGTATTCATATAAAAAAGAGAGAATTAATAAATATCAATTTATATCTTTAATAACCTAAATAATATGAGCAAGCATAATTAACTTAGTTATTATATCCATAAATACTCTACTATTATAAATGATAAAATTTGCATAAATGTTTATTGAATCTATGTTTATTTTTATGTAAGTAGATTAAAAACACAAAACCCCAAAATATCGTGACAGGATGTTTAGGATTTAATTTCGTTTTTAAAAGCTTGAATAGTAAATTAAAAACCACATACATTCCTTCCTTAGATCGACCTTGGGAGTATACTTATCATTTTCTTCGAAATGATTCGTGCACTTGCGAGAGTTTTATAAATATTAAAACCAAAGTATTGGCAAGAATCGACGATGTGAGTTTTCGCTCATCAGAGCACGTGAGGGCATAGATGGATGTGCATAGACTTCAGCGTTGTTCGAGCGATACGCGTAGACTTCAGCGTTATTCGGGAAATGCGTGTAAACTTCGATGTTTCTTGGCGCTACTGGGTGCCCTGCATGCATTTCTCGACGTGGTTGGGCGCCTTGCGTGTGCGATTTCATCCTTTTTTACATTTTTGACCCGTTGGTCCAATTTTTCCATCTTTTTTGACTTTTCCTCATTTATTTTCTCAATATATTTGTGATGTATTGCCTCTAGTATTTTTCTTCAAGTCTTTAAGTTATTTTTTTAAGCAAAAATACCTGAAAAATAATAAGAATACCCGTGATTCCGAAAAGAAAAATTTATATAAAAATATGATAACATATAAATATAAATCTTTTTAATAAATTAAAGTATATAAAATCATGGTAATTTTAGTGGTTTTTAAGCCCTCATCAATGGTCGATAAAATATCGTTGTTGAAAAAAATCTAAAAAATGTCATTTTTTTTCTTCTAAAATATCATGAATAATATGGATATTATCGTAATATCATTATTTATTAAAAAATTATTTTGTATTTTTTAAATAATTTATCGTAAGTTAATTACGTTTTATTCACTTAATACAATATCATATTAAGATTGTTATAAATATAACCAAAATTTTCATAAAGTTGTAATTATACTATATTAAATGCTACAATTATATATTGAATAATTGGCTCTAAAGTCAATTATATTATACACCTAATTTTCCTCAATTGTTGACCTTGATTCTTGCCCATATTCATTGTATAAAAGGGAGAGGGAGTCTTACTTCATCTATAAATATGAAGGAGTTCATGCATTAAGAGCATAAAAAAAATCAGAGAAGGCTTAGGAAAAAATAGGCAAACTCAAAATGAGAAAATACTCCGTGAATGGGAGAAGTTTCTATGAGTTTGAGGAAATACCTGAGAGATATTATTAGTGAGGAAATCTATATATGTATTCTATATATTTTCTACTCAGTTCTATAATATATGCTTCCTCACGTGGATATAAGAAATTATCAAACCACGTAAATTCCGTGTGTTTTCTTTTACCAATTTGATATATTCTTATACCCCTATTTATTACTTATACGCACAAAAAATTGATATCAGAGCCAAATATAGTGATATTATATACCAAATTGAAGCTCTCGATGAGAAAAATGCAATGGAAAAAGAATCTCTCAAATCGGAGGTCGAACATACCACCAGGAGCCATTAGAATGATGCTACCAACAATTGAGTCAACTCAATCATTAATGAATTTTGGACCGAGTTGGTCCGTTTTCCACCCATTTTCAACTGAGTCGGACACATTCCTAGCTAATTAGACCGTTTCAAATTCAACCATAGACTCTTTGTTTTTCAAATAAGGTATAAAATTTGAAAAAACATCATTTTAAGTTATAAGTGCAAAATTTATGTTATCCAGTTTGTACTCATAGTTGATACAAGAGAGGTCAAAAAAGGTGCATAAGTTGACATTAGAAGTTCTAAAGGTGAAAAGATGACCTTAGAAGTTCTAGCAAATCAAGTTGTTCTACTCAATGAACAGTGTTATCTAACGCAAAGTTTGAGGTGAAAAATTTTGACAGCACCATTAACTTTGGCATGTGGCAATGTGAAGTATTAAATCTATTTTTCTGAGAAAGATCTAATATTGCCTTGGAGACTAGGCCAAAAGATTATTCCAATGAATATTGGAATTATGTCAACTGATAAGCTTGTAGCACAATTCAACTATGCTTAGGAAAAGATCAGAAGTACTTTGTCATGAAAGAGAATGTAGCCGCAGTTCTCTGGAAGAAGCTCAAGGATAAGTACATGACGAAAAGCATAGAGAACCGACTCTACCTGAAGAAGAAACTTTTTTGTTTACAATACAAGAAAGTTACCCCTATGATTGAGCACTTAGATAATTTCAATAAAATTTAGGCTGATCTACAAAATTTAGATTTGAAATTATTAATGAAGATAAAAATTTGTTGTTGAATTCATTACCTGTGAGTATGAGCATTTAACACAACTCTGTTATATGCAAAAGATAAGGTTAAATTCATAGATGTTTCAAATGCTTTGGTAAATAATGAGTATCGAAAGAAGCATTGACTGTAGCTAGAGGCAGGACGAACAACAAAAAATTAGATGGATCAAATAATAGAGGGAAATCCAGATCAAAGTCTAGAGGAGATTCATCTAGAAGATGACCTGGGAAGGACGAGTGTACCTATTATCATCAGAAAGGGCACTGGAATAAAGTTTATCCAAACAAGGACAAGTTAAATACAAAAGTTGCATAGAAGGCTGATGAAGATGAAGAATCAACCTTTATAATTTCATCATCAAATACCTACTCACACAAATGGATCCTTGATTCTGGATGTTCTTATCATATGTGTCCAAACAGATATTGGTTTTCAAGTTTTGAGGAGCTTGATGGAGGATTTGTGCTCATGGGTAAAGACAATGCCTGTCAGACAAAAGGGATTGAAACAATACGACTAAAGATGCACAATGGTATAGTCAAACGACTTATGAATGTGAGGTACATTCCTGATCTAAAGAATAACCTTATCTCTTTAGGTGTTCTAAATTTTGATGGTTACAAGGTAACATTGGAAAATTGAGTCTTGAAAGTTGTACGAGGTGCATTTGTAGCGATGAAGGGTACTCAGAAGGTGAACCAGTATTTCTTATATGGGAGTACAGTTATAAGAAGACCAACTGTCTCAAGCAATTATGAAGAAAAGACATATGATTCTTGCCACTTGTGGCACATGCATTAAAGGCATGTTGATGAAAGGGTTTTGCAAGGCTTAATGACAAGGTTTACTAAAAGGTGCCAAGACTAGAAATTTTGATTTCTGCGAGCATTATGTAATGGGAAAACAAACAAGAGTCAAGTTTAGCACTACCATTCATCATACTAAGGGAACTTTAGATTATGTTCACACGGAAGTTTGAGGACTTTCCAAGAATGCTTTACTTGGAGGTAAATGTTGGTTTATGACTTTCATTGATGATTTCTCTAGATATGTCTTGATATACACCATGAGTCATAAAGATGAAGTTATGTATATATTTATTAAATGGAAGAAAATGATCAAGACTCAAACAATTAGGAAAATTAAGAGACTTAGATCTGATAATGGTGGTGAGTACAAATCAGATCCCTTTTTAAAAGTTTGTCAAGATGAAGGGATAATTAGACATTTTTTAGTTTCTCATACACCACAATAGAATGGAGTTGCAAAAAGAATGAACCATACTTTGGTTGAGAAAGTTTAATGTATGTTATCTCAATCCAAATTGAGCAAAGCATTTTGGGCCGAGGCTTTGTCATATGAAACTCATATAGTATGCATACTTCATATGACCGCATGAGATGATAAAAATTATAAAGAGGTATGGTCTGGACAACTTACTTTTGATTATGATTCATTGTGAATATTTAGATGTCATGCATATTTTCATGTTAGTGAATCCAAACTAGATCCTAGAGCAAAGAAATTTTTTTTCTTGGGCTTTAATGAAGGAGTTAAAGGATTTCGAATTTGGTGTGGTGAATCGAAGAAGATTGTCTTAAGCTAAGATGTCACATTTGATGAGTTTGTTATACTGAGACAGACAAATTTAGAGAAAGAGAATGAAAGTCCAAATAATCTTTCTAATGTGGTGCTTGAGACTCTAAAAGATCTAGAAAAGATTGTACAAATTGTCAATCGTGGTGAAGATGAAATTGATGATCAAGAAGAGATCTCAGTTGAGGTGGAGGTTCCCTCACCATCACTACCAATCAACCAGTAGCTAGAATCTATTGCCATTACTCGACCAAGAAGGAAGATTAGGAAGCCTTCCAGATACACAAACATGGTAACATTCGCACTTCTAGTAATTGATGATGATGTCCTATGCATTTACAAAGAATCTGTGCAGAGAATTGAAAGTATGAAGTGGAAGATGGAAATTGATGAAGAGATGAAGTCTCTATACCAGAATTAGACTTGGGAGTTGGTTCAACTTCCTAAAGGAAAGAAAACTATTGGCTATAAATGGGTCTATACCAAAAAGAAAGATGTTCATAGTAAAGAGATCATATGCAAAGCCAGATTGGTAACAAAAGGCTATACTTAAAAAGAAGAAATAGTATACAATTAGGTATTCTTACTTGTTGTTAAGCATTCATCTATTCGGTTACTATTAGCTTTGGTAGCACGGTTTGATCTCAAGTTAGCTCAACTCGATGTCAAAACAATATTTCTCCATGGTACTTTGACGAAGAGATCTACATGTCTCAACCAAATGGCTTCAAAGTTTCAAGATGTGAGAATTGGGCTTACAAGCTAAGCAAGTCACTTTATGGTTTGAAGAAATCACTGTGATAGTGGTACAAGCACTTTGATAGCTTCATTAGAGAGTAGAAGTACACACGCAACTAGTTTGATCACTGTGTATACTTTTGGAAACTCCAAGATGGTACTTTCATTTATTTCCTCTTATATGTTGATGTTAGTTGATTCCATCTAAGAGCAAGGTGGAGATCGATAGACTGATAGCTCTATTGAGTTTAGAATTTGAAATGAAAGGTCTTGGAGAAGCTAAGAAAATTATTGGGATGAAGATCACAAGAGATAGAGTTGCAAGCACAATCTGTTTGACACAGACTCAGTATTTGAAGAAAATAACTAAAAGGTTTGACATTGATGAGAAAACCAAACTAGTAAGTACACCACTTGCTCCTCATTTTTAGTTGAATGCATTGATGTCACCTAGTGTCATTGATGAGAATAAGAAAATGGAACGTGTTCCATATGCAAATGTCGTTGGTTCCTTGATGTATGTAATGATATGCACCATACTTGATATTTCCTATGTTGTTAGTATGGTGATTCACTATATGCATAATCCTGGTAAAGGACACTGGCAAGCAGTGAAATGGATTCTACCGTACATCTATGGTACTGTGGATATTGGTTTGAAGTTTGAGAGAGACAATACTGAAGGTAAGTACCTAGTCGAATATGTGGATTCTGACTATGTTGGAGATCTGGATAAACGTCGGTCTATAACTGGTTATGTGTTCACAATGGTAGGAGGACCAGTTTGTTAGAAATCAACATTGCAGTTAATTGTAGGTTTGTTTACTACAGAGACATAGTATATGACTATAACAAAAGCATTCAAAAACTTTATTTGGCTTCTCGGCTTGACCAAATATTTGGGTATTGTTCAGAAGAATGTTGAGGTTTTCTACCATATCCAGAGTGTCATTTGTTTGGCAAAGAACCAAGTTCATCATGGTCGCATAAGGCACATAGATGTTCGATTTCATTTTTTTTGGGAAATCGTCGATGAAGGGAATGTTATACTCCAAAAAGTTGGGACTACAGATAACCCTGTAGATATGCTTACAAATGTGGTTAAAGGGATCATGTTTAAGCACTGTTTAAACTTGATCAACATCTCTCAAGCTTAGAGCGCCTAAGGCACATTTGGAGGCAACATTATAAACTTTTTCACCAAGGTGGAGATTGTTGAATAATTAGCTTTAAAGTCAATTATATTAGGCACCTAAATTTTGGCCTAATTTCCTTCAATTATTGATCTTGATTCTTGCCCTCATTCATTGTACGAGAGGAAGAGGGAGCCTTGCTCCATCTATAAATATGGAGGAGTTCATACATTGAGAGCATTAGAAAAATCAAAAAAATCAGAGAAGGCTTAGGGAAAAATAGACAAACTCAAAAAGAGAAAATATTTCGTGAGTGTGAGAGTTTTTTGTGAGTTTGAAGAAACACTTTAGAGATATTATTGGTGAAGAAATATGTATCTGTATTCTGTATATTTCTTACTCAGTTCTATAATATCTGGTGCCTCCCATGAACGTAGAAAATTGGTGAACTACATAAATTATGTGTTTTTTTTTACCAATTTGATATTTTCATATATTGCTATTTATTGGTTACACGCACAACATTATAGACATTTTAACTTCATCCAATTATTAAACAAAACCAATGTAATCTCTATTAGTCTCAATTTTGGGGGGTATTATGGAAAAATTAACCATTGAGCGGGAATACATATGTGGTTTTGGTGCCATGGACTATGACTTAATATATACAATTAAATAAAGGGAGAGTAAAACATAGATTCTCAGTAGCCCTTTCAATCCATTTCAATGGAAGTTGTTTATTGTCAGTGTGGGAGACAAGCCTCATTAAGAACTTAACCGAAATAAATTCAGATCAAAGCTAGTACTATGGATGCTACAGAGATTATGGGGTATAATATTTTTTAATTGTTTCCTATTTGGTTTTAATTTTTTGGTTGTTGTGATTAAAATATGGCATGGTTGTGAATTAGCCAGCATGTGAAAGATGCAAAGCAATAATACATGGTTTACTAAACTCCATTAGAAACAAAGATAAAACTGCAAATTTACTCCAAAATCAGAGAAAGATGTTAACAATTTTTGCTAATGGGTCTTCAAATTTTGAAGTTAATTTTCATTGGCAATGAACCTACTAGATCTAAATAACACAACCAGATCCTTTGATCCCAAAATTGTTGTTTGTGATGTATAATGATGAAAAAAAGAATCACGCTTATGTGTTTGTGTATCACATTGTGACTTTTTGTGCTTTTTTAATGATAGGTTCATTATGGGTGTAGAAACCTAATTGGAAGTTTGGTCTGTGATGGTGTACTTCATTTTGTAATGGTAATGCTATTGGATTTCATTTTGCAACGGCAAACGTGTATTTCAATTTTTGCAGGTAAAGGATTCTAATTGTTACAAACATGTTCATAATAACTTGATTGTATTACAAATATATTTATAACTGATTGATTATGTTATAAATATATTCATAATATTTTGTGGATGATACATACTCATAATGTATATAATGCTTTAAAATTGTAAACATTAAAAATGTACATTTCAATGAGACACGTTCTTTGCCTAGAACAAATTACAAACTATTATAAGCACAAAAGAAGGGAGAAGATATTGTAAAGTTATATATGGGTACATATATGAACTAGAAGACTGTATTAAATGAACTAGTAATTGTTGTTTGTCATGCCCAATTACATCTTTAAAAAAGATAATACATAGAAGCATTTACCTAAATTGGTATATCCAATTACAAAAAAGTTGTTTTATTATACCCACACATATGTGGCAATCCTAAACAGAGCACATATGAAGTATATACAAAATTGGTATATCCATGGCCAATTACAAAAATCATATCCAATTGTCTAAATAAAATATTAACAATCTTTTCAAAAAATTGATTACATAAAAAAGGCTTCATAACCACATCAAAATAACTAGTGAAATCTAGCCTAAATCACATCAAAATTTACAAAATTTTCCCTTAAAAAGAGATCGTGGGTGCATAATAATTTATGTTAAGTGATAATTTATAAATATTTTTAGTTACTAATTTCTTTATATTAACACTTATTTTATTATTATTATTATTATTATTATTATTATTATTATTATTATTATTATTATTATTATTATCATGTGTTATTATTGTTTACTTTATATTTTACGAAAAAATATGAGTTTTTAATTTTTTTTTTCAATTTTTAAAGATTTTTTATTAATTTTATTTGACCGATAAATGCACTTAAAATTAGACATGGATATACGTAAAAATGTGGATGTACTTAGAAAATCATGAATGTATTAGCAAAGAAGCATCCAAAACGACATCGTTTTGATCCTCCTCAGCTAGTGCATCGTTCCAGCAGCTCAATAACAAATGACATGTAGTTTGGCTAAGTCCTTCAGCCCCAACCAAACGACATGTCATTCGACCATCAACTCCTTTCATTCCAACTCTCGCGTTGTATGACTGTTCATATATTGATCCAAAAATTTGAGATATGGCATGCTATGGGGCTTCCATTTGATTCCATCCAATGACCTTGACATAACCAAATCATAAAACCCATAGTTACCCACAAAAATATCATTTTAAAGGGAATAATGAGAGAAATTTTGAAAAAAAGTAAAAAAATTATCTTGTGTTAATGAAAGGAATCTAGCTTAAATCACATCAAAATTTTCCCCAAAAAAACTTGTGGGCACATAATAATTTCTGTTAAGTGATAATTTATACATATTTTAGTTACTAATTTCTTCATATTAACACTTATTTTATTGTTATCATGTGTTATAATATTTTTTATTAATTTTATTTGACAGATTAATGTATTTAGAACTAGAGCTGGATCTACAAAAAAAATGTGGATGCATTTAAAAAATCATGGATGTACTTAGCAAAGAAGCACCCAAAATGACAACTTTTTGATCCTCTTCATCCAAACGACGCCCAACCAATGCGTTGTTCTACTAATGCAGCACGAAATGACGTATAGTTTGGCCCAGTCCTTCAGTCCCAACCAAACGACAAGTCGTTCAACCATCAACGTTTTCATGCCATCTCTCTCATCGTATGGTACTTTTCACATGTTGATATAACAATTTGACACATGGCACGCAGTGATTTGTTCATTTGACTTCATGCAACGACCTTGACATAATATAACCATAAAACACAATTTAAAACTCATATTTACCCACAAAATATCATTTGAAAGGGAATATTGAGAGGAATCTATAAAAAATTAGAATTGTTTTTGTAGTATTTTGAAGAAAATTTGAAGAATAACTCAAAAACAGGTTTAGAGATTGGTGTAACTAATTGATTTGGATCTTTCTCCTAAAACATTAAAATTATTGTATCTCTTTTTTCCTTATAATTATGAATTGTTTAGTTATCTTTTTGTATGTCTTAAATTTTATGTCTCACTAAACAATTCATTGTGATAATGGATAATTTCAAACCCTAAATTATGATTAATATGAATTATGTTATGATTTGAATAAAGTTTCAATTATTAATTTCTTGATATTTTTAATTTCATGTTTGAATTTAAAAGCATGCTAATTCTTGAATTATATATACAATTAGTTCGATATTCAATTTTGTTTATTGTTAGATAATGAAGTTAGTATTAAATTGCTAAGTTTTGTAATTGAAGTAGCATGTTATAATTTTTATTACAATTGGAATTAAATGTTTACGCTAGAAATTATTAATGATATCAATTTCATCTAATTTAGTTATTTTTTTTATAATGTAACAAATGAATTAAATCCAGTAGTCATAATTTTAAGTTGTTCATGAGTTAGGTTGATTAATAATCAATTTGGTTGTCAATACAAAGTAATAAAAAGTAGAGAATTTTAGATAGTGTCAAGGATAATTCTGTGATCACATACTTCTCTTATTAATTTAACAATTTGTATTTCTTTTTTGTTCTTATTCTTGTACATTATTTCATTTTATGCATTATAATTCAAAAATCTCCATTTGTTTTATTTGTGACATTTAATATTTGATTTTTAAACTAGTAACTAATAACTAAATTTTCTCGATCTTCATTGAGTAATGACTCTTATTTGTAATTATATTTATAATTACACGATTTTTAAAAAGTAAAAAAAAGGTTTAATATCTAATAGTCTAATTTAGACCCATTGATTTCCCTTGATGTTTATTCATCATGTTCTTCTTGTCTTTGACTTTAATTTATTATACTTGCTTTGTTCCTTTTTGGACCTCTCTTAACCTCTCATTTACCATCAATATCAACATTATTAGGATGTATTATTCATTATTTTTGGAGTATATTTCCTACCAGTTATATTACTTTATCTCTCCACATCTTATTGAGTATTTTTTTAAATTGCATTAATCTTAAATTTTATTGACCTGGAGTATCACGTCATCATATACTTCAGTAGCAATGAATAATTTCTTCATAGTTAGTTACCATATTAAACACAATTTAACTACATCATTAAATACTAAACAAGCTTATAGTTAACTTCGTAGGTTATTAGTTGTTTTTTCCCTCCCACTTGCTATGTTTCTATTTGTTGGGTACTCTTACTTTTTGGGGTCTTTTTTACCTTCATAAATTTTAATACATTAGGATATCATAAGAAGACTTGTACTTGATGAGCAAAAACCGGCATCGCCGATTCTACCAATATTTTGGTTTTATATTTATAAAACTCTCGCAAGTACACGAATTATTTCGTAGAAAATGATAAGTATACTCCCAACGTCGATATAAGGAAGGAATATATGTGATTTTTAATTTACTATTCAAAATTTTAAAAACGAAATTAAATCCTAAACATTCTGTCACGATATTTGGATTTTTGTGTTTCTAATCTAATAACATAAAAATAAACATAGATAAAGATTCAATAAACATTTATGCAAATTTTATCATTTATAATAGTAGAGTATTTATGGATATAATAACTAAGTTAATTATGCTTGCTCATATTATTTAGGTTATTAAAGATATAAATTGATATTTATTAATTCTCTCTTTTTTATACGAATACCACATTTTGGTTGAGATAGATATTCTTTGTTAACTAAACAAATCAATTAACACATATGGGTGGGATTGATAACTAATTTGGTTAATTAAATTAATTCCTTTTTCTAAGAGATTGAAAATGAACCATTTAAATGCCATCTTTGGTGGGGTTAGACAGTTTAAACTTTATTCAAGGTTTCCAAATAAAACCTAAGAATTTAATTATCCGAGTACTAACTTTCAAGTTTAAAAACCAATACTGAAAACATGTTTTAAATACATTTACACATAATAATTCTTATAAAAACTTTTGAAATAGAGCTTCACTCTAACTACCGGGCGATTGTACCAACAAATAAAAAAGCACTACTCTAAATCAGACCGGATAACTAAACCTTAAAATCTAATTTTCAGGTTTAAGTTTGTAATGAAAAATAATATATTTCTCTCTAACATTCTTAATATAAAATCTTGAATAAAAATAAAATCAATTCATTTTAGAGATTTTTACCTATTTAATATTTCACAAGCATAACAACGTTATTATTATATCATGTTTACAAATAGCCAGAAAAGTTAAATTTAATCACACACAAATTAAATATAACATGTAAGAATAAAGCATAACAAATAATTGTAAAGAAAATAAAATCCTTACAGTACTTTGTTGCTATTCCCGTTGCTGGAAAACCTCCAAACGGATTTTGGACTCCCATTTATTGAATCGAAAAGCAAATAAATTACAAAAACATAACTAGTTCTTCTCAAAAAGAGAAGAAATCTAAAACTAAGAGAAACTAACTAAGAAAAGCCTAAAACTAAGAAAAACTTAAAAACTAAGAAATGAGAGAAAGAAAGAGAAGAGAAGATGTATTTTTAAGTGTGTTTAGTTATGAAGAGAATGAAGGTATTTATAGGTGAGGATGGGAAGAAAAAGTGGGTGAAAAAATGATAAAAATGGTGGAAACGTAGAGTAGTGAATGATGATGTCATTTGATGATGTCATGTTGGCGTGGGGGCGGCTGTGTGCGCAGATAGGGTGTAGAAGGATAGCGGCGCGCACAGATGGGACGCATATGGGCAGTGGCGCACGCAAATGGGCGTAGACTGAGTGCAGGCACGCGCAGATGGGAGCAGGCTGGGCATAGGCACGCGTGTTGTTGGGTGCGCTGCGTGCGGTGGTCGACGCGGCTGGGTAGCTAGGCGGTGCGATTTCCTCCTCTTTGACATTTTTTACCTTTTTGACCCATTTTTGACCAATTTTTCCATATTTATTGACTTTTACTCATTTATTTTATGAATATATTTGTGATGTATTACCTCCAGTATTCCTCTTTAAGTCTTTAAGTTACGTTTTTAAGCGAAAATACCTAAAAAACAATAAAAATACCCTTGATTCCGAAAAGATTAATATATATAAATATATGATAAAATCATATAAATATATATATTTTTAATCAATTAATGTGCATAAAATCATGGCAATTTTAGTGCTTTTTGAGCACTCATCACAACCTCCAACCAGCTTCTTGCTAGTCCCTTAGCAAGAGAAGCGATAAAAACTAAACATTAAACTATCCTAAATCACTTCCGTGGATTGACACATTGCATTTAGCCTATGCAACAACCATTTACACCCCTAGGTTGCCATAGTGGACGAGTTTGAGTCTCGTGAGGGTTTTCAGTAATGATACACACAAACATTGAACTAAATGTAAAAATTAAAAGAAATAATAAAAACAATCAACTCAAAAACTAAAATTACAACAAAATCAAAAATTAACTTTTAAGAATAAAAGAAAACAACATATCACAAAAATGTCTCATACTTTTTAATCTCCTTTAAGATCATAATTAAAATCTCAAGCATAAGTTATTTTAATCTCTTTAAACAATCATTATTTATTATAATAATTAGTCGAAAATCATTTTCATATTTCATATAAAAAATGTATCAATTTAATTTCACCCAATTTTAATGTCAAGAATCCGAATTCGCTTCGACTCTATTCCTCACTAGTCAATACTCTCAAAACACTGAATCCTATGGGTTCAAACACTCATACTAATTTATATGCGAAAAAGTTGATATATAGTAATGAACTAATATGTTCGCATATGTATAAAGAATAAAGGTTCAAAGTGTTATTTTAACATTGATCTCATGAAAGGAATTGAATGTATAAATTATAAAGATATCATATATAAAAATTATTTTCATGCATAAATCAAACTCATTAAGAAAGAATTTCAAGATATATGACTTTTTATAAATGAAGAAAGTGCAATGACGTTTTTTTAATGAATTACTTCATATATCTTTCTTTTGTAATTAGCCTGTACTCACAACTTTGTAAGCAATGTGGGTCATAGTATGTAGATTATACTATATATTCTTTATCTCTCTATTTTTTTTCTAAAGATATTTATCAATATATATATTTTAGAGAGTTAACCCATGTACAAATTATACATTTTTTTAGGATTTTGGTGAGTGATTAATTTTGTGGCTTTTCTCTTTGATCTTGGTTTAGGTAACCCCATATATGTCTTTTTATTTTGTAGCAGTCATGCATGAATGAGATATAAGCATATACTATCAATTTCTACTTAAATAATTTATTATAAGCAAAAATAATAAAAAATATATACGATACTCTATTAAGATGAGAAAAAATTCATACATTCAATGCTAATACCTATAGAGATCTTCTAAAAAATTGAAAAAAATAAGAAATGTGTTTGGAGTCGAAAAAATATATATTTCACTCTGAATAAAAGAAATTAGGCTCAAATTATATCTCACAAAGGTAGTCTCCACTAAAAACAATTCATAAACACCGATTTTGGGTTTAATATAATTTCTACATCTTATCAAGAAATACTAGTTATGAAAAAAAAACTAACTAATTACCAAAAACAATTACAAAATATTTCATGATATGTTTTCAAAAATTAATCTAACAGTACAAAAGACTTAACTATTTACTTAAATTTGATTTAAAGAAATGATAAATTTTTGTGAGAATTTTTTTTAATTAATTCTAAAATTACAAAAATTACTAAAGTACACAAAATGAAACCAAACACTATAAAAATGAAAATGTGAACATAAAATAAAAAAATAATTTTTTTTATTTTTAAAATTGTTAATTTTTTTTGTTTTTTTGAGCATGATAACATTTCACCACCCCCAACCTAGAACTTACATTGTCCTCAATGTAACAACTGTAATTTAAAGATAAAGAGAAAAAAGAAGAAATATTACCTATTTCCTGAGAATGTGCAAGTAGTAATGGAGAAATGCAAGTGCATCCATCATATTCATCAATAAAGTTCATATAGACAGATTGTTGTGAACTTCTAATATCTCAACAAATACTTTTAGTTTTAACAATTTTAAAATTATTCATATGTAATTAAACTAAAATAAACAATAGAAATTAAATAAATAAAACAAATAAAATAAAATTACCTAAAATGATGGGTTGCCTCCCATCCAACGCTTAGTTTAATGTCTTAGCAAGATGTAACTTTATGGTGCTAAGGGTTACTCAACCAAATACAATCCATTTCAGTAATGTTGTTTGGTTATTCTAAATAAGGCTTCATACGATGCCCATTGACTTTGAATTTTTTTATGTCTTGGAATCCAATAGTTATACTACTCCATGTGCAATTACCTGAACTATTTTGAATGGTCCATCCCATCTTGATCTTAGATTTCCTCGAAACAATCTCAAATGAGAGTTAAATAAAAGAACTTTCATTACAGGGTGAAGAGTTTTAGGAACTAGCCTCTTGTCACGATAGCGCTTAGTACGCTCTTTGTATAATTTGGCATTCTCATAGGCTTCGTTCCTAATTTCTTCCAACTCATTAAGATGGAGTAACCGTTTTCTCTTAGCTTTATCTAAATCCATATTTAACTCTTTAATTGCCTAGTAAGCCTTGTGTTCAAGTTTAACTGGAAGGTGGCACACTTTCCCAAAGATTAACCGGTAAGGGTTCATCCCAATAGGTGTTTTGTAAGCGGTGCGGTATGCTCATAAGACATAATTTAACTTAAATGTCCAATCCTTCCTTGAAGGACACACAGTGCGTTCTAATATTCCCTTAATTTGCCTATTAATTACTTCCACTAAATCAGAAGTTTGAGGATGATATGGAGTAGCTACTTTATGTGTGATGTTGTACTTGTTTAGTACTCCATTAAAGATCTTGTTACAAAAATGGCTACCTCCATCACTTATTATAGCTTTAGGCATTCTGAATCTGCTGAATATTAAATCCTTCAAGAATTTAACAACAATATTAGCATCATTAGTTTTAGTGGGGATAGCTTCTACCCACTTGGATATGTAATCCACAACAACCAAAATATATTGAAAACCATTGGATGGGAGAAAAGGACAACTATCCACTCAAATTGCTTATCATAATTGACTATGCAAGTAAATAAATCTAAATATGGGCCAGCATTTAAAATTAAATTAATACTAATTATACTTATTTATTTTAACTTTGTAGAAAATAATGAAACGAACAAAAATACAATTAGACATGCTTTACTCAAACTAAAACATACGAACCACTGTCATGGTTTCATGGACCTTAGACCACCTCAGTTTGTCTTCTCGATTAAAAAAAAAACAATAAATCCATGACCTACACCACACGTTTTTGTTTTGCAAAACATGAAGAAAATATAAAACAATGTAAAAAATGTGCAAGCAACCAAGTTCGAAATAATGTCTCCAATTTATCGACTATTTACAGATTTTCACCCCTTTATTTACATTAACTAATACAATTGTTAAAAAAAATGGAACCGTAAAACACTAGCACAGAAAGTAATCCAAAAGTTTTTTAACCATAAACTGGAGGATCCAAATTCACTTGCAATTCTCCTTTGGCTATGTTTGTAACACCAAGCTTCAATAGTTCCTCAATATTTCACTCTCAAAAATGCAAATTTCATGCAATCACTCAAATTTTACTCAAAATAGTTGAGAAATTAGAACAAATGAAGACCTATTTAGGGTTCGTTTGTTTTAGAAGGGGTTCAAAGGTTGATTTGTGCATAATGTTAGGAAATTAACACATAATACCCCCCAAAAAGGAGACTAAATTGAGTTATATCAAACACTAGTTCTGTTTGAAAATTCTTTTTTTTTTTATAAGAATTATAATTTTTATTAACGAAAATTGAGTGGAAACCTTATAATCTCCAAGTTAATTAAAACTTGATTCAATTCAAGTTCTTCAACTAGAAGCTTATATATGTGTTTAGTAAATTGTTGAAGAATAATTCATTTCTCAAGAACACATTCTTAAATCTCTATGGTTTTAGGTTGAATTTTATTCTCACAAAATTCTCTCAATTAAGTGCTAGAAATATTCTATAATTTTTCTTCAAACGGCTCGCCATGCGTGAGAGGGAAAAGGTGATTAAATATTCCTTAATTTGGCTAAGAGTGGCGTAAAACACAACTCATAATTGTACTTCCGTTAGTAGTCTTTCACACAGTAAAAATTATATATTCTAATGAGAATCTCAGTTCCATTATGTTAGTCTCTTCATCATCTCACAAGCAGTCTTATTCAAAGAGGTGTGATATAATTTAATTTTAAATTAAATTATAGAATTAATCTAAAATTAAATCCAATTTAATAGTAACTAAAATGTGATTTTTATGACACAAGTATTTAATTGATTACTAACCATTTAAATTTAGAATTTTAATATTTCAATTAAGTCAAATAAATATTTAGTCACACTAAATTATATTTAATTAATTAATTGGATTAATTTGGCTATGCTAAGTTACCATTTTACTCTTACATATTTATTTTTGACGTGTATGACCATCATAAAATACTCTAATAAATAAATATGTATTTTGATTATATGAAATAATTAATTTCAAATTAATCATTCATATATCTCGAAAGTAACATTATTCATTCATTATTATGGAGCAACTCGATTCATATATCTCGAAAGTAACATTATTCATTCATTATTATGGAGCAACTAGAGACCGAAGGAATACAAATTCAAGCTTAAATTAAGCATTAATACATTAATTAACTTCTTAACTAATTATCAATTTTTATTGATTTCATAGTTTCTCCACTACAAACTTAAGACTAAAAACACTCGAATATCATAGCTGGTATTTACCCAACATAATATATATGAGAATTCATGATATAACTATTAGGTGCAATCATAATACGATAGAAATTATTAAGCTCATTTTACCTTCTCTTTTACATCTTCTCCTTGGGCACCTGTAATAAATATGAATAACTATTTATAATTATATTGTAGATTGTGTGTCTTCATTAAAGCTTTGGATCGCTAAACAAGGGAGTTGTCATTTAATATATAGGAATAGACGAATTGGATTCTACATCTTATAAGATAACCTCCAATCCCATCATAAACACTAAAATTTCAAAGATACAAGTTATCTTAGCTCAAAACTTTGGGCATCATTGAGTAAATTAAATACCAAGGTACTATAGCAAGGACCACCTAAATCACTTAGGATTAAGATTGTTCTGCACATGATCATTGTCACAAAAAAATCGATTATTTCACTTAGGTTTGGTACACTTGTGGTACCTCTATTAGAAGTACTAGTACCACAAAGGTACCTACATTTAAAAATCAGTATCCTTTTAGTATCCCATTTAAGAAATTGTACTCTTATAGTCCAATTTCATTAAATTAAATTAAAGATTTTAGATTATGTGATGTGCAATGAAGGACATTTTTGAAATTAAGTTTTAAAATAAATTAATTTTGAACAAAAAATAAAAAAAATCAAAACACAACATAAAAAGAGAAGAAAAAAATACCATAATTTGTGAAGGAATAAGAGCTCATGGATTGGAGGGTACACTAATGAAATTGGACTAAAATGATTCTATTTCTTAAATAGGGGTATTGAAATGGTACTAATATTTAAATCGGGTATCTTTGTATTACTAGTAAGAGAATATGGATAGTAATGAGTACTAGTATTCCTAATAGAGGTATCATAAGTATACCATACTCATTTCACTTAAAACAAATCCTCTTATATATACATTGATATAATGAATTTCAAGCATACATAAATAATTAAAGATTTTTATGATTTATTTGAAGAATAAAATAGCACATGTGAATACATGAAAATTTATTTTATTTATTCTAATTTCACCATAAATTGAAATACAAACTTATTTGTATTTAAAGTTATGTCGTAAACTTTATGGGTATGATTGAAGTTTTATAAATATTATGGATATATTTTTAATAACTTAAATAAGTTCAAGGTAAAAATATAATTAACTTTTATAATAATATTATAATTATAATCTAAATAATTATAACATAATTTTTTAATTAATTAAATTGCTTAGTGATCAAAATAAACACAACTATTTATAAACATATTTATTAAATAAAAAAATTAAGTTAAAATATAAGTAATAGATTGATTTGATGTTTTATGAAGTTTTATAAAATAAAATTTATAATTCAAATAAAATTTGTATAATTTTTATGATTTTTTTTAAATTTTCATGAAAATAATAATATTTTTAATATTTTTTAAAATTTAAGTTTTAATATTTTAATTCATATTAATATTTCAAACCTTCGGGGCTGTGAATACGTCACGTGCTTACGTTGGATGTGGGATGAATGGTGGTGTGTAACAAAAATTTATTGGATTTAAATTTGAGGCGGTGCTTAATGAGTTAATGTGCATACCGAGTAACAAACTAATAGGTGATTTAATAGATTGAATATTTATATTTAATACTCAAAATAATATATTTAATAAATAAAAAAAATAATATATAAAAACAATATTTAAAATATTAGAATAATCTTAAATTTAATTTATTTATGTTTAAGAATTTAAGATATATGATTTAAAATTTAAGATTTAAGATATAAGGTTTATAATTTAAAGTTTACGTTTTATTATTTATGATTTATAATTTAAGTTTTATGATAAATGATTTATAATTTTTCATTTAGAATTTAAATTTTAAGTTTTAAGATTAAAAATTTAAAATTGGATTATCAATAAATAAATATTATTGAGAAATTAATATTTTTTATTTAAAATATATTTTCTAATTGTACCTAATTATTTTTATTTATTTTACTTGGAGTGAATGAGTAGTTACAAACTTCTCCGCGGAATGTCATAGTTTTTTTTTTCCTGAAAAAATTACGAAAAATTATAATGCCCAAATATTGCAAGAGAGAAGTAACAGCAAAGGACTGACCCCCCATTTTGGCGGGCTAATTGCAGCGAAAAAATTACAAAATTATATATAAAAAGGGATCTTCCCGCCAAATTGAAAACCCTCAGTCCCAACTCCCAAAATGTGCCCTAACTAATCCTAGTTTTGAGTGAGAGACAGAGAAGGTGCAATCAATGGCGGAAGAAGAAGCTACAGAGACGATAAGACCCCAACTTCCCACCGGCCGGATCAAGAAAATCATGAAGCTGGACAGAGATATAAACAAGGTGAACTCAGAAGCCCTATTCCTTGTCACATGCTCAACCGAGTTGTTCCTTAGATTCCTCGCCAAGAGGTCCGCCGAGGCAGCCAAGGAGAAAAAACGCCGGATTGTTAAGCTTGAACACATACGGACAGCAGTGAAAAAGCATCAACCAACCAGCGATTTTCTCTTCGACTCACTTGCTGTGCCATCTGAGCCGTCAGATCGACCAGCGACTGAACGAGGCCGCTCTAAGTCCGTGGCTGATCAGCCAGCTCCAGCCGGGACTCGTCGAATTGATGATATCTTTCACAAACAAGTCAATAAGCCCCAACCTCAGATCGATGAGTCATAAGATATTTACTGTATGTTTCTCTTCTTTGATGATTTTGATGGCTTATTTGTAATTTTATAACTTTAAATTTTATGGTTGAAAGGAAATTGGTACCGTTCAATTTGTGTTTTGAATTGAAATTTGTGGAAAAGCATGTGCTGGTTCATCTGAAACATAGATTTCTTTCAGATAATGATGTCATATTAAGACAATTTACAAAATTAATTAAAAAAAATTGATAAGAGAAACAAATGAAACTACAATTCACGAAAATGTTAATTTTGCTGTTAATATTTTCATAAATTATTAAATCTTTGTGATAATCTAACTATTCAAGAAAATCTAAATGGTTAAAAAAACGCAAAAAACAGAGGGTATAAGTTTAAAAGTTAGGATTTCCTACAATAAAAAACAAAAAATCATATAAAATAAAAAAATTTAATTGAAAACCTAGGAAGAAAATAAGAAAAGAAAATATTAGAAAGTAAAAAGTAAATAAAAAATTAGGTTAAACAATAGTACAAATGTTATATGTATAATAAATAAATAAAATTTCAATCGATGTTGAAAAAAAAAGATAAAAATGTAAATTTTATATAGAGAATAAATTAAAACTTTAGAAACAAATAAATTATAAATTTTATATGCAAAATAAATTAAAACTTATGGAAGAAATAAGATACGAAGTGAAATAAAGAAAAAAACATATAGAGAAGGAATCGAGACGATATTTATGATGCAAGCATAATAAAGTTTTTCTATCAAAATAAATGAAACACCTGTATGTTGAAGAATTACAAAACTTGAAATAAAAAGATGTAATAAGAGAATAATTAAGTTATACTCGATAAGAACGTGAAGAAATAGAATAAACAAAACAAAAGGTCAAAAAAGAACACACTTAAAATGTCTAAATTCCAAATTTCTAAGCAAATTTTTTGAACAATTTGTTGGAAATTCTAATGCAAAATGTATTGGTTGGAACAATCGAAATACAACTATTTGATAAAATGAATACACAAATATGGAAGAAAACATATCTACGTATTTCTTTTGTTAAATATTATATAAAATTTTACTTTAAGATAAGATCAAATAAATCCTAAAGCATGTTAAATCTCATATAACCCACCAAATTTTTTTTCTCATTAGTAAACACACAAAATCAATCATAAATATGTGCATAACAGTTTGAATTAATCAATCATAACTTAAAAGTATATCACATAATTAATGTAAGTATTTTAATCAACATGTTACATTAATTATCCAAGTCATGACAACTAAGGACATCATAAGGTCCTATCAAGAATGCATACATTTATTTTTCTTATATTTATCAATTTCTATAAAATCATAATTTAAATCATACTAAAAATTGAAACTATGTATTAAATATTATAGATAATAAAGTAGCCTTATCCAAACATATACTATAATTTATAACATAAAAAATACTACATGTATATGCCAACCACGTGTCTTGAGAAGAATATGCAACTACTCCAACAGATTCATTGGCTAATGTCGATGAACTTGAGAGATTTTGATATTTCGCTCAACTTCATTAGTATCATTCACTTCATGATCAAAGATATTAAAAAAACACTATAAAATAATGGGCACATTCAATGTTTTTAATTATACTTATTTATAGATATATTTAAATAAAAGAAAACGTTTTAGACTATACTGCAATAACATTACAAGATGATGCTATACTATGGTTAAAACAACGGGAAAACTGAAAGAAATATAGAACCAAAATTATATCTATCATCAAAATTTCTTAAACAAGATGTCATATTAAGAGAATTTACAAAAATAATTAAAGAAAATTTGATAAGAGAAACAAATTGAAAGTTTATAAAATATAGACCTGATTAACCTAGAGGGGGCGAATAGGTTATTCTTAATTTTTTTTATTAATTTATAACTTGATAACCTAAACAAGGCGGCCAAACATGAAATCACGTGTAAGAATAAAGTGTGGAAATAAAATAATAACACGTGATATTTTTAGGTGGAAACAACCTAGGCCACACCAATGACCTAAGAGAAAAACCACCGGTCCACCGGACCACTTAACTTTCCACTATGAAAATCAAATGTTCAAGTACAAACTCGGTCTTATGCTACCCTTCCTAGGATACTGCCCCAATGTACTTTACTTACGAGCTCCTGCTCTGTTTTCACAGTTTTCAATATTAGCGTGAACGGTTTTCAGACCAACGTTCCAATAAGCTCCCTGCAAATCAGATCGTTCACAAATCAACTGCAAAATAGTTAGCACAAAAAAAAAACACAAGTGTCTGTGTGTGTTCTAGATCGGATTTAACAATGAATAATCTTAACTAGATGATTCTAAATATATGTCATTTAAATCAAATCAACTAGAAAATTCTAGAACAAAAAGATTAAGTACAGATTCAATAAAAAATAACTTCCTTAAAATTTAATACTCAAATCAAATAATCATGATTACTTATAAAATTATTTAATCTAAATATCTAAATATCTAATCCAAAGGAATTAAATTAATTAAGAAAATCAATATATATTAATTATATATAATTCCAAAGTCTACCGAATATATATATATATATATTATATTACCTTTATGAAGTCTTTGTTAATAAAGTGTTCTGAACGAATCATATACAGATATGTATATTAGCCTCCATCACATATATATTAAGTATATATATATATTCTTCCTTTTCTCCACCGATTGGAGTTTCTTTTTTTTTCTTTTTCAATTTTCCTTTTCGGCAGTTTTTTCTATTCTCCACATATGCATCAACCCTAATATCTCTATATTTATAGATAATAATAATACATAATAATATTAGGTTTAAATGCATTTTGGGCTTAATTTTTTCAAAGCCCATTTAAAGCCTTAATAAAAAAAAAATATAAATTTTTTAAATCACATCTTAAAAAATATTAAGATACATAAAAAATATTTAAACACCAAAAATAATTTTAGATTTATGAACATGTACTATTAAATGTATAAATGAAATTCTATGTGTTGTAATTATAAAAGATATACCTGAAATACGATTATCTGAAACTCGAGTATTTATTGGGCTTTTCTTGATAGACTTGATAGCAGGTCTACAAACTAATTTACAAGTAAATATTTTGTCCACGAAAATAGCCAACACTCATAGTCTTCATAAACTCCCCTTTTGGCATTTTCGTATGGCAAAACCTATCTATCACTACATGACACTTAGAATAAAGCATAAAAAATAACTATAAAGAAAATAAAATCCTTACAGAATTTCGATGCTATTTTCGTTGCTGGAAAACTTCGAAGCGGAATTTGCACACCCATTTATTGAATAAAAAAGCTAATAAATTACAAAAACATAACCAGTTCTTCCCAAAAAGAGAAGAACTCTAAAACTAAGAAAAACTAATTAAGAAAAGCTAAAAACTAAGAAAAAACTAGAAAAACTAAAAAATCTAAGAAAAGAGAGAAAGTAAGAGAGAAGAGAAGGGGGTATTTATAGGTGAGGATAGAGAGAAAAAGTGAGTGAAAAAATGTAAAAAAATTGTGAAAACGCGGAGTGGTAATTGCTAACGTCATTGATGATGTCAGCATGACGTCGTGGGGCGGCTGCGCGCAAAAAATTGGCGAAATGCCAGCGGCACGCGCGGAAGGCAGGCATTGATGCGCACGGACGTGGGGCATGCTGGGCGGCTTGGCAGTGCGATTTCCTCCTTTTTGACATTTTTGACTCATTTTGTCAAATTTTTCCATATTTGTTGACCTTTTCTCATTTATTTATTAATATATTTGTGATGTATTGCTTCCAGTATTTCTCTTTGAGTCTTTAAGTTACGTTTTTAAGCGAAAATACCTGAAAAACAATAAAAATACCCGTGATTCCGAAAAAGACAAATTTATATAAATATATGATAAAACATATAAATATATATATTTTTAATCAATTAATGTGCATAAAATCATGGTAATTTTAGTGCTTTTTGAGCACTCATCAATATGCATAACAAAATAAAAACATGGAAGTAAATATTCTCTCCCCCTTTTTGACATACGAGAAGGACAAAACATTATACAATGAATTGAAGCTAAACTCCTCCTAAAGATATAACCGTGTAAAATCAGAGTAATGCAAAAGTGCAATGTGCTTTAAACCCCTCTTAAGTTCTATGACTCTCTAACTTAGAAACCAATTAAAAAAGTAATAAATGAAAAAGATTTTTTTAAATTTGCATACATAGCCACATAAGGTATTAAACTCATTTAATTACAAACAAGCACACAACCAATTGAGAACTCATCATTTTTTTAACTTCAATTTTGATTATTTATCATATAAATAAATAAGTAGAATAAAAGAGATGCACATGCACACTTCGCACATATAATGACATATTGACATTTACTTAAAATAGTACATGTTTGAACTCCACAAATATATCAATTAATTCATTTATGACCTATCAAGAAAGACTAAAATGAAAAAAATATCACCTATCATATAAAATTATAATCGAGTCTTCAATCTTACAAAATAAAATATATTTACTAAAAAAGGACTTAGTTTTTTATTTTTTATTTTTTTTATAAATGAGGTAAATGATATTTTTTTTAACCTCTATTAGCTCTTTCTTTTTGTGCATTCCAAGTACAAGATTTATAAGCAATCACTTTTTGCATAATCTTTCCCTTTTTTTTTTTGCATAAGCCATAAACCTAGCACGATGACTTTCACACTAGTTGTGAGGTAGCCCTCTCCGCTCACTGCGGTAGCTTTACACATCACAGTAGGTAGCCCTATCAATACTAGGTACCTCCATACACTAAAATTTTAGTAAGTAGAAGTAGAACTCAACACAATTTTACAATCAAGATTAGTTGAAGTCCTAGAGTCTTTCAAAAAAATTCATAAACTTCAAGCATAACATATATGTGTGTTCGTGAGTGTGTGAATAAGTTCATGTCAACATCGATCATCACATGTACAAGAATATCTGTGTGCGTAAGCCAAAATTGTAAAATAATTTATACAATAAATATCATAATGAGTTGAGTAACTAAAAATGAGATTATGTGTATGTAAGTATTCAATAAGTCAAATACTATGTTGGCCAAACAAGGATGTTTTTTTTTTGGTAATAAAATTTGAAATTCAATTTGAGGGAGAAATTCCCAAGGCACTTCTGAGATACTCAAATCTTTGAGTGTCTATGGCTTTAGTAAATATATCAGCTAATTGTCTCTCCGCAGGTACAAACTCAAGTGTCATTATTTTCTCTTCAACTAATTCTCGAATAAAGTGATGTCTAATGTCAATATGCTTAGTTCTAGAATGCTGAACTGGGTTCTTAGAAATACATATAGCACTAGAGTTATCACAATATAAGGGCATCATACCTTGTGGTTGATCGTAGTCCTTGAGCATGTTTTTCATCCAAAGCATTTGTGTGCAAGAGCTTCCTACAACAATGTATTCTGCTTCAGTTGTAGAGAGTGAGATAGAGTTTTGCTTTTTACTGTGCCATGATACTAAGTTGTTTCCAATGTAGAAGCAACCACCTGATGTGCTCTTCCTATCATCCTGGTTGCCTGCCCAGTCGGCATCTGTAAAACCACTTACTTCACAAGTAGTGTTAGTAGTAAAATGTAAACCATAATTACTTGTTCCTGAGATATACCTGATGATTCTCTTTACATTTTCTAAGTGTGATTCCTTAGGGTCAGCTTGATAACGGGCACACACACCAACACTAAAACATATGTCAGGTCTACTTCCAGTGAGGTAAAGTAAACTACCTATCATACTCCTAAAAAGGGTTTGATCAACACTTTTACCTTGAATGTCCTTTGTAATTTTTGTGTTGGTACCTAAAGGAGTCCGACTTGCTAGTTTCAAGACCAAACCTTTTAACAAGGTTACAAGCGTACTTGGTTTGAGAAATAAATATATTATCATGAGATTGTTTGATTTGCAAACTAAGTAAGAAAGTCATTTCACTTACGATAGACATTTCAAATTCATTTGTCATAACATGCACAAAATCATCCACTAGTGTACTAGATGTGGATCCAAAAACTATGTCATCCACATAAATTTGAGCAATAAAGATCTCGTCACTACTCCTTTTAATGAATAAAGTCTTATCAACTCCCCCTCGAATAAATCCCTTGTTCAAAAGATAGTTGGTAAGTCTCTCATACCATGCTCGTGGAGCTTGTTTCAAACCATAAATGACCTTTTTGAGTTTGTAAACATGATTTGGAAATTTCGGATCAAAAAATCCTTTTGGTTGTTCCACGTACACCTCATCATTCAAAAATCCATTCAAAAAGGCAAACTTAACATCCATTTGGTATAATTTGAACTTCATATGACAGGAAATGGCAAGTAAAATCCTAATTAACTCTAGTCTTGCTACAGGTGCAAATGTTTCATCAAAGTCAACTCCTTCTACTTGCGTGTAGCCTTGAGCTACTAACCTAGCCTTATTTCTAACAACAATGTCATGCTCATCAGATTTATTTTTGAACACCCATTTTGTTCCAATAACATTTTTGTTTTTAGGCTTAGGTACTAATACCCATACATGATTTTTTTCAAATTGAGCTAATGATGAACGAAAACCGGCATCGCCGATTCTTGCCAATACTTTGGTTTTAATATTTATAAAACTCTCGCAAGTGCACGAATCATTTCGTAGAAAATGATTGGTATACTCCCAAGGTCGATCTAAGGAAGGAATGTATGTGGTTTTTAATTTATTATTCAAACTTTTAAAAACGAAATTAAATCCTAAACATCCTGTCACGATAGTTTGGTTTTTGTGTTCCTAATCTAATAACATAAAAATAAACATATATACAGATTAATTAAATATAATCTAATAACATAAAAATAAACATAGATACAAATTCAATAAATATTTATCTAAAAATAAATATAAATACAGATTCAATAAATATTTATGCAAATTTTATCATTTATATTAGTGGAATATTTATGGATATAATAACTAAATTAATTATGCTTGCTCATATTATCTAGTTTATTAAAGATATAAATTGATATTTTATTGATTCTCTCTTTTTTATATAAATACCACCTTTGGTGGGGTTATATATTCTTTGTTAACTAAACAAATCAATTAACACCTATGGGTGGGGTTGATAACTAATTTGGTTAATTAAATTATTTCCTTTTTCTAAGAGATTGAAAATGAACCATTTAAATGCCACCTTTGGTGGGGTTAGACAGTGTAAACTTTATTCAAGGTGTCCAAATTAAACATAAGAATTTAATTATCCGAGTACTAACTTTCAAGTTTTAAAACCACTATTGAAAACATGTTGTCAATACATTTTCACATAATAATTCTTATAAAAACTTTTGAAATAGAGTTTCATTCTAACTACTGGGCGATTGTACCAACAAATAAAAGAGCACTATTTTAAATTAGACCGGATAACTAAACCTTAAAATCTAATTTTCAGATTTAAGTTTGTAATGAAAAATAATATATTTCTCTCTAACATTCTTAATATAAAATCTTGAATAAAAAATAAAATTAATTCATTTCAGAAATTTTTACCTATTTAATATTTCGCAAGCATAACAACGTTATTATTATATCATGTTTATAAACAGCCAGCACAGTTAAATTTAATCACAGACAAATTAAATATAACATGTAAGAATAAAGCATAAAAATAACTGTAAAGAAAATAAAATCCTTACAGAACTTCGACGCTATACCCGTTTTTGGAAAACCTCCAAGCGGAATTTGCACTCCCATTTATTGAATCAAAAAGCTAATAAATTACAAAAACATTACAAGTTCCTCTCAAAAAGAGAAGAACTCTAAAACTAAGAGAATTGAACTAAAAACTAAGAAAGAAACTAAGAAAATCTTAGAAACTAAGAAAGAAAGTAAGAAAAACTCAAAAACTAAGAAATGAGAGAAAGAAAGAAGAGAGAAGTGTGTTTTTAAGGTGTGTTTTGAAGTGAAGGGAATGAGGGTATTTATAGGTGAGGATGGAGAGAAAAAATGAGTAAAAAAATGTTAAAAAAAATGTAAAAACGCGTAATTGAAATGTTGAGGTCATTAATGACGTCAGCATGACGTCATGGGGCGGCTGCACGTGAAAAGTGGGGCGAAAAGGCGTTGGCGCGCGTGCAGGGGGGTTGTCGCTGCGCGCAGCTCGGCGCGGGTGAACAGTACTCACGCGCTGGGGCGCGCGCGGATTGGGGCGCTGGGCTGGGCGCGCGGCTGGGCAGTCGGGCATGATTTTCTTTTTGTTGACATTTTTGACCTTTTTGACCCATTTTGTCCAATTTTTCCATGTTTGTTGACCTTTCCCCATTTATTTATTAATATATTTGTGATGTATTGCTTTAAGTATTCCTCTTTGAGTCTTTAAGTTGCGTTTTTAGGCCAAAATACCTGAAAAACAATAAAAATACCCGTGATTCCGAAATAGACAAATTTATATAAATATATGATAAAACATATAAATATATATATTTTTAATCAATTAATGTGCATAAAATCATGGTTATTTTAGTGCTTTTTGAGCACTCATCCTGCATTGCATTTATCCAAAATTCATCCCTAATGGCTTCATTCACATTTTTTTGGTTCAAATTGAGAAATATAGCATAAATGAGTTACCTCACTTATTTGTCTTCTTCTTGTTACCATGCTTGCATTAGGATCTCCAATTATATTCTTAATAGGATGATTTTTGAAGTTCGAGTTGGATTTATCATTGATGAGGTTGATGCTTCTTCCTTCTTGTGTTCACTTTCCTTCAACTCCTCTTCTTTTATTCCAATTGTGTCGCTGGTTATTGTTAATTGAGGTGTTGTGAAATTTTCTTCATTTCTAACTTCTTCACTTGTAATCTGCTTACCTCCATCATCTATAACAACATTTATGGATTCTATAACTACATTAGTTCTACAGTTGAAGACTCTGTAGGCTCTACTATTTAGGGAATAACCAAGAAATATACCTTCATCACTTCTTAAATCAAACTTATCCAACTGTTCTCAATCTCTAAGTATGTAGCATTTACTTCCAAAAACATGCATAAATTTCAGATTGAGTTTTTTACCTCTCCATATCTCATAGGGAGTTTGGTTTGTACCTGGGCGAAGATATACACGATTTATAATGTGACATGCAGTGTTTATAGCTTCAGCCCAAAACCTTTTGGAGACTCCCTTGACATGCATCATTACTCTTTCCATCTCTTGAAATATCCTATTTTTCCTTTCAACTACTCCATTTTGTTGAGGTGTGATAGGAGCAGAGAATTCATGAAAGATACCATGTTCTTTACAGAAGTCAGCATACTGGGTATTTTCAAACTCTTTTCCATGGTCTGTTCTCAGTCTCTTGATGGTTACTATTTTGTCACCTGCTTCAACCTGCACTCTTGTGCAATATGAGATGAAGAACTCAAAAACATCTGACTTGTCTCTAAGAAAGTCTACCCACGTGTAGTCATCTACTACAACTATAATATATTTCTTACCTCCAATACTTTCTGTTCTCATACGACCCATAAGGTCAATATGTATCAATTCCAATACTCTGTTTGTATTTATACTCTTGATCTTCTTATGAGCAATCCTAGTTTGTTTACCCAATTAACATGGTCCACATACATGTGTTTCAATTTTTGAAAGAATAGGTAAACCACGCATAGTCTCAATTTTGCTTAATCTAACCAGATCTTTAAAATTCATATGACCTAGCTTTTCGTGCCACAAGATAGTTGAGTCATTGCTAGCTAGGTTACATGTTACTGTGGGTGATGTATCAATACAATAACAATTGTCATGTGATCTGATTCCCTTAATGATACATTCACCATTTTGATCTCTTACAATACAATGATTGTTTGTAAATTGCACATTAAAATCACTATCACATATTTGACTTATGCTAATCAAGTTTGCCTTAAGTCCTTCCACATATAAAACTTCATCAAGTTTAGGGATACCTTCTATTTGAACAGAGCCTTTTCCAATAATTTTAGATGTTTTACCATCACCAAAGGTAATTGTCCCTTGATTGTATTCCTTACAGGTTTTAAACAAAGAACGATTCCCCGTCATGTGTCTAGAGCATCCACTATCAAAAAACCAAGCGGTATTTGATTTAACTTTAAATGCTATATGGGCCACAAAGTAGTGCAACTCAGATTTCTTAACCTATCCTTTTTTAATTTTAGACATTTGAGTTAGCGGTTTCTTATATTCCTCTTTTTGTGTAGTTCTTGTAGTAAAAACTTTACGTTTTGAAATTTTTTGAGGTGCTTTAGAAATATTTGTATTCGTGATAGAATCATAAGCATGAAGAAATTTACACTTACGTCTAATATGTCCTTTCCTACCACAGTGATGACAGATAGGAACAAATTGAATTTTCCTAGAATGATAAGGTGTAGAAACTATCTTCCCTGCCTGAGCAATATTGGGTTTTACAAATTGAGTTTTGGATGATGAAGGTGTTGATTTTTCATCTATGTATCCAAGACCTTTCTTATGTCCATGTGGCTTTCCATAGTCTAGGACTTTGGTTAATTTTTCAGCACCTATGGTCAAATTCTTTACCGTTTCTTTAGCAATACTAAGTTCTTTCCTAAAAAAAGTGTAAATTTTATATGTATATTAAATTATAACTTTAGAAACAAATAAATTATAAATTTTATATGAAGAATAAATCTATAATATAGAAGAAATAAGATACGAAGTGAAAAATAAAGAAAAATCATATAGAGAAGGAACCAAGAGGATATTTAAGATGCAAGCATAATCAAGATCTAATGGGAGAGTAATTAAGTTATACTCAATATTAACATGAAAAATACAATAAACAAAACAAAAGGTAAAAAAATAACACTCTTAAAATGTCTAAATTCAAAATTTTCTCAACAAATATTTTTGAACAATTTGTTGGAAATTCTAATGCAAAATGTATTGGGAGAAACAATCAAAATACAACTATGTATAATAAATAAAGAAATTTTCAATCGATGTTGAAAAAAAAGATAAAAGTGTAAATTTTATATAGAGAATAAATTAAAACTTTAGAAACAAATAAATTATAAATTTTATATGGAGAATAAATTAAAACTTATGGAAGAAATAAGATACAAAGTTGAAAATAAAGAAAAATCATATAGAGAAAGAATTGAGACGATATTTATGATGTAAGCATAATCAAGTTCTTCTATTAAAATAAATGAAACACTTGTCTGTTAAAGAATTACAAAACTTGAAATAAAAAGATCTAATGGGAGAGAAGTTAAGTTATACTCAATAAGAACGTGAAGAAATAGAATAAAAAAACAAAAGGTCAAAAAAGAACACACTTAAAATGTCAAAACTCAAAATTTTCTAAGCAAAGTTTTTTAAACAATTTGTTGGAAATTCTGATGCAAAATGTAATGGGTGGAACAATCAAAATACAACTATTTGATAAAATGAAGTCACAAATATGGATGAAAACATATCTACGTATTTCTTTGGCTAAATATTATAAACAAATTTACCTTAAGAGATGATCAAATAAATCCTAAAACATGTTAAATCTCATATAACCCACCAAAAAATTTCTTCAATAGTAAACACACAAAGTCAATCATGAATATGTGCATAACAGTTTGATTTAATCAATAAAAACTTAAAAGTATATCACATAATTAATATAAGTATCTTAACAAACATGTTACATTAATTATCCAAGTCATGACAACTAAGTACATCATAGGGTTCGTACGGTTTCTATCAAGAATGCACACATTCAGTTTTCTTATATTTATCAATTTCTATCAAATCATAATTTAAATCATACTAAAAATTGAAACTACGTACTAAATATTATAAAGAATAAAGAAACCTCATCCAAACATATACTATAATTTATAACATAAAATACAAAATTTATATGCCAATCTCATTTCTGGAGAAGAATATGCAACTATTCCAACAGATTCCTGGGTTATTGTCAATGAACTTGGGAGATTTTTATATTTCGCTTAACTTCATTAGTATCATTTGCTTTATGACCCAAGATATTAAAAAAACATAATAAAATAACGGGCACATTAAATGTTTTTTATTATACTTATTTATAGAAATATTTAAGTAAAAGAAAACGTAGTAAATTATATTGCAAGAACATTACAAGATGATGCTATACTATGGTTAAAACAACGAGAAAACAGAAAGAAACAGAGAACAAAAATTATATCTATCATCAAAATTTCTTAAACAAGATGTCATATTAAGAGAATTTACAAAAATAATTAAAGAAAATTTGATAGGAGAAACAAATGACCTACAATTCACGAAAATGCTATTTTTGCTGCTAATATTTTGATAAATTATCAAATCTTTGTGATAATCTAACTATTTAAGGATATTTGAATGGTTAAAAAAGCGCACAAAATAGATGGTATAAGTTTAGAAGTTCGGATGTCCTACAGTAGAAAATAAA
The DNA here is from genome assembly GCA_037013495.1 of Hippophae tibetana. Classification (NCBI taxonomy): domain Eukaryota; kingdom Viridiplantae; phylum Streptophyta; class Magnoliopsida; order Rosales; family Elaeagnaceae; genus Hippophae; species Hippophae tibetana. The sequence goes on along the minus strand of CM072807.1, from coordinate 24,394,695 downwards.
AACATTTAATTGGAAAACCTTCAAAGGAAAGAACAAAGTTTTTTTTTAAAAAGAAAATAATAATAAAAAAAGATTAAATCAAAAATTACCTTAAAGAATAATACAATATATGTATAATAAATAAAGAAATTTTCAATCGATGTTGGAAAAAAAAGATAACAGTTTCAATTGTATATGTAGAATAAATTAAAACTTATGGAAAAAATAAGATACAAAGTGAAAAATAAAGAAAAATCATATAGAAAAGGAACCAAGACGATATTTATGATGCAAGGTTAATCAAGTTCTTCTATTAAAATAAATGAAACACTTGTATGTTGAAGAATTCCAAAACTTGAAATAAAAATATCTAATGGAAGAGTAATTAAGTTATACTCAATAAGAGCGTGAATAAATAGAATGAACAAAACAAAAGGTCAAAAAAGAACACTCTTAGAATGTCTAAATTCAAAATTTTCTAAGCAAATTTTTTTGAACAATTTGATGAAAATTTTGATGTAAAATGTATTGGCTGGAACAATAAAAATACAACTATTTGATAAAATGAAGACACAAAGATGGAAGAAAACATATCTACGTATATCTTTTGCTAAATATTATAAAACATTTTACCTTAGGAGATGATCAAATAAATCCTAAAACATGTTAAATCTCATATAACCTACCAAATGTTTTCTCTCCATAGTAAACACACAAAGCCAATCATGAATATGTGAATAAGATTTTGATTTAATCATTAAAAACTTAAAAGTATATCACATAATTAATATAAGTATCTTAACACACATGTTACATTAATTATCCAAGTCATGACAACTAAGTACATCATAGGGTTCGTACGTTTTCTACCAAGAATGCACACATTCATTTTTCTTATATTTACCAATATCTATCAAATCATAATTTAAATCATACTAAAAATTGAAACTACGTACTAAATATGATAAAGAATAAAGAAACCTCATCCAAAGATATACTATAATTTATAACATAAAAAAATAAGAAATTTATATGCCACCCTCGTTTCTCGAAAAGAATATGCAACTACTGCAACAGATTCCTTGGCTACTGTCAATGAACTTGGGAGATGTTGATATTTTGCTCAACTTCATTAGTATAATTTGCTTTATGATTAAAGATATTAAAAAAACATAATAAAATAATGGGCACATTAAATGTTTTTTATTATACTTATTTATAGAAATATTTAAATAAAAGAAAACGTAGTAAACTATATTGCAAGAACATTACAAGATGGTGCTATACTAAAGGGAAAACTGAAAGAAACAGAGAACAAAAATTATATCTATCATCAAAATTTCTTAAACAAGATGTCATATTAAGAGAATTTACGAAAATAATTAAAGAAAATTTGATAGGAGAAACAAATGACCTATAATTCACGAAAATGCTAATTTTGCTGCTAATATTTTCATAAATTATCAACTCTTTGTGATAATCTAACTATTTAAGGATATCTCAATGGTTAAAAAAACGCACAAAAAAGATGGTATAAGTTTAGAAGTTAGGATGTCCTACACTAGAAAATAAAAAAATCATATAAAATAAAAACATTTAATTGGAAAACCTTCAAAGGAAAGAACAAAGTTTTTTTTAAAAGAAAATAATAGAAAAAAAAGATTAAATCAAAAATTACGTTAAAGAATAATACAATATATGTATAATAAATAAAGAAATTTTCAATCGATGTTGGAAAAAAAAAGATGACAGTTTCAAGTGTATATGTAGAATAAATTAAAACTTATGGAAAAAATAAGATACAAAGTGAAAAATAAAGAAAAATCATATAGAAAAGGAACCAAGACGATATTTATGATGCAAGCTTAATCAAGTTCTTCTATTAAAATAAATGAAACACCTGTCTGTTGAAGAATTACAAAACTCGAAATAAAAATATCTAAGCAAATTTTTTTGAACAATTTGATGAAAATTCTAATGCAAAATGTATTGGGTGGAACAATCAAAAAACAACAATTTGATAAAATGAAGACACAAAGATGGAAGAAAACATATCTACGTATTTCTTTTGCTAAATATTATAAAACTTTTTACCTTAGGAGATGATCAAATAAATCCTAAAACATGTTAAATCTCATATAACCTACCAATTTTTTTCTCTCCATAGTAAACACACAAAGCCAATCATGAATATGTGAATAAGATTTTGATTTAATCAATAAAAACTTAAAAGTATATCACATAATTAATGTAAGTATCTTGACAAACATGTTACATTAATTATCCAAGTCATGACAACTAAGTACATGATAAGGTCCTATTAAGAATGCACATATTCATTTTTCTTATATTTATCAATTTCTTTGAAATCATAATTTAAATCATACTAAAAATTGAAACTAGGTACTAAATATTATAGAGAATAAAGTAACCACATCCAAACATATAATATAATTTATAACATAAAAAAATACAAAATATATATGCCAACTTTGTTTCTGGAAAGGAATATGCAACTATTCCAACAGATTCCTTGGCTATTGTCTAAGAACTTGAGAGATTTTGATATTTCCCTCAACTTCATTAGTATCATTTGCTTCATGATCAAAATATTAAAAAAACATAATAAAATAATGTGCACCTTCAATGTTTTTTATTATACTTATTTATAGAAATATTTAAATAAAAGACAATGTAGTAGACTATGCTACAAGAACATTACAAGATGATGCTATACTTTGGTTAAAACAACGGGAAAACTGAAAGAAGGAGAGAACAAAAGTTATATTTATTATCAAAATTTCTTAAACAAGATGTCATATTAATTAAACGATATTTATGATGCAAGCATAATCAAGTTTTTCTATTAAAATAATTGAAACACCTATCTATTGAAGAATTACAAAACTACAAATAAAGAGAACTAATGAGAGAGTAATTAAGTTATCCTCGAAAAGAACATGAAGAAATAGAATTAATAAAACAAAATGTCATAAAAGAATAAACTTAAAATGTCTAAATTCAAAATGTGTTGATCAAATGTTTTTGAACAATTTGTTGAAAGTTCTAATGCAAAATGAATTGGGTGGAAAATCGAAATACAACTATTTGATAAAATGAAGACACAGATGGAAGAAAACATATCTACGTATTTCTTTTGCTAAATATTCTAAAACATTTTACCCTTAGGGATGATTAAATAAATCGTAAAAAATGTTAAATCCCATACAACCTTCCAAACAATTTCTCTAAATAGTAAACACACAAAGTCAATCAAGAATATGAACATAATAGGTTGAATTAATCATTCAAAACTTAAAATTATAACACATAATAAATGTAAGTATCTTAAGAAAGATATTACAATAATTATCCATGTCATGACAACAAAGTACATCACAGGGTCCTATCAACAATGCACAAATTCCCTTTTCTTAAATTTATCAATTTCTATCAAATCATAATTCAAATCATACTAAAACTTCAAACTAGGTACTAAATATTATAGAGAAATAAAGTAACCTTATCCAAACATATACTATAATTTATAACATAAAAAAAATACAAAATGTACTGCTATTGTCAATGAACTTGAGAGATTTTGATATTTCGCTCAATTTCATTAGTATCATTTGATTCATGATAAAAGATATTAAAAAAACACTATAAAATAATGGGCACATTCAATGTTTCTTATTGTGCTTATTTATAGATATATTTAAATAAAAGAAAACGTTCCAGACTAGGCTGCAAGAATATTAAAAGATGATCCTATACTATGGTCAAAACAACGAAAAAACTGAAAGAAATACAGAACAAAAATTATATCTATCATCAAAATTTCTTAAAGAAGATGTATTTACAAAAATAATTAAAGAAAATTTGATAGGAGAAACAAATGAACCTACAAATCACAAAAATGCTAATTTTGTTGCTAATATTTTCATAAATTATCAAATCTTTGTAATAATCTAACTATTAAAGCATATCTGAATGGTTAAAAAAACACACAAAACAGGTGGTATACGTTTAGAAGTTAGGATGTCTTACACTGAAAATAAAAAAATCATAATAAATAAATAAATAAATAAGCGGAAAACCTTAGAAAGAAAGAACAAAGTTTTTTTAAAAAAGAAAATATTAGAAAGTTAAAGTTTAAATAAAACATTACCTTAAAGAATAGTACAATATATGTATAATAAATAAAGAAATTTTCAATGGATGTTTGAAAAAGAAGAAGATAAAAGTGTAAATTCTATATGGATAATAAATAAAAACTTTAGAAACAAATAAATTATAACATTTATATGGAGAATAAATTAAAAGTTATGCAAGAAATAAGATACGAAGTGAAAAATTAAGAAAAATCAAATAGTGAAGGAACCGAGACGTTATTTATGATGCAAACATAATCAAGTTTTTCTAATAAAATAATTGAAACACCTATCTGTTGAAGAATTACAAAACTTTAAATAAAAAGATTTAATGAGAGAGTAATTAAGTTATAATTGGGTGGAACAATCCAAATACAACTATTTGATAAAATGAAGACACAAAGATGGAAGAAATATATCTACGTATTTCTTTCACTAAATATTATAAAAAAATTACCTTTGGGGATGATCAAATAAATCCTAAAACATGTTAAATATCATATAATCCACCAAAACATTTCTCTTAATAGTAAACACACAAAGTCAATCAAGAATATGAACATAAGAGTTTGAATTAATCATTCAAAACTTAACATTATATAACATAATTAATTTAAGTATTTTAACAAACAAGTTACAATAATTATCCAAGTCATGACAACAAAGAACATTACAGGGTCCTATCAAGAAAACACATTCATTTTCCTTATATTTATCAATTTCTATCAAATCATACTAAAATTCAAATTTGGTACTAAATATTATAGAGAATAATAGTAAACTCATCCAAACATATACTATAATTTATAACATAAAAAAATATAAAATGTATATGCCAACCTCGTTTCTAAAGAAAAAATGTAACTACTCCAACAGATTCAATGGCTACTATCAATGAACTTGAGAGATTTTGATATTTCGCACAATTTCATTACTATCATTTCCTTCATGATAAAAGATATTAAAAAAACACTATAAAATAATGGGCACATTCAATGTTTTTTACTATACTTATTTATTTTTAAATAAAAGAAAACTTTTTAGACTAGGCTACAAGAATATTAAAAGATGATCCTATACTATGGTCAAAACAAGGAAAAAACTGAAAGAAATACAGAACAAAAATTATATCTATCATCAAAATCTCTTAAAGAATATGTATTTACAAAAATAATTTAAGAAAATTTGATAGGAGAAACAAATGAACCTACATATCACAAAAATGCTAATTTTGTTGTTAATATTTTATAAACTATCAAATCTTGGTAATTATCTACAAGGATATCTAAATGGATAAAAAAGCACACAAAATAGATTGTATAAGTTTAGAATTAGGATGTAATACACTAGAAAATAAAATAAAATAAAAATGGAAAACCTTAGAAAGAACAAAGTTTTTATAAAAAATAAAATATTAGAAGGTGAAGGTTTAAATCAAAAATTACGTTAAAGAATAGTACAATATATGTTTGAAAAAAGTGTAAATTTTATATGGAGAATAAATTAAAACTTTAGAAACAAATAAATTATAACATTTATATGAAGAATAAATTAAAAGTTATGTGAGAAATAAGAATAAATTAAAACTTTAGAAACAAATTAATTATAACATTTATATGGAGAATAAATTAAAGGTTATGCAAGAAATAAGATACAAAGTGAAAAATTAAGACAAATCATATAGTGCAGGAACCGAGACGTTATTTATGATGCAAGCATAATCAAGTTTTTCTATTAGAATAATTGAAACACCTCTGTTCATGAATTACAAAATTTGACATAAAAAGTTCAAATGAGAGAGTAATTAAGTTATAATTGGGTGGAATAATCCAAATACAACTATTTGATAAAATGAAGACACAAATATGGAAGAAATATATCTACGTATTTCTTTCACTAAATATTATAAAAGAAATTACCTTTAGGGATGATCAAATAAATCCTAAAACATATTAAATATCATATAAACATAACAATTTGAATTAATCATTCAAAACTTAAAATTATATAACATAATTAATGTAAGTATTTTAATAAACAAGTTACAATAATTATCCAAGTCATGACAAAAAATACATCGGGTCCTATGAAGAAAGCACATATTCATTTTCCTTATATTTATCAATTTTTATCAAATCATAATTCAAATCATACTAAAAATTCAAACTAGGTACTCAATATTATAGAGAAATATAGTAACCTCATCCAAACATATACTGTAATTTATAACATAAAAAAATACAAAACGTATATGCCAACCTTTCTGGAAGAAAAATATGTAACTACTCCAACAGATTCAACAGCTACTGTCAATGAACTTGAGAGATTTTGATATTTCGCACAATTTCATTACTATAATTTCCTTCATGATAAAAGATATTAAAAAAACATTATAAAATAATGGTCACATTCAATGTTTCTTACTGTGCTTATTTATAGATATATTTAAATAAAAGAAAACGTTTCAGACTAGGCTACAAGAATATTAAAAGATGATCCTATACTATGGTCAAAACAACGAAAAAACTGAAAGAAATACAAAACAAAAATTATATCTATCATCAAAATTTCTTAAAGAAGATGTATTTACAAAAATAATTAAAGAAAATTTGATAGGAGAAACAAATGAACCTACAAATCACAAAAATGCTAATTTTGTTGCTAATATTTTCATAAATTATCAAATCTTTGTAATAATCTAACTATTCAAGCATATCTGAATGGTAAAAAAAACAATGGACATAACATATGGTATAATTTAGAAGTTAGGATGTCCTACACTAGAAAATAAAAAATCATATAAAATGAAATAAAAAGATCTAATGAGAGAGTAATTAAGTTATAATTTGGTGGAACAATCCAAATACAACTATTTGATAAAATGAAGATACGAAGATGGAAGAAAACATATCTACGTATTTCTTTTACTAAATATTATAAAAACATTTACCTTTAGGGATGATCTAATAAATCTTATAACATGTTAAATCTCATACAACCCACCAAACAATTTCCCTAAATAGTAAACACACAAGGTCAATAAAAAATATGAACATAACAGGTTGAATTAATCATTCAAAACATTAAATTATAACACATAATTAATGTAAGTATCTTAAGCAACATATTACAATAATTATCCATGTCATGACAACAAAGTACATCACAGGGTCCTATCAAGAATGCATATATTTATTTTCCTTATATTTATCAATTTCTATCGAATCATAATTCAAACCATACTAAAAATTCAAACTACTTACTAAATATTATGGAGAAATAAAGTTACCTCCAAACATATACCATAATTTATAACATAAAAAAAATACAAAATTTATATGCCAACCTCGTTTCTGCAGAAGAATAATATGTAACTACTCCAACAGATTCATCGGCTAATGTCAATGAAATTGAGAGATTTTGATATTTCGCTAAACTTCATTAGTATCATTTATTGCTTCATGATAAAAGATATTAAAAAAACATTATAAAATAATGAGCACATTTAAGGTTTTTTATTATACTTATTTATAGATATATATAAATAAAAAAAAGTTTTAGACTAGGCTGCAAGAATATTACAAGATGAAGCTATACTATCGTTAAAACAACGGGAAAACTAAAAGAAATACAGAACAAAAATTATATCTATCATCAAAATTTCTTAAAGAAGATGTATTTACAAAAATAATTAAAGAAAATTTGATAGGAGAAACAAATGAACCTACAAATCACAAAAATGCTAATTTTGTGGATAATATTTTCATATATTATCAAATCTTTGTAATAATCTAACTATTCAAGCTTATCTGAATGGTAAAAAAAAGCGCACAGAACATATGGTATAATTTAGAAGTTAGGACGTCCTACACTAGAAAATAAAAAATCATATAAAATAAAAAAAATAAGTTGGAAAAACCATAGAAGCAAAGAACAAATTTTTTTTAAAAAGAAAATATTAGAAAGTAAAAGTTTAAATCAAAAATTACGTTAAAGAATAGTACAATATATGTATAATAAATAAAGAAATTTTCAATCGATGTTGGAAAAAGAAGAAGATAAAAGTGTAAATTTTATATGGAGAATAAATTAAAACTTTAGAAACAAATAAATTATAACATTTATATAGAGAATAAATTAATACTTATTGAAGAAATAAGATACGAAGTGAAAAATTAAAAAAAATCATAAAGAGAAGGAATCAGGACGATATTTATGATGCAAGCATAATCAAGTTTTTCTATTAAAATAATTGAAACACCTTTCTGTTGAAGAATTAAAAAACTTTTAATAAAAAGATCTAATGAGAGAGTAATTAAGTTATCCTTGAAAAGAAGGTGAAGAAAAAGAATGAGCAAAACTAAAGGTAAAAAAAGAACACATTAAATGTCTAAATTCAAAATTTTCTCAGCAATTGTTTTTGAACAATTTGTTGGAATTCTGAGGGAAAATGAATTTGGTGAAAAATCAAAATATAAAAATTTGATAAAAACAAGACACAAAGATGAAAGAAAATCTACGTATTTCTTTTACAAAATATTATAAAAAAATTTACCTTTAGAGATGATCAAATAAATCCTAAAACATGATAAATTTCATATAACCCACCAAAATATTTCTATCAATAGTAAACACACAAAGTCAATCATGAATATGAGCATAACAGTTTGAATTAATCATTCAAAACTTAAAATTATATCCCATAATTAATGTAAATATCTTAACAAACATGTTACAATAATTATCCAAGTCATGACAACAAAGTACATCACAAGGATCAAGAATGCACATATTCATTTTTCTTATATTTATCAATTTCTATCATATCATACTAAAAATTCAAACTACTTAATTTATAACATAAAAAAATAAAAAATATATATGCCAACCATGTTTCTAGAGAAGAGTAACTACTCCAAAAAAATTCATCGACTACTGTCAATGAACTTGAGAGATTTTGATATTTCGCTCAACTTCATTAGTATTATTTGCTTAATGATAAAAGATATTAAATAGAACACTATAAAATATTTAAAAAAAAGAAAAAGTTTTAGACTAGGCTTCATGAATGTTACAAGATGATGCTATATTATATAGTTAAAACAAAACAAGGGAAAACTGAAAGAAATACAGAACAAAAATTATATCTATCATCAAAATTTCTTAAAGAAGATGTATTTACAAAAATAATGTAAGAAAATTTGATATGAAAAACAAATGAACCTACAAATCACAAAAATACTAATTTTGTTGCTAATATTTTCATAAATTATCAAATCTTTGTAATTCTCTAACTATTCAAGGATATCTGAATGGATAAAAAAGCGCACAAAATAGATGGTATAGAAGTTACGATGTCCTTCACTAGAAAATAAAAAATGATATAAAATAAAAAAATTTAATTGGAAAACCTTAGAAGGAAATAACATAGTTTTTTTTAAAAAGAAAATATTAGAAAGTGAAGGTTTAAATCAAAAATTACGTTAAGGAATAGTACAATAAGAATAGTACAATATATGTATAATAAATAAAGAAATTTTCAATCGATATTTGAAATAGTACAATAAGAATAGTACAATATATGTATAATAAATAAAGAAATTTTCAATCGATGTTTGAAAAAGAAGATAAAAGTGTAAATTTTATATGGAGAATAAATTAAAACTTTAGAAGCAAATAAATTATAAAACTAAAATGGAGAATAAATTAAAACTTATGCAAGAAATAAGATACGAAATTAAAAATTAAGAAAAATCATAAAGTGAAGTAATCGAGACGATATTTATGATGCAAACATAATCAAGTTTTTCTATTAAAATAATTGAAACACCTATCTGTTGAAGAATTACAAAACTAGAAATAAAAAGAAACTAATGAGAGATTAATTAAGTTATCATTGAAAATAATATGAATAAATAGAATTAAAAAAACAAAAGGTTAAAAAAGAATACACTTAAAATGTCTAAATTCAAAATTTTTTGAGCAAAACTTTTTGAACAATTTGTTGAAAGGTCTGATGCAAAATGAATTGGGTGGAAAATCGAAATACAACTATTTGATAAAAAGAAGACACAGGTGGAAGAAAAAATATCTACGTATTTCTTTTGCTAAATATTGTAAAAAAAAATTACTTTTAAGGATGATCAAATAAATCCTAAAACATGTTAAATCTCATATAACCCACCAAACAATTTCTCTAAATAGTAAACACACAAAGTCAAACAAGAATATGAACATAATAGTTTGAATTAATCATTCAAAACTTAAAATTATATAACATAATTAATGTAAATATTTTAACAAACATATTACAATAATTATCCATGTCATGACAACAATGTACATCATAGTGTCCTATCAAGAATGCACTTATTCATTGTTCTTATATTTATCAATTTCTATCAAATCATACTAAAAATTCAAACTACGTACTAAGTATTAATATTATAGAGAAATAAAGTAACCTCATCCAAACATATACTATAATTTATAACATAAAAAAAAATACAAAATGTATATGCCAACCTCGTTTCTCGAGAAGAATAATATGTAACTAGTCCAACATATTCATCGGCTACTGTCAATGAACTTGAGAGATTTTCATATTTCACTCAATTTCATTAGTATCATTTGCTTGATGATAAAAAATATTAAGAAAACACAATAAAATAATGGGCACATTCAATATTTTTTAGTATACTTATTTATAGATATATTTAAAGAAAAGATAATGTTTTACACTAGGCTGCAAGAATATCATAAGATGATGCTATACTATGGTTAAAACAACGAAAAACCTGAAAGAAATATAGAACAAAAAATATATCTATCATCAAAATTTCTTAAAGAAAATGTATTTACAAAAATAATTAAAGAAAATTTGATAGGAGAAACAAATGAACCTACAAATCATAAAAATGCTAATTTTGCTGCTAATATTTTCATAAATTATCAAATCATTGTAATTATCTAACTATTCAAGTATATCTGAATGAATAAAAAAGCGCGCAAAACAGATGATATAAGTTTAGAAGTTAGGATGTAATACACTAGAAAATAAAAAAAATTAAAATGGATAACCTTAGAAAGAAAGAAAAAAAGTTTTTTTAAAAAAGAAAATATTTGAAGGTGAAGGTTTAAATCAAAAATTACGTTAAAAAATAGTACAATATATGTATAATAAATAAAGAAATTTTCAATCGATGTTTGATACAAAAGAAGATAAAAGTGTAAATTTTATATGGAGAATAAATTAAAACTTTAGAAACAATTAAATTATAACATTAAAAAGGAGAATAAATTAAAAGTTATGCTATAAATAAGATACAAAGTAAAAAATTAAGAAAAATCTTGTAGTGAAGGAATCGAGACGATATTTATGATGCAAGCATAATCAAGTTTTTCTATTAAAATAATTGAAACACATATCTGTTGAAGAATTACAAAACTAGAAATAAAAAGAACTAATAGGAGAGTAATTAAGTTACCCTCGAAGAGAACGTGAAGAAATAGAATTAACAAAACAAAAGGTCAAAAAAGAATACACTTAAAATGTCTAAATTCAAAATATTTCGAGCAAAGTTTTTTGCACAATTTGTTGAAAGTTATGATGCAAAATGAATTGGGTAGAACAATCCATATACAACTTTTTGATAAAATGAAGACACAAAGGTGGAAGAAAACATATCTACGTATTTCTTTTGCTAAATATTCTAAAAACAATTACCTTTAGGGATGATCAAATGAATCATAAAACATGTTAAATATCATATAACCCACCAAAATATTTCTCTAAATAGTAAACATACAAAGTCAATAAAGAATATGAACATAAGAGTTTGAATTAATCATTCAAAACTTAAAATTATATAACATAATTAATGTAAGTATTTTAACAAGCATGTTACAATAATTATCCAAGCCATGACAACAAAGTACATCTAGGGGTCCTATCAAGAAAGCAAATATTCATTTTTCTTATATTTATCAATTTCTATCAAATCATACTAAATATTATAGAGAAATAAAGTAACCTCATCCAAACATATACTATAATTTATAAGATAAAAAAAATACAAAACCTATAGGCCAACCTCGTTTTTGAAGAAAAATATGTAACTACAACAAAACAAAAATTATATCTATCATCAAAATTTCTTAAAGAAGATGTATTTACAAAAATAATTAAAGAAAATTTTATAGGAGAAACAAATGAACCTACAAATCACAAAAATGCTAATTTTGTTGATAATATTTTCATATATTATCAAATTTTTGTAAAAATCTAACTATTCAAGCATATCTGAATGGTAAAAAAAGTGCACAGAACAAGTGGAAAAGCTTAAAAGGAAAGAACTAATTTTTTTTAAAAAGAAAATATTAGAAAGTAAAAGTTTAAATCAAAAATTACGTTAAAGGATAGTACAAATATATGTATAATAAATAAAGAAATTTTCAATCGATGTTTGAAGAAAAGAGATAAAAGTGTAAAATTTATATGCAGAATAAATTAAAACTTTAGAAACAATTAAATTAAAACTTATGAAAGAAATAATATGCGAAGTGAAAAATTAAGAAAAATCATATAGTGAAGGAATCGAGACGATATTTATGATGCAAGCATAATCAAGTTTTTTTATTAAAATAATTGAAACACCTATCTGTTGAAGAATTACAAAACTTGAAATAAAAAGATCTAATGGGAGAGTAATTAAGTTATCCTCGAAAAAACGTGAAGAAAAAGAATGAACAAACCATAAGGTCAAAAAAGAACACATAAAATGTCTAAATTCAATTTTTTTTGAACAATTTGTTGGAAATTCTGATGCAAAATGAATTGGGTGGAACAATTGAAATACAACTATTTGATAAAATGAAGACACAAAGATGGAAGAAAACATATCTAAGTATTTCTTTTACTAAATATTATAAAAAAATTTACCTTTAGGGATGATTAAATAAATCCTAAAACATGTTAAATCTCATATAACCCACCAAAACATTTCTCTCAACAGTAAACATGTGTTAAAAATAATGAATATGAGCATAAAAGTTTGAATTAATCATTCAAAACTTAAAGTTATCAATAATTAATGTAAGTATCCTAACAAACATGTTACAATAATAATCCAAGTCAAGACAACAAAGTACATCACATGGTCCAATCAAGAATGCACATATTCATTTTATTTATATTTATCAATTTCTATCAAATCATAATTCAAATCATACTAAAAATTCAAACTACGTACTAAATATTATAGAGAAATAAAGTAACCTCATCAAAATATATACTATAATTTATAACATAAAAAAAATACAAAATGTATATGAAAACCTTGTTTCTGGAGAAGAATATGTTACTACAACAGATTTATCGCCTACTGTAAATGAACTTGAGAGATTTTGATATTTCTCTAAACTTCATTAGTATCATTTGCTTCATGATAAAAGATATTAAAAAAACACTATAAAATAATGGGCAAATTCAATGTTTTTTACTATACTTATTTATAGATATATTTAAATAAAAGAAAACGTTTTACACTAGGCTGCAAGAATATTACAAGATGATCCTATACTATGGTTAACACAACGAAAAAACTGCAAGAAACACATAACAAAAATTATATCTATCATCAAAATTTCTTAAAGAAGATGTATTTACAAAAATAATTTAAGAAAATTTGATAGGAGAAACAAATGAACCTACAAATCACAAAAAATGCTAATTTTATTGCTAATATTTTCATAAATTATCAAATCTTTGTAATTATCTAACTATTCAAGGATATCTGAATGGATAAAAAAACGCACAAAACAGATGGTATAAGTTTAGAAGTTAGGATGTCCTCCACTAGAAAATAAAAAAATTTAACTGGAAAACCTTATTAGGAAAGAATAAAGTTTTTTTTAAAAAGAAAATATTAGAAAGTGAAGGTTTAAATCAAAAATTACGTTAAAGAATAGTACAATATATGTACACTAAATAAAGAAATTTTTAATCGATGTTTGAAAAAGAAGAAGATAAAAGTGTAAATTTTATATGGAGAATAAATTAAAACTTTATAAACAAATAAATTATAACATTAAAAAGGAGAATAGATTAAAAATTATGCAAGAAATAAGATACGGAGTGAAAAATTAAGAAAAATCATAAAGTGAACGAATCGAGATGATATTTATGATGCAAGCATAATCAATTTTCTCTATTAAAATAATTGAAACACCTATCTCTTGAAGAATTACAAAACTAGAAATAAAAAGATCTAATGAGAGAGTAATTAAGTTATCCTCCAAAAGAACATGAAGAAATAGAATGAACAAAACAAAAGGTCAAAAAAGCACACACTTAAAATGTCTAAATTCAAAACTTTATGAGCAAATATTTTTGAACAATTTGTTGGAAATTATGAGGAAAAATGAATTTGGGGGAAAATCGAAATATAACTATTTGATAAAATGAATACACAAAGATGGAAGAAAACATATCTACGTATTTCTTTCACTAAATATTATAAAAAAATCACCTTTAAGGATGATCAAATAAATCCTAAAACATGTTAAATATTATATAACCCACCAAAACATTTCTCTTAATAGTAAACACACAAAATAAGTCATGAATATGAGCATAACAGTTTGAATTAATCATTCAAAACTTAAAATAATATCACATAATTAATGTAAGTATCTTAACAAACATGTGACAATAATTATCCAAGTCATAAAAACAAAGTACATCACATGGTCCTATCAAGAATGCACATATTCATTTTTCTTATATTTATAAATTTCTATCAAATCATAATTCAAATCATACTAAAATTTATAACATATACTATAATTTATAACATAAAAAAAATACAAAATGTATATGCCAACCTCGTTTCTAGAGAAGAATATGTAACTACTCCAATAGATTCATTTGCTCCTGTCAATGAACTTGAAAGATTTTGATATTTCGTTCAACTCCATTAGTATCATTTGTTGATTCATGATAAAAGATATTAAAAAAACACTATAAAATAATGGGCACATTCAATGTTTTTTATTGTACTTATTTATAGATATATTTAAATAAATTAAAACGTTTTAGACTAGGCTGCAAGAATATTACAAGATGAAGCTATACTATCGTTAAAACAACGGGAAAACTGAAAGAAATATAGAACAAAAATTATATCTATTATCAAAATTTCTTAAAGAAGATGTATTTACAAAAATGCTAATTTTGTTGATAATATTTTCATAAATTATCAAATCTTTGTAATAATCTAACTATTCAAGCATATCTGAATGGTTACAAAAAGCGCACAAAACAGATGGTATAAGTTTAAAAGTTAGGATGTCCTACTCTAGAAAATAAAAAAAATCATATAAAATAAAAATATTTAAGTGGAAATCCTTTAGAAGGAAAGAACAAAGTTTCTTTAAAAAAGAAAATATTAGAAAGTAAAAAATTTAAATTAAAAATTACGAATAGTACAATATATGTATAATAAATAAAGAAATTTTCAATCGATGTTTGAAAAAAAAAGTGTAAATTTTATATGTAGAATAAATTAAAAATTTAGAAACAAATAAATTATAACATTTATATGGAGAATAAATTAAAACTTGTGGAATAATTAGGTTTTTCTATTAAAATAATTGAAACACCAATCTGTTCAAGAATTACAAAATTTGAAATAAAAAGATCTAAGGAGAGAGTAATTAAGTTATCCTCGATAAGAACGTGAAGAAATAGAATGAACAAAACAAAAGGTCAAAGAAGAACACACGTAAAATGTCTACATTCAAAATTTTATGACCAAATTTGTTTTAACAATTTGTTGGAAATTCTAATGCAAAATGAATAGGGTGAAAAAAATCGAAATACAACTATTTGATAAAATGAAGACACAAAGATGGAAGAAAACATATCTACGTATTTATTTTACTAAATATTATATAAAATTTTACCTTTAGGGATGATCAAATAAATTCTAAAAGCATGTTAAATCTCATATAACCCACCAAAAAATTTCTCTCAATAGTAAACACACAAAGTCAATCATGAATATATGCATAATAGTTTGAATTCATGAATTAAAACTAGCAAGTACATCACATAATTAATGTAAGTATCTTAACAAACATGTTACATTCATAATCCAAGTCATGAAAACTAAAGTACATCATAAGGTTCCTACGTTTCCTATAAAAAATGCACATGTTCATTTTTTTTACATTTATCAATTTCTATCAAATCATAATTTAAATCATACTAAAAATTGAAACTACCTACTAAATATTATAGAGAATAAAGCTACCTCATCCAAAGATATATTATAATTTATAACATAAAAAGAATACTACATGCATATGCCAACCTCGTTTCTGGAGAAGAATCTGCAACTACTCCTACAGATATTTATCAATTTCTATTAAATCATAATTCAAATCATACTAAAAATTCAAAATAGGTACTAAATATTATAGAGAATAAAGTAACGTCATCCAAACATATACTATAATTTATAACATAAAAAAATACAAAACATATACTGTCAATCTCGTTTCTAAAGAAAAATATGTAACTACTCCAACAAATTCATCGGTTACTATCAATGTACTTGAGAGATTTTGATATTTTGCTCAATTTCACTAGTATCATTTGATTTATTATCAAAGACATTAAAAAACTACTATAAAATAATGGGCACATTCAATGTTTTTTACTATACTTATTTATAGATATATTTAAATAATAGAAAATGTTTTAGACTAGGCTGCAAGAATATTAAAAGATGATCCTATACTATCGTTAAAACAACGAAAAACTGAAAAAAAATACAGAACAAAAATTATATCTATCATCAAAATTTCTTAAAGAAGATGTATTTACAAAAAAAATTTAATAAAATTTGATAGGAGAAACAAATGAACCTACAAATCACAAAAATACTAATTTTGTTGCTAATATTTTCATAAATTATCAAATCTTTGTAATTATCTAACTATTCAAGGATATCTGAATACATAAAAAAGCGCACAAAATAGATAGTATAAGTTTAGAAGTTAGGAAGTCCTTCACTAGAAAATAAAAAATCATATAAAATAAAAATATTTAATTGGAAAACTTTAGAAGGAAAGAACAAAGTTTTTTTTAAAAAGAAAATATTAGAAAGTGAAGGTTTAAATCAAAAATTACGTTAAGGAATAGTACAATAAGAATAGTACAATATATGTAAAATAAATAAAGAAATTTTCAATCGATGTTTGAAAAAGAAGATAAAAGTGTAAATTTTATATGGAGAATAAATTAAAACTTTAGAAGCAAATAAATTATAAAATTAAAATGGAGAATAAATTAAAACCTATGCAAGAAATAAGATACGAAGTGAAAAATTAAGAAAAATCATAAAGTGAAGTAATCGAGATGATATTTATGATGCAAGGATAATCAAGTTTTTCTATTAAAATAATTGAAACACCTATCTGTTGAAGAATTGCAAAACTAGAAATAAAAAGAAACTAATGATAGAGTAATTAAGTTATCCTCGAAAAGAATGTGAATAAATAGAATTAACAAAACAAAAGGTCAAAAAAGAACACACTTAAAATGTCTACATTCAAAATTTTATGACCAAATTGTTTTGAACAATTTGTTGGAAATTCTGATGTAAAATGAATTGGGTGAAAAAATCGAAATTCAACTATTTGATAAAATGAAGACACAAAGATGGAAGAAAACATATCTATGTGTTTCTTTTACTAAATATTATATAAAATTTTACCTTTAAGGATGATCAAATAAATTCTAAAAACATGTTAAATCTCATATAACCCACCAAAACATTTCTCTCAATAGTAAACACACAAAGTCAATCATGAATATATGCATAACAATTTGAATTCATGAATGAAAACTAGCAAGTACATCACATAATTAATGTAAGTATCTTAACAAACATGTTACATTCATAATCCAAGTCATGAAAACTAAAGTACATCATAGGGTTCCTATGTTTCCTATCAAAAATGCAGACGTTCATTTTTCTTATATTTATCAATTTTTATCAAATCATAATTTAAATCATACTAAAAATTGAAACTACCTACTAAATATTATAGAGAATAAAGCTACCTCATTCAAAGATATATTATAATTTATAACATAAAAAGAATACTACATGTATATGCCAACCTCGTTTCTGGAGAAGAATTTGCAACTACTCCTACAGATTCATTGGCTACTATCAATGAACTTGAGAGAATTTGATATTTTGCTAAACTTCCTTTGTATCATTTGCTTCTTGATCAAATATATTAAAAAAAACACTATAAAATAATGGACACATTCAATGTTTTTTATTATACTTATTTATAGAAATATTTAAATAAAAGAAAACGTTTGACTATGCGCCGAGAACATTACAAGATGATGCTCTACTATGGTTAAAACAACGAGAAAAATCAAAGAAATAGAGAACAATAATTATATCTATTATCAAAATTTCTTAAACAAGATGTCATATTAAGAGAATTTACAAAAATACTTAAAG
Organism: Hippophae tibetana; assembly: GCA_037013495.1. Taxonomy (NCBI): domain Eukaryota; kingdom Viridiplantae; phylum Streptophyta; class Magnoliopsida; order Rosales; family Elaeagnaceae; genus Hippophae; species Hippophae tibetana. The sequence continues at coordinate 24,376,013 of CM072807.1, read as the reverse complement.
AAAATTTGATAGGAGAAACATGTACATAGTTAGAGTTAGTTTTTTTTAATTATATGATTTTATTATTTTTCTCCCTCACTTTTACTTTTTATCGAATTGTACAAGTGTGTTCTCTTATTTTTTATACCTTTTTCAATTTTATAAAAAAGTGATTAAATAATACTATAACTGAGTTCTTTTAAAATTCTAGTTTTAAATTTCTAATTAAATAATTATGTTTATTATTTATTATTTTAAAAATAATTAATTTTAATTAAAAATATTAAAATTTTGAAGATTATCAAAAGGCATGATATATCTATATTAATTGGATTAAGAATGCATTAATACTTATGGGGAACTCAACAATCATAATATGACGTTTATTTTGGGGTTATGATGTTTATTTTCATATAAAAGTACAAACTCACTCTTTTATAATAATAATTACAAGATTATAAGATTTATCTGCTGTGTTTTATGTACGTGGTGCCCCTTCAAATCTAATTTTCTAAGTCAGCCAGGGGTAGTTATCTAAAAGAAGCCACATAAAATGCACTTGTAAGAGAATAAGATCATTGGTTTTTCTTACCCCAAATTTTTTATCATACTCATCCAACAAAGTGATAACTATTGCTTGGGCATGGTTAGCTGCAGCAGCAGCCAGCATAAGTTGAAGAGAATTATCACCTCCCATATTAAAATCATTTTTAATTTCACAATCACCAGCTAGGAGAGGAAGTAGAAGGGTGACATGTAAGCTGCCACAGATGAGCACCTCATTCGATTCTCAGCCATATTAGCAATCATTCTCTGCATCATCATAAGTATTCTGAAGAGAAAGGAACAAAGGATTTATTAATCACCAAAATCAAGCAAGCTTCATGAAGTTTAGTATTTCCAAATGTAAAACTAGACAATAGCTACCTTAGAGGTCATTCAGCCAGTATTGTAATTGGAAAGTGAGAAAGTTTGCAGCAAGTATTGGTAGAAAATTGATAATAATTATCATGCAAAGTCTTAAAGTCAAACAAAACCAATTTTTCACTCTAACACTACGGTCAGTAATCATGACAAAACATATCATGGTTGAAAATAAGAAAACCAAAGCTTAAAAATTCAGAAAACATATCATTATGCATGCAGTAATGCAATAATTTTAGTTATCCCACATGAAAACTGAAAAATAAGACCTAAAATCCAAGGTATATTTCATGGGAATAATCAGAATCGAGAAAAAACTTCCTAAAAGTGGGAAGCCCAAAAAGGAATTCTATTAATATTTTTGTTCAGGTGTGAAACGGAAATTATTATGGTTCACAAAAATTAAAAACGGGGTAACGAGTTATCTAGGATATAACACCATTCTAGCTAGTAAATTACTTTCTCTTATCGACATTATATTCACTACTATGAACCCCATTAATTCTGTATATATGAGTAAATTCTGAACCTAAAAGATATCTATTCCAATCCACCTAAAAAAAAAGAAATAGGGAGACAAAAAATAAATAGATGAAAGAAATATAAATGAAGCTCCACTGTTCCCTAGGATTAGCTATCAAATGAAAGTAATATCAGAGAAAATAAGGGCTTAATTTATTGCAAAAGGAGATTATATCTATTGACTTTATGTGACATTTTATTTAATTTAAGTAGAGAGAACTAATTTTTTTAAGTATATTTCTATAGTTATTCTATCTTTTCTAATTCCTACTTAAAATCTATTTCTATCCATACTCCCTATTACCTTTAATATACTTCATAGTTTTTTTTATCTATTATGATAACTCTATCTACACTCAATACTAGAGTCGCTTCCTTTCTATTTATTTGACAAGATTTTTTTATTTTTATTTTCTGAAACTTATTTGTTAATTTTTTTTTCTTATATAAACAAGAGTAGTCATGGGTTCATTACAGACCACACATACTTAAATTTTCTTTGACATTTTTTATTATTAAAACTCATTTGTTTTGCCAAGTTACTAAAAGCAAGATAAATCATAAAAGGAATAATGGAAAAATTTGTCAAGAATAAAAAGATAGTATTCTTCCAAGTTATTCCAACATTTGGTTTAAGAGTTTTTCTGTCCCGTTAAGCAACAAGAAGGCATTCACCCGCTACTTTTTCAAAGGATTAGATTTTAGCATTCAGTGTTAAATATTTATAAGTATTTCAACTAATAATGAAAAGTAAAACTCACCATGCTCTTCCATAAACTGAAGAGCTTTCTCCAGAAAAGATGGAGATCCATCAACCTCTTCCAAAACAAGCAGAACGGGTCTCCCAGTAACTTCATATACCATTGGCTCTTTCGGTATCTACAAAAAGAATTTGTAAACATTTCAGTGGCTCAAAGAATGAGGCAAAACAAATTATTCAAGTTTTAAACTTTAATTAAATAGAATTTCTGTTATCTCAGGTTATCGTAAATGTCATGCTGGTTTAGTGCTAGCCAAGGAACAATATCAAGGAATTTCATCCAGAAAGTCTTTCAGTTTTCTTTCTAAGTATGTTCTTTCTATTGGTTCAAAAGGAAATCTTAAAAGAAAAGAAAGGATGTAGATTGAATGAAGCTCATTTGTTGTCATACTAGACCTATAAAGCTAACCTAACAGAGACCATGTTCAAAGTCAAGTATCATGGATATAGCACCACTACTAAAGAAGAACATACATTGTTCTAAAGAATCATCAAATGAATCATTCTGATCGTTCCTGAAGATACCATTTTGCCCCATTGCATGAGAAGGGCTACTAGAGCATTCTCAAGTATAGGCGTCCACTCATTAAGATCCTCCAAAGTTTCAGCCTACAACACCAAGAAAAGACCACCATGTAAATAGCACAAAGCAAGATATATTGCATGGGACTAATCAGAATCGAGAAAAAGCTTCCTAAAAAATGGAAGCCCAAAGAGGCATTCCATTAATTTTTTTGTTCCGGTGTGAAAAAGGAAATTATTATGGTTCACAAAAATTAAAAACGGGATAAGAAATTACCTAGGATATCATAGACCCCAGGAGGCATCCTCTCATATTATTCAATATCTTGAGAAAAATATAACAGGAAATAACCTGAGCAGTTAATGATTTTATAACTTCTTTAGCAACTTTAGATTTAGCAGATTCCTCTGTCACCAGTGCCATAGCTTCTTGTGCTTTCTTAGTTAATTTCAGAAGCTTCACTTCTTGCAGTTCACATCTCTGTCTTTGGCTTTCAACCTGATCATGTTTTAGAAAAAAAGTATAGAGCTATTAGCTTAAGTATTAAACACTTGACTACTAAAAGAATCCTTCCTCCAGGCATATCATTAAATTAAAACTAAAATCTAAAAGGAAGTCCTAAATCACAAGTATACCTGAGCACGCAACTTAAGCACTTCTTGATTCAAAAGTTCATTTGTTTTCTTCAACCCATCCCCAATGCTTTTTGAGAACGAAAGTCCTGATGTAGTTGGAATGGGTGTAGCAGAATGTGGGGGACTTGGTCTCCTTGAAAAAGGTGACACGGACCTGGAGCTTACTCCAGATGTTGTCAGAACTGATTTTGGCACAGTTTATTTATGAAGAAATTTTGGCTGTAGTGTAGTTTGAACTACACGCAATGTTATTCACATACCTATCCTTCAAAGCTTCACCCAATGTTGGTGTTTTTCGATCCATCTCTATGGCCCAAAACTAGGAAGTATGTCACATAATTAATGTAAGTATCTTAACAAACATGTTACATTCATTATCCAACTCATGACAGCTAAGTATATCATATGGTTCTTATCTTTCATATCAAGAATGCACACATTCAATTTTGTTATATTTATCAATTTCTATCAAATCATAATTTAAATCATATTAAAAAAATTCCTAAAAATTGTAACTACGTAAAAAATGTTATAGAGAATAATATATAAACATGCACATATAAATATGAAAAAGTAAAGGGAAATTTTTTCCCATTAACCTTAGGGCACCATATCTGTCGTTGAAATGCTTAATTTTGTTACGTCATTGCTCTCCTTTTTTATTCACCTACAAAACAAAAAAAATAAAAATACAAGTAAAATAATGTTGGGTTGCCTCCCAACAACCAGCATCTCGCTTAACATTTTAGCCTAGACGAACATATCAACTCCTAAGGTACACCCCTCTACGTCCATTTACTATTGAGTTTGTCCGAAAACAATGATTCTTGAATTTTTCAATAATACTTTATGTTTCGGTTTAAAACACGTTGCTATTGTTTTGTTTTTGTGCTTTTTCACATTCTTATCATATATATACAAAATTGTAAACAGTGTCACAAAACCCCATAGATAACTATCACCACTCAGCAAGCCATAATTTGAATTTAGATTTCATCACTAATATTGCAAGAGTTAAGCATTTACTTCAACCTAAAGCTAGGTCCTTGAGTGTGGGTGTGAAATAGTCAATTTAACTCCAAACCAACAACAAATTTAGATAAAAGTAAAGCAACTAAAATCAAAAGAATTCTCTCAAAACTTTAACCCCATAAGTCCAATTTTCAGAAATCCTCTCCACTAATGTAATCAAAAACCAAAATTAGAGATCAAAAGGTCTTTAATCAGGGTTGTAATGACAGGCCACAAGGTGAGGGCTAAGAAAGAAATAGATATGGAAAATCAAAGCAAACTGGGAAAATACTTGGTAGAAAAAAATAATAAAAATAATATCCATAGGATTCACACTATAGCTCTTTCTCGACAATATGCTCATACTAATGACAATATTGTTGCCATACTCAATAAATGGAGTACTCTTTTTTCCTTCTTTTTTTTTTCCATACTTGACATCCTTCAGCTGCAATAAAGAAGGTGTCTGTGAGGATCTAACTAGAGAAAATGTCTCAGATTTCTTTCCTTGTTTAGCAGCTTTGATGTCTAATTACTTTATCAAATCAACATTAGATGGTACTGCAAACTTAGAAATTCTTATCTAAGTCTTGTCTAATCTGTCCTGAGCAGTTAGTGGTTTTATAACTTCTTTAGCAGCTTTAGATTTAGCAGATTCCTCTATCACTAGTACCATAACTTATAGTGCTTTCTTAGTTGATTTCAGAAGCTCCACTTCTTACAGTTCACATCTCTGTCTTAGGCTTTCAACCTGATCATGTTTTAGAAAAAAAAAGCACAAAGCTAATAGCTTAAGTATTAAACACTAAAATCTAAATGGAAGTCCTAAATCACAAGTATACCTGAGCGCGCAACTTAAGCACTTCTTGATTCAAAAGTTTATTTGTTTTCTTCAAACAACCTGGTCATGTAGAAGAAGAATAACCATGAATGGCTATATTTTTGGTTTTGAATGAGAAAGGAATTATACCATGATAATCCCAGTAGAAAGTGCTGCAATGGGAGTGGATGGTGTTGAGAGAGATCGAGAAGGTTTGGAGTTTTAACAAATCATTTCCCCATTTGAATAGAGACAATACTTTGAGGATTTTAGAAGAGGTATATTAAGGATTGGTTTTGTTTGGATAGAGGAAATTTTTGAATTTCTACTACATATAATTTCCAAAATACTCTGATAGTACTCTGGAGTTTTGGTAATATCCTAAGGTTTAAAGAACCTATTTTTTCCAAACATTTTTTGAATTGATGAATAAGGATTCTTGTCATGAAATCCTTATTCAATTGCAATAACCATCTGGGATTCTTGTTTTAAAATATACTTTGAACTTGTTTTGAAATTTTGTTTTTTGAAAAACAATCTCCATTTTCCTTGATACAAGGATGCTTTTGGTAGAGGATGATGCCTCTAATCCTAAAGAGGGAATTTTCCCTAATTCAAGTTTTGAAATGATAATTTTGGAAGAAGTTCTTCCTTTTTTACCTGTTTGATTTTTCATATGGAGACAAGGATCTTTGCCTAGGGTGAGGATGAAACTCCAATGTCTTGTAAGGTGTTTTGGACTGCTTGAAGAAGCTCCGAGGTTTTCTAAGACCATAGACTCATTCCAGGATTTTTTGTTCTTTTTCATCAGTTTGGGGTTCTTGCTGAGGTTTTTCTTGGGCCACTTGGACTAGGTAATGATAGCTTTTAATGAAGATAGCAGTTTTGAGGAAGGTTTAGGTGGTCCCTCTGCCTCTTTTCCTTTCCTTTTCTTTGACATGGGTTATCTATTTTGAAGAAATTCCCTTGTTACAAAATCTAGTAATGAATTGATGCCTCCTTTGATAAACTCAATATTAAAATAAAAAACACTTAATATAGCTTTCCATCCTGCAAAAACGTTTTTAGAGGCAATATTTTGAGTATCTTTCTTCAAGATTTCTTTTGAAGATTTTCAATCAATCCTAATTGAATACTTTTGGTTTAGTAAATCAGATTGAAATTTTTAAAGGCAAAGTACTATTAATAATACTTATTTTTTGATAGTGGAATAATTTTTTTAACAATCAATCCAATGATCGAGATGAACTATGGATTTGTTTGAGAATTCTGTCGTAGCCAACTTCATTGGTATCTGTTTCTACCATCTTGAGAAGGTTAGGGTCCACAAGATGTAAGCATGAAATGTTTTGAATTTGTGCCATTATTTGTTGCACGATTTTTGTATGTTCTTCTATCCATGGTTTAGGGATCTTCTTAAGCCTATTATGAAGTGGTTTTTCTAAACGGTTGATATTGGGATAGAAATTAAGAACATAATTCAATCTTTCAAGGAACTTTGGAAGCTTTGTTTTATCAATGATCTTGTTAGGGAATTTGGTAGTAAACTACAAAGATTGTTCAATAGGAATAATGGTACCAACATACATGATATGTCATAGGAAGCTGATGTTGGTTTTAAAAAGAGTAATCTTTTTGGCTAATAAGGCCATACCACTCCTTCTGATTTGACTAAAAAAGGTTTTGAGGTGTCAAATGTGTTGTTCAATAGATTTTGAAGAGATAAGTACATATTCAATGTACATAATACAAAATACTGAATAAGGATTAAAAATATCATTCATATCCTTTGAAATTTAGATGGTATGTTTTTGTGCCCAAAGATCATGACGTTGCATCCATACTATCCAAAAGGAACAATAAGCCACATTTTATATCAGTGATGTGGTTTGATTTGGATTTTCTAGAAACTTGACTTCATGTCAAATTTTGAAATATTGATGATAAATGGAGTTTTTGGAGAAGGTATTTTTTATTTGGAATAGGATATATAATCCATTTTAAGGTTTTGTTAAGGGGTTATTAGTTGATCAAAAATTGTGGTGTTCCTCGTTCTATTTCATCAGGTTTGTTGACAAAGAAGGCTATGTAGCTCCATGGTGATTGTGATTTTGAAATCAATTATTTAGATAAGAGATCGTGAATCTCATTTTTGAAAAATTGTTCTAAGTTAGCATTCATTTGAATTGGCATACCTTTTGTGGGTATGTCTCTTTCATGGAAAGTTGATTAATATGGAAAGTCTACTATATGTTCCTTTCTATCCAGAAGGTGTTGGGTAGGTCAAAACAAACTTCTTTCTCAAAAGAGTTTTAAATTTTGGAGGTTTGGTGTTTTAACTCCGGTTTTTACAATTCTCTTTCAATAGTGTGAAATTGAATTTTTTGCTTGTGGTGGAGAAGTTCTTTTTTCTCTATCTTTGATTAGATTAGAAATCTCATGGTGATAAATGGAGTTGGCTTTAACGAAGTTGAGATTCCTAGTTTTGGTTTCTTCTAAGAAAAGAAATTCAAAGGTTTCTTTTTTGATTATGAAAGAGATTTTGTCATGTTTTACTATATATAGGGTGATGATGTTCATGAAAGTTGTACGTAATATAATTGAATGGCTGATATTGGATACCATGACAAATATAGTTTTGATTAAAGATGACTTATTGAGAATGCCAACTTCATTTTTGGATGTGATGTTCATTTTTGAACTATTGGTTGAGTTTAGTTTCTCATTGGTTTTTTGGTGGAATTGTTGTGGTACAAGTTCTGGGTTAATCACACTTGTATTTCAAGAAAATTCAAAACTTAAGACAATAGGACTTTTTGAAACAAGTGCTGATCTCAACCGCATTAACCCAGGACTTGTACCAATTCAATTCCACTAACAAACCAATGAGAAACTTAACACAACCAATAGTTCAAAAATGAACATCACATGCAAAATTGAAGTTGGAAGTCTTAACAAATCATCTTTAATCAAAACCTCATTTGTCATGGTATCCAACATCAACCATTCGGTTATATTTGGTACACCTTTCATGAACATCATCACCCCATATATAGTAAAAAACATGAAAAAATCTCTTTCAAAATCAAAGAAGAAACCTTCGACTTTCTTTTCTTGGAAGAACCCAAAACTAGGAATCTTAACCTCATTAAATCTAACTCCATTTATCACTATGAGATTTCCACTCTCATCAAAGGTAGAGAAAAAGGACCTTCTCCACCTCAAGCAAAAAAAATTCAATTTCACACCGTTGAAAGAGAATTGCAAAAACCGGAGGTTAAATACCAAATCTCTAAAATTCAAAACTCTTTTAAGAAAGAAGTTCATTTTTACCTACGCAACGCCTTTTGGGATAGAAAAGGTGATACTATAGACATACCATATAAACCAACTTTCCATGAAAGAGATATTCCCACGAAAGCTTGGCCAATTCAAATGAATGCTAACCTAGAAATGTTTTGTAGAAGAGAGATTTCATGATCTCTTATCCAAAAAATTAATTTCAACAAACCTACTGAGATAGAATAAAGAACACCGCGATTGGTCATCAACTGCAAATATCTTAATAATGCCTTAAAATGGACAAGATATCCTATTCCAAATAAAAAAAAGACCTTCTCCAAAAGCTCCAATCATCATCAATCTTTTAAAAATTCAATATGAAGTCAGGTTTCTGGAAAATCCAAATCGAACCATATCAGAGATACAAAATGGAATTTATTTTTCCTATCAGATAGTATGAATGGAACATCGTTCCCTTTGGGCTGAAAACCCACCATCTGAATTTCAAAGGATTATGAATGAAATTTTTAATCCTTATTCAAAATTTTACATTATGTACATTAACAATGTACTTATCTTTTTAAAATCTGTTGAACAACACATTTGACACTTTAAAACCTGCTTCAATCAAATCAGAAGGAGTAGTTTGGAATTATCAGCCAAAAAGATGACTCTTTTCCAAACCAACATTAGGTTCTTAGGACATAACATGTCTACTGGTACCATTATTTCTATTGAACGATCTTTACAGTTTACTACCAAGTTCCCTGACAAGATCACTGATAAAACAAAGCTTTAACGCTTTCTTGGTAGCTTGAATTATGTTCTTAATTTATGTCCTAATATCATCCATTTAGAAAAACAACTTTATAATGGGCTTAAGAAGATCCCTGAACTATGGATAGAAGAACATACAAAAAATGTGCAAGAAATAAAGGCACAAATTCAAAATATTCCTTGCTTACATCTTGTGGACCCCTAACCTTCCTAAGATCTTAGAAATAGATACCAGTGAAGTTGGATACGGTGGAATTCTCAAAAAAATCTAGGAGGATAAAGAACTAATTGTTTAGTTTGTCTCTAGTCATTGGAATGATTGTCAAAAAAATTATTCCAAAGATGATATAGATTCTCTATACGATCACACCAATTGAAGAGAAATAACAAGTATTTTACATTTCATTATGATGTATAAGATAAAATACATGGGATAAAATGCTAAAATAAAATGTCATAAGCTCAGACCATAAATAAATTTGTGAAATTATGCAAATATTATAAGAATAATAGAGAAATTGTATAAAAGAATAATATGAATAATATTATTTGTTCATAAATTAATTTATTAAACCAATCACAAGTTGATATTAAAGAGAGCATTAGATGGCTAAACAAGGCTAGTGGAATTTATGTAATTGATTCAAACCTTACACAAAGAGTTTTCATAACCCTTGCCTATTTAAGGAGGCATAATTAAGAAAAAAGTGTTACCTCTAACCCTAGCCGAAATCCTCCATTTTCAGCAATCATATTTTTCCTTCTCTTAGGCCAAAACTTGGAAAGGCTTGCTTAAGGCCAAAACCTAGATGGTTCAACCCTAGGTTGAAAGTCTCTTTTTTCATCTCTTCTTGCTAGGTGGTTGGATATAATCCTTGAACTATACATCCATCTATCTAAGAGGTGTGGTAGTTTGTTGTTTAGGTTCAAGGTGAACTAAGAGGTGCTCCCGAAAGAAAGGTGGTTTCTAAGAAATCTAGAAGGGAAATCGACTTCCCTCTACTCAAGAGATTTGAATTTTTTTTAGGTAAAGGTAATCTTCTTCATATCTAGCAATAAGGTAGATGAGATTTTTTTTATTTTATTTAGTACACATTAGGTGTTTGTCGAAATGCTTAAAAGAAAATCTTGCTTGCACATGGTGATAGGAAAATTTTAAATTCTCACCATACAGGCATACACATGAAATCCCAAGAGTGGTATCAGAGCTATGTCTTGATTTTTTGATAATTAGACTATTTAATTTGTGCTTGATTAAGTGCTTAAGTGTTTGGTTAACTATCTCTCAAGTTCATGGTTCATAAATCTGTCATTTTGGGTCCTTAGGGCATTTGGTCACTTTAGTAATTTTTGAATCACGATTTTTGTAGATCTAAAAATTCCTACATTAGTTATGATGTTTAGATGAAGATTATAAAATAAAATAGGGAGTTTAGGCCGTTTTATTAAGGTAAACCAAAAATGGAAAAACGGGTACAATGTTCGAAATTATTGTGTCCAGTTTTATGTTTTGCTGAGATTCAAAATAACATAACTTGAGTTTGGATGAATGGATTTTTGTGAGCCATTAGAAAGAAAATGATGTCTAGTTTCTGAAAAACTATATTTTCCAATATAAAATTATTACGGATTTTGTGTGAAAATTAAAATTACAGAAGTACTAGGATCTAGTCTCCAGTATTGGAACCAGCAATTCAAATGTAATTTTCTCACAAAATGATGAATACTTTCGTGATTTCTTTATATATCCAGAAAGGTGTTAAAGTATAGTTTTCAGAAATATATGGCTTGAATTTTTATTCGGAACATACACTCTTGGGCATAGAAAACAATGGCTAGTACGCAGCAAACCAAAACTGGATAGTGAGCCAATTTTTGGTCTCACCACAATAAAAATTAAATTTTGCAAATTTTTTGTAAAATATATCATAAAAGGATCTCTTCCAAATATGTTAAAAGTGATAAGTAGTTAAGATTAGGTTTACCTATGTGAATGCTAATTTTAATTAGGCATAATGACAATTAAGAAATAATTTTATGTTTTCTAAAAGTTTCATATAAGTTTTAAAACAATTTGGAATGGGGTATATGAATATTAGAAATAGAAATAATTTTTGGGATTTATAATGATTTAGATGGATTGAGAACTTGAGAAATATTGGCTTACCTAAATAAGATTGAATAGTGCGGCAAGATTGCATATGTGTACTAATTTTGCTATGCAGAAGGATTGTGGGTTAGTATGGCTCAAGATTATCAATGCCTTGTGTGTTGTAATGAATGGTGTGTATGAATGTTTGTAATATGGCCTAAGGTGCCACTGAAAATTAATTAGAATAATTAAATTATAGCAAAGATGTTAGGTTGTCATTCATGTATTAATTCATGGCTTGCATGCCACATAGGATTTAGGATTGGGTGATCATAAATGTAATTTTCATTTTATTTTAGCATAGTTATGAAGATAGAATGAGAATTGGGTGGATTCTTGTAGCCTAGAATTGTATCTTTCATGAAGGTTATTGATAGAGCTACAAGAATGCAAGCAAGAGTCATACAACCCACAAAGCTTAAGAATATATGAGATAATTTTAATGGTTAGGATAAGGTATTATTGTATGAATACATGACCTACCAAAATTATCAAAGTCATCATATATTTGCTATGTCCATGAAAAATTTAAGAGTATCTTTATTTCTCATTTTATCAACTTTAAGCTAGTAACTAGTAATGAGCATGAGTGTGATCTGAATTACTAGAAATTGTGGAACTTGCATGAATTCGTTGTTAAGCCATAAATGAGTGGGAGTTGTGTGTGGCACCATCTTCTTATTCATTATGTGGGAATGACTTATTCATACTTGTTGACCAATAAAATGAGTTTTCTTATACAAATCACCAAGATCTAGGCTTGGGTTTTGGGAAAGAAATTTTTATTAAGAAATTGGATTATTCTTTCTTAATGAAAACGACAAGAGTCATAAATTTAAGTTTTACTTAAAGGTTATGATTGGTAAATGATACATACCGGAACAAATATTTTAGATGAGTCTATTTATTTGAAAAGGGTCTTGTGTGACCAACAAAATGGACAAACTTAATTTTTGTTAATACTAATTTTAAATATATGAATACTGACATATCCTCAAATGAATTTTGTAGTTATGTCTACACTTCCTAATTTTCTGTGTTCTATGGTCAAAAAACACCCCCTTTCTAATAATGGGTCAAACTATTCTAATTGGATCCTCAAATTGAACATCATGTTACGCTTAGAGGATCTCTCAAACATTCAAGATGGAAGTTTCCCAAAAGAGAAAGAGAAAGGCAAGCCAACTGATGCAAAAAAAAGAGGAACAAAATAAATGGAAAGATCAGAACGAGTTGTGCAGACACTAATCTTGGCCAGCATTGGCGATCAGTTGCAAAGAAAGTTCCTTAATACTCCAGCCAAGAAAATTGTGGCACAACTGGAGAAGATATTCACTGATAGTGCTCACAAGGAGTGTTATAAGACCATCATCGCACTCACAAGGTGCAAGATGATGGAGAGTGAATCTGTCTTAACGCACTTTCTCCAAGTACATGGTTATATGGAGAAATTGAATTCTTCAATACCTGAGGACATTACTGAGGATATCATTCTTGGGTCTCTTCCATATTCCTACAAGGATTTTATCATGCATTAACACATGCGTGAAAAGAAAATGACATTGAATGAGCTCCACAATGCGCTCAAGATTGCTGAGGTTGACATGGAAAGACAAAGGAGAAATCTGTCCTTGCCATAACACCAAATAGAAAGAAGATTGCTAAGAATAAAGGCAAGCCAAAGAGCAAGACAAGTAAGGCGCATTCCTCGCTCAAGGGCAAGAGTGGAGGGGCTCATGCGAGCACTTCCAAGGAAAGAAAGAAAGGAAATGCTTCTAACTCCGACATAGAGTGCTTATATTGTCACGAGAAGGGACATTTCAAAATGAATTTCCCCAAGTATAAGCGTGACTTGGATGAATGCAAGGTTGAACGCAATTGCCCTAAAGGTATACTTGTTATTGAACTAAATTTACATTTAGTCACAACTATCCAAGATTGGGTAATAGATATGGGATCATGTGCTCACTAAGTCTCTAATGTGCAGGCACTAAGGGATAAGAGACCTCTCTCGAAAGGAAAAGTTATATTGAAAGTTTGAAATGATGTGAGTGTCCATGCGGTCGCTGTTGACACCATTAATCTTCACTTATCTTATGGTTTATATTTAATTTTAAAGGATGTTTATCATGTTCCTCCTGTATTTCGAAACATTATTTTTATATCATGCTTGGATGTAGAAGGCTATAGATAACTCACGTATGGTTATTAAGAAGGATGGTCTATTTTATGCAAATGTTGTCATTTCAAATGGATTATATTTGCTTGATTTAGATGAGGATAAACATGTATTGAATATCAGTAACAAGAGACTCAAGATGTATCATACAAATGAGACAGTCTTGTGGCACTATTGCCTTGGTCACATAAACGAGAAAGGCATAAAGAAATTGCAACAAGAAAATCTTCTAGATTCGCATGATGGTAAAGCTGATAAGTAAGTTATCATTCCCACAGAGATTTGTTACAGTTTATTGAGTACTAAAATTATCTCTCTCTGATTTTATCCAAAACGATCGTTGATTTGGAAAATTTTTAAGAAAAGAGTTTAATAACAAAATAAAAGAAATCTAGGATTGTAGTTTTTCACCAAATTAATCCATTCGAATCATGTTATTTTCTATTGATTTATATTTTTTTAGTACATTTAATTTGTCAACCGAAAACTTCTAATTTATCCATACATCTATTCCGAGCTCCGTATAGACACACCTCGCTAAATTAATTCACTATATTCCTATGAGAATTAAATTCACCAAGATGCATTACGTTCTAAGTTCTCAAATGGCCACACATACAATTAGGGTATATTCCTATCCTTCATCATACATGTCATTCTATCCATGAGAAATATACACAAAAATGTCTCTTCCAAGTTTATTTAAGTGCCACAGATCATTTGATAAAATTCGTAAATAATCAAAATCATTAAGCACAAATAGAATAAACAAATCGAACGTCTTATAAATCGTTCACAAATAATTAAAATCAAAGCTTCATAAATTTAGATAAAATGCAACCCTAGAAAAATTAAATTACTTCATAAATTAAAATTAAAATTACAGTAGTTAAGGAAAATGAGATGAAGAACAAAAGAAAATTAAATCATTTCGGATCGTAAATATTTGGCACACGCAGAACACAATAGAAGCCAAAAATGGCTTCTGCGTGTTCCACAGTCCAGCCCCGAACACTACTAAAAATCTCAAACTCTAAACTCCCAAAAAACTCTATACTTTATCATAATATCCCCTATTTATAGCTAAAAAAATACATCTAAAATAATACATTTTTTAGACACGCGTAAAACATTTACAACAAAAATAAAACTGACGCGTCAGACATTTTTCTTATATTCCGCATCCACGCGTACAAAAGAAAATATTAAATTTGTTACGCGTGAATCGAGCCTCAAACAGAGGGCGCCAATGCTGTGTTTTTTTATTCAATCTGAGTGCCACGTGTTAGCCTCTGATTGGCTGAAGAATTAATACGAACACGTGGTAGCATTTCATTCGGTGAGGAAAACGGTTGCACGCAGAGTTCATCGCACGGGATAAGGGTGCGAGAAACGTGGGAACAACAGCTGCAATGCATGCGTGATCCTACGTTTTTGCACTCACCAAAACCTGCCACGTGTCACAATATGATTGGTTGAAAGATAAAGTGGGACATGTGGCAGCATGCGATTTGTTGCATAATCGGGAGCATGTGAATCGGCCGCACGAGATCATACTTTGGTTGACACGTGAGACATGTGGGTCCCACCCTGCACGCTGGCCTGCGCGGCAAGTGGGCCCCACTCGGGCACCGAGCCGCGTGACTCAAGGAATAACAGGTCCACTCGCTTTTGTCGGGTTTGAAACGCACGCGCTAATCCTGACCGTTTCTTGTGTGATTTGACGGCTCGCATTGCGCATGTGGATGATGGCACGTGGACTTCTTCTCTCCTGCGCAAAAAATTCAACTTTAATTATCTGCATATTGACCCAAAAATTTAATTGAAATTACATTTTAAACTTTCTTTAATTACAATTAAGCCCTTTTTCTAATTTAAATTAAATTTTAAACTTTTAATAATTAAAATTAAGCCCGATTTTAATTTAAATTATATTTTAGACTTTTATAAATTGCAATTAAGAACTCTTTTATTTGAAATTATATTTGTGGACATAAATTTGGAATTAAGTACGGTTTCGATTCAAATTATTTAATTTTGTTAAAAATGTATTCCTTAACACATAAAAGGTAAATATTAATTTATTTAACTAAAATTAACCAAAAGTGTCAAGAACATAGCAATTATAATTAATAATATAGATGAAAATAACTATATAAAATACAATTATCAACCAACAATTCCAAAATGGACATCACATCCAAAATTGAAGTTGGAATTCTTAAGATATCATCTTTAATCAAAACCCAATTTGTCATGGTATCCAATATCAACCATTCAGCTATATTAGGTACACCTTTCATGAACATCATCACCCCATATATTGTACAACATGACAAAATCTATTTTAGAATCAAAGAAGAAACCTTTGACTTTCTTTTCTTGGAAGAACCCAAAAATAGGAATCTCAACCTCCTTAGAGCCAACTCCATTGATCACCATGAGATTTCCATTCTCATCAAAGGTAGAGAAAATGAATAGAACATGGAACATCGTGATTGGTTATCAATTACAAACCCATTAACAAGGCCTTATAATGGATTATATATCCTATTACAAATAAAAAATACCTTATCCAAAGGCTCTATTCATCATCAATCTTTTCAAAATTCAATATGAAATCAAGTTTATTGTAAACCCAAATTGAGCCACATCATCGATACAAAATGACATTTATAGTTCATTTTAGAAAGTATGAATGGAATTTCCCTTTGGGCCCAAAAATGTACCATCTTAATTTTAAAGGATTAAGAATGATATTTTTAATTCTTAATGAGAATTTTACATTGTATACATTTACGATGTAATTATATTTTCAAAATATGTTGAACAACATATTCGACACCTTAAAACTTTTTTCAATCAAATAAGAAGGAATGACCTGGCCTTATCAGCCAAAAAGATGACTATTTTTCAAACCAACATTAGGTTCCTAAGACATAATGTATTTGTCGATACTATTATTCCTATTTAATGATTTTTGCAGTGTACAAGCTAGTTCCCTAGTAATATCACTCATAAAACATAACTTCAAAGGTTCCTTGTAAGCTTTAATTATGTTCTTAATTTCTGTCCTAATATCAAACATTTAGCAAAATCACTTCCTAATAGTCTCGGTCAAACCCCAAAGCTTCTTTAAGCACTCTAAAACACCCTCCAAGACATTGGAGTTTCATCATCACCCAAGGAAGATATCCTCATCTCCATAGGTAAAATAAAACAGGTAAAAAAAGGAAGAAACTTCTTCCAAAATTATCATTTTTAAACCTAAATTAGGAAATATTCCCTCTTCAAAATTGGAGGCATCATCCTATACCAAAAATCGTCTCTGTATCAAGGAAAAAGGAAATTGTCTCCCAAAAGAAATTTTCAAAACCAACCTATGGGTATATTTTAAAACAAAAATCTCATATTGTTTTTACAATTGAACAAGGATTTCATGACAAGAATCCTTATTCATCAATTCAAAAAATGTTTGTTAAAAATAGGCTCTTTAAACCTTGGGATAATGCCAAAACTCCAAAGTACTATCAGAGTATTTTGGAAATTATGGTTAGTATAGAATTCAAACATTTTCTCTATCGAAACAAAAGTGATCCTCAATATTCCACCGCCAAAATCCTCAAAGTATTGTCTCTCCCTAAATGGGGAAATGATTTGTCAAAACTCTAGACCTTCTCAGTCTCTCTCAACATAGCCCAATTCTATGGTAAAGCTTTTAAATATTGGGATTATCAATATGCATAGTATAATGCCTTTCTCATTCAAAACCAAAAATATAGCCATTCATGGTTATTCTTCTTCTACAACAAAACAACCAATCTTCAAAATTCTCTTCTTGTTTCACCCTCTGGTGGATACTTTTAGGTTCAATACTTGTAATCCAAACCCCACGTATCCAAGAAAGCTATGACCTTTTCATAGCCAATTATAAACCCACAAAGGCCAAGAAAATATTCTCACTTATGTCATGTACACAAAATTAGACCTTCCTTGGGTATGTCAATGGGTCTTAAAACATATTGTCTTAGAAATAGTCAATATTAAATGCCTATATCAAGTAAAATGGTGGTTGTCCTTCAACTTCCCTAAAACAATACTCAAACTAGCCATGAAGCAATGACTAATCAAAACATGTCACAAAAAAATCGAGATTGATGACATTCAAGATCATCAATTGATCTTAACTCAAAGGGCACAAGCCAATTCATTAAATGCAACAACAAAAACATGAGAGGAATTCAAGGAAATCATGTAGCAGTTAAGTTCAAGACAAATGGAGACTTCAAGTAGCAAGGTAGAAGACTTTGTCATCAAAACTTCATCAATACACTCCTCAACATCTTTGCTACTAGTTGATTTGAAGAATGATAATGAAGATGACTGCGAAAGGATTTTCCCTCAAGTCATTTAAATTCAAAATACAAATTACCCATGGTTTATGTATTAGGGTTAATATCCCAATCTTATATTTTAGGTCTAAAAGCCCATTTTCTTGTAAAACGGCTTATGAGCTTATTTGTATCAGGGTTAGAAACCCAAAATTGTAAAATGCCCATTAAAATGGCCCATCAAATCATTCAACCCATGTAAAATTACTATTCACAGGTACTATAGTAGGTATGTAACAAGTATTGTAGCATCTATAGCAAACAACAAAACAAGTTACTGTTCACAAGTTACAAATTCGACATCTTCTACAGTATAAAGCACCAAAAAATATACTCTTCATTAAATAGTAGAAGTATCTAAGCATCGTAAAACTTTGGTTATAAAAGAAAAGCTTATTTCAATTCAAAGGAATCACATCCCTTCCATCGCTCATATAACGCTCTCATATTCATCTCTCTCATCCTCTTTGATAATCCTTTCCTTTTGTAATCATCATATAACCTTCATATAACTTGTATTAATTAAGTAAGTTTTTATTCTTTTTTTCTTTTATTGTTTTAATTTTAATATTTATATTTTTTGTAAGACTTATGGCTGGTTAAATCACCTAACCTATCAATATAATATGCTTTGTTCTTTAGTCTTGTGTGTTTATTCTTTAGTATTACCTATTTGATTAACTCTTCATATCCTTGGTGACTTATATATATATATATATATATGAAAAAGTACTTCGAAAATTTAATCAATCGTGCAAATTCTTAAGGCACTTCTAAGAGATTCAAATATTTGGGTATCAAATGCCTTAATAAAATAAATCAATTAATTGCCTTTCAAGAGGCACAAACTCAAGGGATAAAAATTTATCTTCTACTACTCCCCTAATGAAATAATGTCTAATGTCTATATGCTTTTTTCGAGAATGTAGAACATGATTTTTAGGGATACATATAGTACTAGTACTATCACAGTAAAGGGAAATTGTACTTTATTCAAAGTCATATTCCTTAAGTGTATTCATCATCCATAGAAGTCATATGTAAGATCTTCCAGTGACAATGTAATCTTCTTTTACAGTAGATAATGAGCTGAAATTTGTTTCTTGTTATGCTATGTGATGAGTGCTCAAAAAGCACTAAAATTACCATGATTTTGTGCACATTAATTGATTAAAAATATATATATTTATATGTTTTATCATATATTTATATAAATTTGTCTTTTTCGGAAACACGGGTATTTTTATTGTTTTTCAGGTATTTTGGCTTAAAAACGTAACTTAAAGACTCAAAGAGGAATACTGGAAGCAATACATCACAAATATATTAATAAATAAATGGGGAAATGTCAACAAATATGGAAAAATTGGACAAAATGGGTCAAAAATGTCAAAAAGGAGGAAATCGCGTCGCCGTGTCACGCAGCTGCCCAGCCGCGCGCAGCGCCAGCCCAACTGCCCTCCGCGCGCACCGACGCCCGTTTCGCCCCATTTTTCACGTGCAGCCGCCCCCATGACGTCATGCTGACGTCATCAATGACCTCAGCAATTCCATTCCGCGTTTTTACATTTTTTAAACATTTTTTCACTCACTTTTTCTCTCCATCCTCACCTATAAATACCCCCCTTCCCTTCACTTCTAAACACACCTCAAAACCATTATTCTCTTCTCTTTATTTCTCTCATTTCCTAGTTTTTAAGCTTTTCTTAGTTTCTTTCTTAGTTTTTAAGCTTTTCTTAGTTTCTTTCTTAGTTTTTAAGCTTTTCTTAGTTTCTTTCTTAGTTTTTAGTTAAATTTTCTTAGTTTTAGAGTTCTTCTCTTTTTGAGAAGAACTAGTAATGTTTTTGTAATTTATTATCTTTTTGATTCAATAAATGGGAGTGCAAATTCCACTTGGAGGTTTCCAGCAACGGGAATAGCATCGAAGTTATGTAAGGATTTTATTTTCTTTATAGTTATTTTTTATGCTTTATTCTTACATGTTATATTTAATTTGTCTGTGATTAAATTTAACTGTGCTGGCTGTTTAGTAAACATGATGTAATAATAACGTTGTTATGCTTGCGAAATATTAAATAGGTGAAAATCTCTAAAATGAATTGATTTTGTTTTTATTCAAGATTTTATATTAAGAATGTTAGAGAGAAATATATTATTTTTCATTACAAACTTAAATCTGAAAATTAGATTTTAAGGTTTAGTTATCTGGTCTAATTTAGAGTAGTGCTCTTTTATTTGTTGGTACAATCACCCGGTAGTTAGAGTGAAACTCTATTTCAAAAGTTTTTATAAGAATTGTTATGTGAAAATATATTGACAACATGTTTTCAGTAGTGGTTTTAAAACTTGAAAGTTAGTACTCGGATAATTAAATTCTTATGTTTAATTTAGACACCTTGAATAAAGTTTAAACTGTCTAACCCCACCAAAGGAGGCATTTAAATGGTTCATTTTCAATCTCTTAGAAAAGGAAATTAATTTAATTAACCAAATTAGTTATCAACCCCACCCATAGGTGTTAATTGATTTGTTTAGTTAACAAAGAATATCTAACCCCACCAAAGGTGATATTCATATAAAAAAGAGAGAATCAATAAAATATCAATTTATATCTTTAATAACCTAGATAATATGAGCAAGCATAATTAATTTAGTTATTATATCCATAAACACTCCACTATTATAAATGATAAAATTTGCATAAATATTTATTGAATCTGTATCTATGTTTATGTTATTAGATTATATTTATTGAATCTGTATCTATGTTTATTTTTATGTTATTAGATTAGAAACACAAAAACCAAACTATCGTGACAGGATGTTTAGGATTTAATTTCGTTTTTAAAAGTTTGAATAATAAATTAAAAACCACATACATTCCTTCCTTAGATCGACCTTGGGAGTATACTTATCATTTTCTTTGAAATGATTCGTGCACTTGCGAGAGTTTTATAAATATTAAAACCAAAGTATTGGCAAGAATCGACGATGTCGGTTTTCCCTCATCAAGTTTTTGAGCACTCATCACTATGATATAAGATTGTTTCCAATATAGAAGCATCCACCTTAAATGCTTTTTCTTACATCCTAATTTCCTACCCAATCCATGTCTATATATTCACTAATTTCACATGTAATACCATTAGTAAACCAAATACCAAAGTTATTTGTTCCACGGACATACCTGATGATCCTTTTGACATGATCAATATATGATTCCATACGATCTAATTGATAACATGCACAAACACCAACACTAAAACAAATATAAGGTCTACCTTTTATGAGATACAACAAGCTTCCTATCATACTTCTATATAGCATTTGATCAATGATTTTACTTGACTCATCCATTAAAATTTTAGCACTAGTACTTATGAGGGTTCTCAAATGCGTAATGTTTCAAGCCCAAATATTTTAGTTAAATTACATGCATACTTTGTTTGAGAAATAAATATTCCATTATTTAATTGTTTAATTTTCAAACCAAGACAATATGTGAGCTCACCCATCATAGACATTTCATATGTTCACAAAATCATCAACAAGAGAATTGGATGTTGACCCGAAGACTAGGTCATTAACATATACTTGAGCTATGAATATATCTTCTTTGGTCCTTTTAATAAAAAGAGTCTTATCAACTTCTACTTAATTAAATCCCTTGTTCAAAAGATAAGCTGCATGTTTCTCACCAAACTTTAGGGGCTTGTTTCAAACCATAAAAGGCCTTATTGACTTTATAAACATATTAGGGAAATTATGGGTTCACTAAACCTTTTGGTAGTTCAACATAGACTTCTTCACTAAGTAATACATTTAAAAAGGTGAACTTTACATCCATTTAAAAGAATTTTAATTTCATAAAGCATGCATTGGCAAGTAAAGTCCTAATTGATTCTAACCTACCTATAAAAGCAAATGTTTCATCAAAGTCAATTCCTTCAACTTGTTTATATCCTTTTGTAACTAGTCTAGCCTTGTTTCTAATCATATTATCATGTTCATCAATTTATTTTTAAATACCCGTTTAGTTCCTATGATATTTTTATCTCTTGGTCTAGCTACTAAAGTCTAAACATCATTCTTAGTACTAGCTCATGATGTATGAAATTTAACCAGAATTAATCTTTTAAAGCTTCATTAATATTTTTTGGTTCTATTTGAGAAACATAACAGTGATGAGTTATCTCACTTATCTGTCGCCTTCTAGTTGCCATGGTTGCATTTGGAACATCAATGATATTTTTAGTTGGGTGTTTTTTGGTAATACGTGATGGCCTCTGAGTTTGAGTGTAGTTCCTAGGCATACTAAGTGTATCTAGTGGCAGACTCTGATACCAAATTAAAGTTTTATTTTTAGTTACAAACCTAATTAGCGAGAAAGGTGCACAAATAAACAAAAAAAATGATGATAAATTAAGTTTTTTTGCAAATGGGTAGACATGTAATTGTGTGTAAACAAAATAAAGCATAAATAAACAAATATTGACACATGATATTTGTAGGTGGAAATAACCTAGGTCACACCAATGACCAAAGAGAAAAACCATCAGTCCATAGGACCATGTAACTATCCATCATGAAAAATAAGATCCAATTACAAGGCTAAGACTCAAATTATCTACCAAGGGAATGCCCCCATAGTCTCTATCTTGACCAATGTTTTCAGTGAACTCGAGTCACATGAGTTAATTGAACCTGTACAATTGGCATTTGAAAAGTTAGCACAATAACACAAGTGTTGTAGATTCAATAATGAATAACCCTAACTATATGATTTAATAAATATATTAGACAAATTGAAATAAAATAGCAACCCTAGAACAATCATTTTGAAGCACAGTATCACAAATATTGTAGGCTTGTTAATCAATTAAATAAAATCACAAATGTTTGATAAATGAAGTCAATGATAAAAGCCTACTTGAATAGTTTTTGCAAAACAAGAGAGATAATAAAATAAAGAGAATAATGCTCTTGTGCAGTTGAATAACATTGTGTACTTAGGTTTGTATATATAGTATATTTTTAAACACTAGGTCGAAGTAAAATTATTATGTTGTCCATAAATTAGTTAAAAGAGTTTTAAAAAAATAATAATATAGTAAAAAATTCAATTCGATTCTAGCTAGAAATATGTTTTAAAATCAAAGACCTGATCGATTGATTGAGTACTTAGTTCAATCGATCTAGTCAATTGTTGATCGATCCAGTTAAGAAAAAATTAATTTGGTACTTTTTAAATTGAGTAGATCAATCCTTGATTGATGTACACAACTTGATTGATGTACACAACTCAATCGATCTAGTCATGTCTCGATTGGTCGAGTAGCATAATCCTAAAATGTTTCTATGCGTCGAACATGAAAACTAACGTGCATAAGAACAAAGATATACATGAATTATGATCGATAGAACTTGATAATTTCTTTGGCTTGAAAATATTTTTTGAAGGATACACCTAGAAACGAAAATTACATTTTATATTTCATTCAAGAATATTGACAACACTCATATAAACCTTCCAAAAAGTATCATTTATCTTTTTAGCATTATATTTGTAAGAGGTATGTTTGTCTCTTTATTGGTTGTACTTCTCTATAAATTGATGGTAAGATTTGTATATTGTTACTTTAAATGCATTTGATTTCCCAATTTTTCTTGCTTTTGTCTTCCATGCACAATTGTCATCTTTGCCTTTCAATTTTAGAGATATCTTGTTGATGCTTTGGGTTACATAACTGAATTATTTCACTACATAATTGGATACTATTAGCTTTAGATCATCTTTGCCCTTGTATACCTTATTAGTATATATTTCTTAACTTGTATTTAAATTTATGGAGGAGTTGGTATCGTTATTTTCTGGTCCATCACTTGCTAAACTTATTACATCTGTCTTTTGTTGTTCATTATGTTGTGTTACACACAATATAGGAAATCCTTCATTTTCTTTGCTAATGGTTTGGTTGAATAAAAATTCAATGTCTTTGTTGTCCACAACATTGATAGCTAAATGAATCCCTTGGCAAGTCATCTTTAGGCTAATATATGTTTTTGATTGAATGCATTCAATAAATTCTTTCTTCAATTCTTCAATATTTATATTTTTTTCTTGTACATGTTCCTTTAGAAATATCATTTATGTATGGGTCCTTTCCATCTTTAAAAACCCACTGCACATTATGCATAAATATTATGCATATCTTTGATTCACCTATTATAAAAGACAATACACAATCATTTCATGTATAATGTTATAAAATCAATTATATTAGTTTAAATCTTTTCAATTTTCCACTTAATTGCTATTTTCCCAAAAGTTTATTTGACCACACCTCTTATAATTTGTCAAACTAAAAACATACATAGTTAATTTTAATGTATGTACTACATTAAGTTTGAAACCCTCTACGTTACATTTGGAAACTATATAAACTAGAACCTGTAATTGAACCTTAGCTATTATAATTTGTCAAATATCAAACTAAAAAACATAAACCGTTAAGAATAGGTAATATAACTAATAGTCTATGTAATACGTATTTTATGTAGAAAACAGTAAGTCTTCTCATGGTGTCTTGTGCAGCTCATAGTTTATTGCCGATGCTAATTTTTGTTACAACTCCTACCACTTACACTATCATTTATGTTTAGGCGTTCTCTTAGATCAAGAAATATATAATATATGAATGAGCTCGTGTATTCTGTTACTGGATCTAAATAAAATTCTCTTCTGTTCAAATATAAATAAATAAAAAGCTCTCTTGCATAAACCATTTTTCCTGCATCTCTTTAAATCATTTAAAGCTACCTATACAGAATACAGTTAGAGCCTGTATATAATATTGATCCTACAGTACTCATGGTATATATACACTTCATTTTTGCAGGAAGTGAATTTGACAACAATTAGCAAATAGAATCACTACTCAAAGGGTCAAACTTAAAAAACTTCAACATATAAACAAAAAAGGAGGTAAAGGAAGAAAACGCAATCCAAGACCCAAGAGATTAGAAATATTCATTTGAAGCTGTGAATTATTGATCCAATTAATAATGAAAGAAACATTTAAAAGTTTCAATCTTTCATTCTCACCATGTTTTAACTACCTATAATCAGATATTCTATATCCATGAAATAAAAAAGTAAGCAAGAGATTAAAAAAAAAAAAGAACTCAGTTATCGGTTCTGTTATCGATTATCTCCAAGTAATCTAAATTATTATACACTCTATTTCCAATAAACAGAAAAATAATAATAATCAAGAACGTGCATCTTGGTTATCAGCAGCAACACTTGTGTTCTCTAAATCTGCAGAACCAGCACATTACATTCAGAACATATATAAACTATAATTTAATTTTAGATAATATCATTTACTGCTTGTACCGATTTATTTTTGGTTCTCCATCAATTATTTCCTCTAGTAACGAGAAAGAAAATCTCAACGATTCAATTGTTCAAAGTTTTTCCTAAAAACAAGAACAGTAACTGATGAATGATACCAGAAAATATCAAAATTGGAAAACAAAAAATGCAGACAAAATTGGAACCTGAAGTTTTTTTTTCCACTCTAGTTGTAGTCGCGTGTATGATCAGAGGAGAGGCAGAAGCCGCTAATGACGATGGAGGGGAGCAGAGGTGTGGCTTGAGGAACCTGAAAATAACGATCAACTAACAACGTAATGTTGCATGAGGATTGGTGGGATAAATTTGTAAATTCCTTTTTACATTTACTTCAATGCTATGCATTTTGTATTTTTTTTTTTTTTTTGCTAGTTGAGTAGAAATAACTGAATTCTTAAAATCCAATCTATTTGAGTCATTCACTACATGAAGATAAGATTGAGTCAATATTGCCTAGAAGACAAGTTGAAAGATTACCTCAAGAAAATTTGTTGATATAATGCCCACAAGAGGACACACTGTCCTCATTGATAGTTCTAATGATGAAGATTTAAAAAATAAATATTTCGAAAGTTAGGCCAGAGGAAGACGTTGCCAAAGAGACCAATAGAGGAAGATGTTGCCAAAAAGATCAATAATCCCAAGATTATCATCTCAGAGTTGACCATCATGTTTTCTATAGTAACAAAAATATGGAGAATTTTCTTTATTGGATCTATAAAGGGGAACAAGAACATGAAGATCACGAGGAAGAACTAGATTATGATGACTATGAAGGTGTAAAGTTTGTAGTCATAGATGAAAGAGAACGTGTTAATTATGTTATTTGTCGATTTCTCGTCACTAAAGCAAGATACACAAAGGTACAATATCTTCCATTCTCACTGCTTCATCAATAATAAACTATATGTGACGTGATTATTAATAGCTATACTAGCAAAAATATGGTTTCTAAAGCTCTTATGAAGAAATTCAAATTAAAAAATGAACAACACCTATCACTATATCGAATTGGGTGAATCAAAACAGGAGGAGAAATAGAAGTAAGTCACATATGTTAAATCCTATTCTCTATTGGAAAATCATACAAGGATGAAGTTGTATGTGATGTTGATATATATGCATGTCATATATTGTTGAGGAGACCATGAAAACACGATATGAATGTAATCCAAAAAGGTAGGGATAACATTTATCTATTCCGTTGAGGAGAAAAGAAGATTTCTTTAGCTCATTTACTTGAAAAAGAAGATGTACCCAAAGCTTCTAAAGTGAAGGGGAAATCATTCTTTGAAATTCCTCGAGTATCAATCCTGGCAGAAGTGAAACAGAGTAAATAGATATTTGCCTTGGTAGTCAAAGGAGAAGACTTGCTGACTTCAACCATTCTCATCCATGTATAACAATCCTTGATGAGTTTAAAGAAACTATGCTAGAAGAACTTCCAACTAGACTACCACCAATGCAGTTTATCCAACACCCTATTGATCTTATTCCAAGAGCAAACTTGGCCAACCTCCCTTATTACCGTCTAAGTTCAAAAGAGAGTAAAATTTTCCAACAAAAGTTTGAGGAGTTAATTTGTAAAGGGATGGTTTAAGAAAGCATGATTCCTATCATACTAGTCTTATTCCAAAAAAATGATGGAGATTGGCATATATGTGTTAACAATCAAACTATCAACAAGATAATAATAAAATACAGGTTTCCAATACACGTCTTGATGACATCCACAATATGCTTTATGGAGCAATTATATTCTTCAAGATTGATCTACATAGTGGACATCATTAAATCCAAATTTGACTTAGAGATGAGTAAAAGATTGCATTCAAGACAAAAGAAAGATTGTACAAAGGTCTAGTCATGCATTTTGGATTATTAAATGCATCTAGCACGTTCACGTGACTTATGACCCATGTCTTGAAGCCTTATATTGGTAAGTTTATAGTCTCTTACTTCGATGACATCTTAATTTATAGTGTTACCCAAGAAGAACATCTAAACCATTTAAGAAATGTACTCACAGTTTTGAAGGAAAACAAATTGTAACTTACTTTGAAGAAATGTTGCTTCTTGAGAAGAAATCTAGTGTTTTTGGGTTTTGTCATCACTCTAATGGAATCAAAGTTGATAAGGAGAAAGTATGTGCAATTAAAGAGTAGCCAACTCCCAAAACCATAACGTAATTTTTTAGCAACCTTTTATCAAAGGTTCATTAAGAACTTTAGCATTATTGTCACTCCAGTCACTGAATGTTTGAAGAAAGGAAATTTCAAATGAGTAAAAGAAGCTAAAAAAAAGTTTCTAGTTACTAAAACAGAGCTTGAATTTTGCACTATTGTTAGAATTTCTAGACATTGATAAGATTTTTCAAGTGGAATGTGATGCCTCATAAATAGGAATTGGAGAGGTTATATCTTAAGAAAGGTGACCAATGACTTACTTTAGTGAAAAACTCAATGAAGCACAATGAAAGTGGAGTACATGTGAACTTAAGTTCTATGCAATATTTTGCACTTTGAAATACTAGAAACATTATCCCATCCAAAGGGAGTTCATCTTGTTCACTAATCATGAGACAAAAGTTTATCAACTATTATACCAGGACCAGCAGGGCAAATGCAGGGTTGATTTCCTACTTGCAAAAATTTCCTTTTATTTTAATACATAAGTCTAGTCAATGTAATAAAGTGGTTGATGCATTAAGTTATAATGGACGTTGTAGGGTTTTAGTGTCTTAAAGACACACATATGCTAAAGATGAAGATTTCAAGGACCTTTGATATAAGTGTCAATTGAAACAAGATGTAGGACACATGCACATACATAAGGGATACTTGTTTTGAGGTACGAAACTTTGTGTCCCTAAGACTTCACTAAGGAAGAAAATTATTCAAGACTTACATGCTGGAAGACTAAGTGGACATCTCAAACGAGACAAGACTATTGCACTTGTGGAAGAAAGGTACTTCTAGCCTCAACTAAAAAGAGATGTTAGCAAGTCTATCTAAAGGTTTTATGTGTACTAAACGTCCAAAGGACAAGCTCAAAATATTGGATTATATGCATCTTTACCCATCACTAAAATTATTTGGGAAGACTTATCCATGGATTTGAGTTAGGAATTCTAAGAACACAATGAGCTATAGATTCAATTTTTGTTATTGTTGATAGGTTCTCCAAAATGGTCCATTTTATCCCCTATCATAAAAGTGTAGATGCATCCAATGTTGATAAACTCATTTTCAAAGAGATTTTTCATCTATATAGAGTTCCATGGTCAATCACTTCAAATGGAGACATAAAGTTTCTTACTCATTTTTGGAAGACATTATAGGCACGCTTTGATTGTCACTTAACTTCAGTGGCACTACACATCCTTAAATTGATGGTTAAATAGATGGAACTACACATCACTCTAATGGATGATGGTTATAAGTCGTTTTATGTGAAGTATGAAAATTATTATTAAATTTAGGAGAATTTATCAAAAATCTACACTTGGGCCTAATATGACATTTCCCACGACAATGATGACAAACAGGTACACACATAATAGATTTTTCAGTCACAGATGCAAATGTTCTTTATGTATAATGAGGGTCGTATAAAAATAGTTTTTGATGTTGAAGGAGTGAAGCTCCTATCCTTATAACTAATATCATGTGTATCATGTGAGGATGACATATTTAAAGGTTTGATAAATTCAGTTGATTTTGATGAATATGGCATAGTGTGCTCTCCACATATCCTAGTATTCTTTTGTCTCCAGCTGGCTTTCCATAACCTAGAAATTTGTTTAACCTTTCAGCTCATATTGTTAACCTCCTTATTGCTTCCTTTGATTGTTCAAGTTTCTGCATAAGATTCTTATTTTCCTATTTAACATATGAAAGACTTGAATTCAAAACATTAGCATGTTCAGATAGTTATATTTTTTCCTTTTTCTATATTTGAGGAATTTATTTTAATATATTTAAGTTTATTATTTAGTTTAGCTACTTCCCATTTGCTTCTTACCTAATCTATGAACGCTTCATCTATATTAGTGAAATTAAATAGAAATTAACCATCATTTTTCTCATCATCCGAATCAATGTTAGACTTACTGGATTGTCCATCGGTAGTTGTAGTAAATGCTAAGTAGTTAGTGCCATATTCAAGTGGATTTTCGTTATCACTTTCAAAGTTAGCAAGTGTAGTAATGAAAACTCTTCCAGCTTGGTTATTCTTGTTTGCATAGTCAACTTCGAAATGACTAAAACCCATATATTCAAAACATTAAAGTCCAAATTTATTACAATTAGAACTCATATATTTAAGTTCTCTCATATTATGATCCTTTTGAAAACTTGATTGTCCTTTGTTTTTAGGATTCTTTTTATTGATGATTTTGTTCAATATTTTATTAAGAGTGCTAATTCTATATCATCATTGTCACTGTTTTCATTCATAGCAGTTTTGAAAACGATACCTTTGTTCTTTAGAGATTTTTGAAAGCCTATCTCAAATGTTTGAAGGGAGCCAATGAGTTCCTCTATTTTAATGGTGTCCAAATACTTACTTTCATCAATGGTAGTGACCCTTGTATGGAAGTGATCTGTTAATGGGCAAGAAATCTTCCAAACTATCCTAAAATCATCACTTTTCTCTCCAAGATTAGCAGAGATATTAGTAATATCATATAAATTATGAGTGCTCAAAAAACACTAAAATTACCATGATTTTATACATGTTAATTGATTATATACATATATAAATCTGTCTTTTCGAAATCACGGGTATTTTTATTATTTTTTAGATATTTTCTCTTAAAAAAGTAACTTAAAGACTCAAAGAAAAATATTGGAAGCAATACATCACAAATATATTCATAAAATAAATGAGGAAAATTCAAAAAATATGGAAACATTGGATAAAATGGATCAAAACGGTTAAAAATGTCAAAAGGGTGAAATTGCACAAGTAGCCGCCTAGTAGCGCCGGCCAACGCGCATCACAATGTTGAATCCGTGCACCAATTTGCCTCAGTCCGCGCACGTCGCATGCCCATCAGTGCCCAATCTACGTGCGCCTTTACCCCATTCTGCGTGGGCCGCCGCGCCTCACCTACCATGACATCAATGATGACATCATCATCACCTACTACACATTTCCTCCATTTTTAATCTTTTTTTTCACCCATTTTTTCTTACTCTATTCACCTATAAACACCCTCATTCTCCAAACCTCCAAAAACATCTTCTTTCTTAGTTTTTAGTTTTTCTAAGTTAGTTTTTCTTAGTTTTAGGGTTCTTCTATTTTTGAGAATAACTAATTATGTTTTGTAATTTATTTGCTTTTTGATTCAATAAATGGAAATGTAAGTTCTGTTTGGAGGTTTTCCAGCAACAGGAATAACATCAAAATACTGTAAGGATTTTATTTTCTTTACAGTTTTTTTTATGTTTTATTCTTATATGTTATATTTAATTTGTCTCTGATTAAATTTAACTTTGCTAGTTGTTTGTAAACATGATATAATAATAACGTTGTTATGCTTGCGAAATATTAAATAGGTAAAAATCTCTAAAATGAATTGATTTTATTTTTATTCAAGATTTTATATTAAGAATTTTAGAGAGAAATGTATTATTTTTCATTACAAACTTAAATCTGAAAATTAGATTTTAAGGTTTAGTTATCTAGTCTAATTTAGAGTAGTGCTCTTTTATTTGTTGGTACAATCGCCCGGTAGTTAAAGTGAAACTCTATTTCAAAAGTTTTTATAAGAATTATTATCTAAAAATGTATTGACAACATGTTTTCAGTAGTAGTTTTAAAACTTGAAAGTTAGTACTCGGATAACTAAATTCTTAGGTTTAATTTGAACACCTTGAATAAAGTTTAAACTGTCTAACCCCACCAAAGGTTGCATTTAAATGGTTCATTTTCAATCTCTTAGAAAAAGGAATTAATTTAATTAACCAAATTAGTTATCAACCCTACTCATAGGTGTTAATTGATTTGTTTAGTTAACAAAGAATATCTAACCCCACCAAAGGTGGTATTCATATAAAAAAGAGAGAATTAATAAATATCAATTTATATCTTTAATAACCTAGATAATATGAGAAATCATAATTAACTTAGTTATTATATCCATAAATACTCCACTATTATAAAAGATAAAATTTGCATAAATGTTTATTGAATCTATATCTATGTTTATTTTTATGTTATTAGATTAAAAACACAAAACCCCGTGACAGGTTATTTAGGATTTAATTTTGTTTTTAAAATTTTGAATAATAAATTAAAAACCAAATATATTCCTTCCTTAGATCGACCTTTAGAGTATACTTATCATTTTCTATGAAATGATTCGTGCACTTGCGAGAGTTTTATAAATATAAAACCAAAGTATTGGCAGGATCGGCGATGCCGGTTTTGTTAATCAATAATCTAATATAAAATTTAGAGAAAGTTTCATATTCTTTCATCCTAAGATTTTCACATTGACTACCAAGTATACAAAGTCTAGTTCGTTTAACTTATGTTGTTCCCTCATGCACAACCTCTAAAAGATCCCAAGTATGCTTAGCAGTATCAACATAAGAAATATGACGAAACTCATCAGTAAACACAACACTAAAAATAGCATCAATACCCTTTTAATTTTACTTTCTAGTAGTTTTATATTGGTTGGTTCATTTGTTTCTAGGCTTAGGAGTGACTAAATTATCTTTGGTAACCGTAGGTGGTTCTCGACCATAAAGTACAGAGTTTCAAACACTCGCATCTAATGATCGTAGAAGATTCTCATACGAGCCCTCTAATATGGGTAATTAGACCAATCAAAGTAAGGCTCACTGGTTGTAGGTGAACCCTATCTTAAATGATCCATAACAAGGTCTAAGACATAATAAGTTTATCTAATGATGACTATGTTACCAATTGAAAGTTCGTTTATTTAGTTCTGGATCTAATTAGCAAAATATCAATAGAAGTATGAAAAACTAAAATTTCATAAGTGACTAAACAACTAATCACGTGTACATAAGGTAATACAAAAATAAAAATCAACACACAAGATGTTTAGGTGGAAGCAACCTCGATCACACCGTTGAGATGAGAGGAAAACCACCATTTCATTGGACCACCTAAGTATATATTTACAAGGCTAGGACTCAAACTAATTACCTAGGTAATGTCCCAAGTAACCTACTTACAAGCTACTACTTTCATCATATTCTCTACAAGAAAGACATTCATATCTAGACCAACGTTTCCACAAACTAAAGTCCCATGAGTTAATCGAACCAGCACTCTCTCACCTAAAAAGTCAGCACATAAAATTGTGTGTCCTAGAGCAGATTAAGTAATGAACAACCCTAACTAGTTGATTTAAACAATATATCAAATGAATAGAAAATAACTAGCAACTTAGAACAATCAGTTTAAACACAAGTTCAAAAGATGTAGCTTTTTTGAAGATTAATAAAAAAAAATTATAATATGACACACACAATTATTTGATTCAACAATTTAAGAACTAAAAATAAAGAAGAAGCTATAAGAACATATAACCAAAATATCATAAAGCAATTAGACTTATTAATCAATCAAACAGAACTATCAATATTTGATAGATTAACTAAATAAAGAAATCTAAACAATTATGACATTTTATTTGCAAAATAAAAGAGAGAATAAAAGATTAAAAGAATAAGCACAATAGCTCTTGTGTGGTTAGTCTTAATTGTGTGCTTATGCTTATATTTATATAATATTTTAAGTCAAAGTAAAATTACCATATTGTCCATAAAATCATTTAAATGAATTTTAAGTTTTAAGAAATAAGGACAATATAGTAAAAGGTCAATCCAATTCGTATTAAAAATAGGTTTTAAAATCAAAGATTTGGCAATTCGATCGATCTAATCAAGTTCTCGATCGATTGAGTATATAGTTCGATCGATTGAATGCACTCTCAATCGATCTAGTATATCTATGAATTAATTTTCAAAAAAATAAATCAATCTAGTCATTAATCTCGATTGATCTAGTGCTTGATCAATCGAGTATTAATTTCTCGATCGATTTAGTCATATAAATAATTAATTCAATAGATAATATAACTTGATTGATCTAGTCACTACTCGATCAATCGAGTAACCTATTTTCATATTGTTTTAATGTGTCTAATATGCAATTTAACATGTACGAGAGCATAGATATACTCGAGATGTGATCGTTGAGGTTTAATAGTTTCTTCGGCTTGAAAAATATTATTCTAAAATACACCTAGAAACTCAAATTGTAATTATATGTTTTGTTCACGAGTATCACCAACAATCACATAAACCTTACATGGAGATGGTGCTTTTGCGAAAAAAGTGCTTTCATGTTGACACATACATAAGCTAAAGGACAAGAAATATGGGCCATGTTGAATACTTAAAAGATCAATAACAATGCATACATAGTGGACTTACCTAAAGATGTGACCATCTCCTCAACATTCAATGTGTTAGATATTTATGAATACCATTCACCATAATCATTTTATCTAGAAGAAAACTCGGGACAATTTTAAAATAGGTAGAAAGGACTAATACTGAATGAGAAGAAAAGAGAAAAACGTTTCTTTTGTTTAGAGTTCTTTTTTTTTTCATGTACTACTAGTATAGTTCCACGTAGAAATTTTATGAATTAGTTCAGGAACTTTTGGGATATAAATAGTCAAAACTTTTGCTTGCATGAAGCATCCAAGAAAAGAATCAACTTCTAAATATTAAAGAAGTCTCTTTTTTTTTCCTCTTATTCTTAATATTATAGAAATGATTCTTCTTTCTAGCGTTTGGAAGTTAAATTCCTTATCCATAATATAGAGTGATATCTTTAAGCTAACCATACTTTAGAATTACTAGAATACTCGTATAAAGATAAATAATATATTTAGGTTAGTCCACTCTAAGGTTATTAGAGTACTTATTATTAGGTTTATTATATTCTAAATTTGTCAAATTTTTTTGCATCTATTATAGTTTTTTTGTGTTCTATTATCAAGAAATGAATATGGTTAGTATAAACTTTTTCTTATTTATTTTTTATTTCTTAATTTCTTTAATATTATGGATATATTTGCGCTTTCATTCTTGTAAATGTGTCAGATTTTTTCCCCCAACAGAATCTTTGCCTTCAGGGTGAGTGAAAGAAAAGGATAAAATATTTCTATACGTACGGGTACATAATCGTGATAGAGGCATCACCCTTCAATTCCCAAGCCTTATCAATAGCTTGAGCTACCAAATGTTTCTTGACTGGTTTCTGTGTAAGTACCTTTCCTACCAATTTAATAAAGGCATCTATTATTGCTTCCTCGGGATCTTCAACTAAATCAATCTTAGGAACTTCACAGGTAAGTAGTCTAGTTTGTTCAACTAGATTACCGATCTCGTTATCAGGAATAAGTTTTCCTTTCGCAGCCATGAATCTCCTCTGATCTCTGAGTTCGATTCATACAATATTATTAGTAATTTTCTCTGCGTGAATATTGGATGATCTGATTCAAGGCTTCTAAGTACTTAGTTGAGGTGAATCATCTTTTGAAAAAATATATATAATAAATTAATTAAAATAAATAAATAAATAGAAATCGTTTATTTCAAGTGAATTCACATAATGATTTCTAATATTTTTGCTTGGAGATCAATCAAGATAAATTCCAGATAATTTTTCCATCATCTATGTTTTCCCATGCATGTTAGATATTAGAACACTAGAGTAGTTTATAGGTGATAAAAAAAACATGGTTCAATTGCCACCAGTGACAAATCATATAGT
Organism: Hippophae tibetana; assembly: GCA_037013495.1. Classification (NCBI taxonomy): domain Eukaryota; kingdom Viridiplantae; phylum Streptophyta; class Magnoliopsida; order Rosales; family Elaeagnaceae; genus Hippophae; species Hippophae tibetana. The sequence goes on along the minus strand of CM072807.1, from coordinate 24,340,810 downwards.
TTGTTTCAATTCATTATAATTTTTTTTATCAAGATATGGTACTAGATATATTAATCAGTATGGCTTCAGTATTTCTCAAACAGAGAAGATTTTCTCAATATTGGATGTAGGTTCGAATCGTTGAATTAATCAATCTATTAAAACCATTCGAACAAATGTTATTTGCTAGCTTATGTTGGTATTCTATATATATCGATGATCCAAAGGATAAACGTGGTAATCGTCCTTTCCTCCCATGAGTTTATATATATATGTTGATGTCGATTTTTATCAACATTAAATAGGACTATCTTCTGTGAATATACGAGATGAAACAAACTATTTAGACATCTAACCAACGTGGGGTGATCTTTGGTCATCTAGTAATAAGATGATGAAATATAGAGAAAATCTACTATCTCATTTTGTGATTATAAGAAAAGATGGTGTTTGGTTATGATTATCTATTATGTGAGAGAATATCTATTTTTTTTTATTGTGTATAGATGTGAATATATATACAAAAAAAATAGTTAACATGATAACTATTCATTATCGAAATATGGTTGATTTATTATAACATCGTAGATATATATATGTAATTATCTTTTTAATATAATCAGGAGATAATTATTGGATATTTATCTCTTTATTGAGGTTATCTTGTGGTCATACTTATATGATGACTCAACACTTCTTGACCACTTTTTACTTACCACGTAGGATACACTAAATTACACTCAACATCAACCCCCAATATTTTTGGTCCTTGGATAAGAATGTCTAATTGTAATTCTTGTTGTTACTTGGGTTTATGACCCTTTTAGTTACATTGGTGGAACTGAGACTACTTTCATGCAATTTCTCATTAGGCCAAGTGAGATATTTCATGCCATTTCTAGCCACTCAAAATATGAGCGGTGACTTCTAGTCGCTGTCAATGCTTATGGATTTACAATCGGATCCTAGATAGGGAGTTATGTTAAAATCAACATTTATACTACAAAGTCAACCCTGGGGTCTTATGGTGTCTTTTAACTTTTTTTATTATCGGTACTAGACTCTTTAGGTTTGGATAGAAAATGTGTGAGTGATAAGCCTTTTTTGAGCGTCTGAAGTCTCATCTTTAACTACCTTCCATCTTCCCAGAAATTAGAAGTTGCACTAGGACATTATTTCTGACACCAATGGTAGATATGTCAGCCATGGTGTGTGCCGAGACAAAGATGGACCAAGGGGGTTCATATGGAATGGTGATCAAGTGGACAATACATGTTTGTGGCTAAAGAAGTATTGGCCAAAAAAGTTATCGCTAGTGAAGTCCTGGTCAATAAAGTCCTATCTGATAAAGTCCAGGCAACCAAAGTCTTGGCCAATGAGGTCCTAAACAACAAAGTTCTAGCCAATGAATTCCTGACTAGTAAAGTTCTAGCCAACAAAGTTTTGGACAACGAAGTCTTGGACTTTTTTGAGAATTCCAAGAAGTGGGGAAATATATCCTGACCAACTCAACTTCTAGTAAGACCAATATCCTGATATACTTAGTAAATTTTGTACTTGATTTGTGCCTAGACTTTGTCGAGAATGTGGACATGTTGTTGAACCTTTAGAGAGGTATTTTGATAAAGAAGGATGTATTGATATGCATCCCAATGCCTAGAAAGGTAGTAAATATGGCTATATGGCTCATTCGATGGCCCAAGCTATGAAAGAGTAGACTCACCTATCAATATGCTTCTTAATCAATGTCTTAGTGGGGTGCATGTATTCCCTATTAGAATCCCACAAATCTAAGTGTGCATTTTTGACTTAGTGTAGGAACTTAAAACAAATTTTGGACTTAGGATGATGTGGATTTCGAGGCAAGGACACCTTTCAGGGTCTATGGCCAATTAAAGGAAAATAGAAATCCAATTAAGCTATTATCCACATTAGCATTAGTTTGGACCATAGATTCTATGGTTAGGGTGCATCCAATCTATAACTTAATACACGCAACTTTTATGGACTATTCGATAGGCTAGCCTTGAAAGCACAAAGTTCACCTGTTAGGATGCTTCATATTCACTACTTTAGTAGGGGATTTTGAGCTATGGCCTCTTTTTAGGGTCACTGGCCAATTAAGGAGAGATTAACCCAATTAAGCTATTCTTTGTGTTGGATGTACTCTAAAATGTAGAGACTATGATTAAGATGCGTCCTTTCTGTAACTTAATGCATCCCATCTTCTGTGGATCGTTCAGTGGTCTAGGCTATAAGGCACATAGTTCATATATCTAGATGCTTTTTATTCACTACTTTGGTAAGGGTGTATGCCCTGGTAGGGCATTGAGGATTTTATTACTCTTAGACCAAGGTGGCATGGTGTTTGATCCATGACCCTCTTTCAAGGTCTATGGCTAATTAAGGGGTGATAAAAACCTAGTTAAGTTATTCTTTGCATTAGTTGTAGCATAGAGCATAGAACTATGATTATGATGCATCCTATTTATAACTTAATATGCTTAACTTCTTAGACCTTATGGTTTCCTTAACCCTAAGCTCAAAGCTCACCTATCAGGATGCTTTTTATTCACTATCTTAGTAGGGGTTCATACCCTATTAGGACACTGAGAGCCTTATACTACTAAATCTCTTAGTGGTGTGATGAGCGAAAACCGACATCGTCAATTCTTGCCAATACTTTGGTTTTAATATTTATAAAACTCTCGCAAGTGCACGAATCATTTCGTAGAAAATGATAAGTATACTCCCAAGGTCAATCTAAGGAAGGAATGTATGTGGTTTTTAATTTATTATTCAAACTTTTAAAAACGAAATTAAATCCTAAACATCCTGTCACGATATTTTGGATTTTGTATTTTTAATCTACTTACATAAAAATAAACATAGATTCAATAAACATTTATGTAAATTTTATCATTTATAATGGCGGAGTATTTATAGATATAATAACTAAGTTAATTATGCTTGCTCATAATATCTAGGTTATTAAAGATATGAATTGATATTTATTGATTCTCCCTTTTTTTGTATGAATACCACCTTTGGTGGGGTTAGATATTCTTTGTTAACTAAACAAATCAATTAACACCTATGGGTGGGGTTGATAACTAATATGCTTAATTAAATTAATTCATTTTTCTAAGAGATTGAAAATGAACCATTTAAATGCCACCTTTGGTGGGGTTAGACTGTTTAAACTTTATTCAAGGTGTCCAAATTAAACCTAAGAATTTAGTTATCCGAGTACTAACTTTCAAGTTTTAAAACCACTACCGAAAACATGTTGTCAATACATTTTTAGATAATAATTCTTATAAAAACTTTTGAAATAGAGCTTCACTCTAACTACCGGGCGATTGTACCAACAAATAAAAGAGCACTACTCTAAATCAGACCAGATAACTAAACCTTAAAATCTAATTTTCAGGTTTAAGTTTGTAATGAAAAATAATATATTTCTCTCTAACATTCTTAATATAAAATCTTGAATAAAAACAAAATCAATTCATTTTAGAGATTTTCACCTATTTAATATTTCGCAAGCATAACAACGTTATTATTACATCATGTTTACTAAACAGCCAGCACAGTTAAATTTAATCACAGACAAATTAAATATAACATGTAAGAATAAAGCATAAAAAATAACTGTAAAGAAAATAAATTCCTTACAGAACTTCGACGCTATTCCCGTTGCTGGAAAACCTCCAAGCGGAATTTGCACTCCCATTTATTGAATCAAAAAGCTAATAAATTACAAAAACATAACTAGTTCTTCCCAAAAAGGGAAGAACTCTAAAACTAAGAGAAATTAACTAAGAAAAGCTAAAAACTAAGAAAAACTAAGAAAAACTAAAGAAAAACTAAAAATCTAAGAAAAGAGAGAAAGAAGGAAAAGAGAAGTGTGTTTTTAAGGTGTGTTTAGAATTGAAGAGAATGGGGGTATTTATATGTGAGAATGGAGAGAAAAAGTAGAGGAAAAAATGTTAAAAAATGTAAAAATGCGGATTAGTGATTGCTGACGTCATTTGATGATGTCAACGTGACGTGGGGCGGCTGCACGTGAAAAATGGGGCGAAACGTGCGTGGGCGCGCGCGGGCGTGCGCGGATCTGGAGGAAGGCGCGCGCGGCTTGGTGCGGGACTGGAGCTGCTGCGCATGCGGCTGGTTGCTGGTGCGTGCGGGTCTGGGCGCTGGCGCGCGCGCGGCTGGGCGACGCAGCGGCGCGATTTTCTCCTTGTTGACATTTTTGACCTTTTTGACCCATTTTGTCCAATTTTTCCATATTTGTTGACCTTTTCCCATTTATTTATTAATATATTTGTGATGTATTGCTTCCAGTATTCCTCTTTGAGTCTTTAAGTTACGTTTTTAAGCCAAAATACCTAAAAAACAATAAAAAAATACCCGTGATTCCGAAAAAGACAAATTTATATAAATATATGATAAAACATATAAATATATATATTTTTAATAAATTAATGTGCATAAAATCATGGTAATTTTAGTGCTTTTTGAGCACTAATCATGGTGTTATATTAAGGGCTTTAGACTTGTTAAAGTCGAGGTGACTCAAACCTACTTGTTGATTTCATGTCAAATTGTCTATCTTGTGGAATCTTTTAAGTGGGTTGTATGTGTCCAAAGTACTTGTAGAAAAAATTCTAATTAGAACAAAAGTGTTGTTAAACTAATGCCTGTTCTTCCAAAGTTGATATTGTCTTTGGATCCTTACGATGAGATCACATACAAAGGCAACAACCTTGGGCTTGTATAGAAATGACCTTTTCAAACTTCTATTATGGGACCTTTACTAGCCCATGTTTACCTTTTTGTGTGTAATTTATGGGCATTATGTGAATCTCCGAAACCTAGAAGGAGTCATAACATGTTATGAATTCCTTGTATGTGAGTGAACACATGAATTGTAAAATGCTTAGACATGATGGATCTAGGAGGACATGTTTCTTCACTAAGTCTATGTCTAGACTTGGCCAATTGTGTTTATCTCAACAAGAACTCTCATTAGGGACTTAGTAAGATTGTTAGAGTACGCTCTTGGGTAGTCACACATATATTTCCTAGAGAGATGTGCACCCTTGGATGATAAGTTATGATTATACCTTCTAATGGATCAAATCCAATTTGTTGATAGAAAGCACTTTCATGTTGCAAACTTTACTTTCTTGTTCTATATATATAGGGCCATGATTCATGCACTTCTTTACTTGTATTTTTATTTTTTAACTTGATCATGGTCTTATACATTTGTGAGATTTTGGGACCATCAGTCAATATATGGGAAATGAGGATGTATTGGCAAAAAATGGAGTACGAATCCCAAACTCAAGGTGCATAGAGGATGAGGCATGATTGCTCGGCCTATGGCTTAGACCTATCTAGTCAACTAATTCTCTACTCAATCATATTCCTAGTTGGACATATCTTGGTCGACTGACCTTACTTTGGCTAGCCATATCCTAGTTGGCCTTGGTTCTGGTCAGCTACACTTAGTCCCAACCAACCATCAGTGGTCTTGGCCCACCTAGTTGGTTGATGATTCAATCTCTGGCCCTTGCACTCATTCACTTGGATAACCTATGGCTCAATTTTCAAATGACCTTTGACTTATACATATACCCATGGTTATATTGTTTTGTCTAGGCCTTGCAATGTTTATGTGATTTTTTTTTAAAGTTAGGGTGATTTTTTGGTCAAGATGTTACATACATAGGCCATTGGTCAATCAAACCCTTCTTCATGAAGTGCTTGAATTTGTTTAAATGGTCCAAACATGATATGTTTCTCAACTTAGAAAATTATTTTCATTGATTTGATAAATGTTTCCCTCTTGTAGTGACATTGAATAGCGAAGTTTTAGACTTCTAGATTGGACAACCACCTTTTGGATAGTTAAGGCTCAATCTATATGATCTATGATCTAGAATGGTATTGTCTATCGAGTGCCACACTATCTCATCTAATGTGTCATGGTAGGCAGCAATCTAGACTATTTGAACTAAAATATTAAGTGTAGATTACACGACATATGCAAAGATAGTAATGTAGATAGCATGGTCTATAAGGCAACAGTTTGGGAATGAAGATGTTAGCGTGTACTACGTGGCCTAGTAGGCAATGATCAAGACTATACAACTTGTGAGTCAGTGTTGTGGTACCCTAGGAATTGGAAGAAGGAGTCCTTGTTGAGAAAAAAATGGTCAAATATTAGAGCTCATGAAGGTACTTTATAATGGTCTAAAGTGTGTTCTACATTATATCAAGGTAGACACATGGTTCCATCCCTTGAAGTTATTAATGTGCTCCAAAAGGTCATTAGTATCATTACAGGTGTCTGGGTTGATCATCTTGAACTTGTAGGATCGTGAAATAATCATAGCTTTTGTTATGAATAGAGACTCAACTGAGACAATTTAGTCTGGGTTAACCTTGATTCAATCTTTATCGCACTTATTTTAATTGCATACAAGTCAGTCAATACTTGAATAGATGACCATTGGCACTTCATATATGTGATGATTTTTGGGACGACAAATAGCCGTTGAGACCACATGATTACATGGTTGGCTTAGGTAGAATGTCTTGGCCTATGAGCATCATGATGGTTGTATAGATCGTAATGGATAGATATTGCTCGATGTGGTCCTAATCAATCTAAGATGGATGGTTGGAGGGATGTTACTTGGGCATTCATGGATGAAGGACTTTGTACTTTGTGTGTAGACTCTATATGGCCAGCCCTGGATCTCAATTCCCATCATTAGTTGGACCCCATTTGAATATAGTTTGGGTCTTATACATTATGAGCATTGAAAGATACTACGTAGATGTTCTCTAGGATAAGAAGTAACCCATGAGTTCATGACTTGTGTGAGACATTCCAGGATGGCTGAAAGGCTATCTTCATCATGTGTTTCAGTATTTGCTCAGGTTTCTCAACTACAAGTCATTTGAGCCTATTGTGGACGAGAGGGAGCACGTCTAAACTCTACCACTCGAGTAGGCCATGGAATGTCCGAGGAACTATTGGTTGGTTGGGCCCCACACTTCCCATTTGAGTGTTGGAACGCATTGATGATTTTATTCTTTTTGAAAGGATCATCGAGAGTACAAGTAATCTTTTCCCAAAGATTTTGGAAATGCCTTGAATGAATAGAAGGGTGGATGCCCTGTTTTTAACAAAATTGATTGAATTGGATAGGTGGATTGTCTCTATATACACTAATTTATGTATACCTATCTCTGTATATTCATAAAAAAAATTCAAAAATATAGTTGTTAGAATCGTCTCATCAAGAGGAATCTAGAACTAGTTTTACTTCCCCAAGAACCAACCTAGAAGTTGGTAAATCAATCCTAAATTGGCTTTGTGTCTAATTGATGAACCGAACCAGTTTTGACCAATTTTCTATACAACATCATTTTGACAAGAACCCACTTGTGTTGGCATTGAGTGATAGTACATGCAATTTTTCTGATGTCCATTGGTTACTAAGATTTTACGATCGATAGATCAACATGTGATCTATTTGGAGGTTGTCTCGAATTTTTTTGGTAATGCACTAATTTCAAGATCCATCCAAAGCTACCCAATCGGGTAGAAAATGTCACATAGGGACCTATTTAGGCTACATAGCCAAAACTAGTTGGTTGGGCTTTTTTGTTCAACGATCGAGGAAGCCTCACTTTCTAAAGGTATTAAAAATAAAACCACCGTTTGGCAGAGATGATCATATTGCTTGTATGTCCGCCTCATTGACCGAGCATGAGATTATCTTTTATGAATTTCATTGGGACCAGAGTCATAGAACTTGTAAATTTATCTATTGCTTTTTTTTGTTAGAAGTATAGAGAATTGGTCTTATAAAAACGTGTAGAACTCTAGTATGGATGTTAGGAGATGTGTTCGCTAAACTAGTCCACATGTGAGAACGTGCCCCTATCAGTTGTCAAGTTCCAATCAAAGCATGATGGTGGATGGCACATCATGTGGTAGTAATAGCTTAGGCTTACCATGCACAACTGAATGGTGGATGACACATCATTTGGTAGTAATAGCTCAGGCTTACCATGCACAACTGAATGGTGGCCAATCAATGAGGGATGTATGGTAAAGGTCTACTGGATAACGATTATAATCCAACTATATCATGGTCGATGACACATATCATGTGTGGCAACTCCTAGATGATCACATCTTGGCTGATGATGCTTGATTTGGGCAAAATCTCTTGGTCAACCATGTCCTGGTTGACGACACTTGGCCTTGGTAGCACCTACTGGCTGACTATGTTTTGGTTGGTAGTACTTGGCTTTACTTGAATATCATTATGGATGGTTATCTTTCCAACCAAACCCTAGATGGCTATGAGTTTGGCCTTATGCACTATAGGCATTAGAAGATGTCATAAAGACATTTTTTAGGGCAAGGAATTGTCCAGAAGTAGGTGGTTCTGGTAGGCATTACAAGATAGCTTGGAGTGTATTTTCCAGCAAGTCTAAACTAGCTTTAGCTTAGTGTTATGTCCCGCTCAAGTTGTCCCTTAAAATCCAAACAAATAGTGGTTGCCTAAAGGATCTAGACTTTTCTATATGGGAAAGTTCTAGAGTGGTCTAGAGATGTCTAGAGTGAGCTAGAGTTGGATGGACTCAAATCAAGCCTTGAAGACTCTAGAACGTTCTAGAGTATACTAGCATGTGCTTGAAGGTGCTATAAGGGGTTGGAATATTCTAGAACGTGGTGGATGGTTCGTGAAGGATGTGAAAGTCTCTAGAAGCTTACGGAACATCCTAGAACTTGCATGAAGGAACTAGACAATCCTAGAAGACTCTAGAGTTGGATAGAAGGTCCTAGAACCTTGTGGCATGGTGTAGATAAAACTAGAACACTTTTGTACATTCTAGAATTAGAAGAATCTAGAAAGTTGTGGCATAGCTTGAAGCTTGGAGCCACACTATAAATAGACCTATTGGTCTTCATTTGTATTCATCTTGGGAAATCCTTGGAAATCTTGGGAAACCTCTCTAAAGAGCAATACAAGACATTCTTTACAAATTCTCTTGTGTTCTTACTTTTGCTCTTAAATACTCTAAATCTCTAAGTCTCTTTCTAGTCTCTTTGGAGTATTTCGTTCGGCTTAAAAGGTAGGCTTAGTGCAACGGATCGTACTAAGTGCCGCACAATCATTATTTGAAATTTAAGGTCGTGACATTAGGGTCTCTTTCTCTAGACCTACTGAGCTCATTGTGGATGGACAAGTACATATGTAGGATATGTACTCCTAGTAGGCTACGATAGAGCTAAAGGACTGATAGATAGATGAACTACTAGTTGGTAGGCTTAACCACCTGACTGTTAGTTAAGGTTTGAGCGGTGAAGCAAGTAAACTAGTCCATGACCTCTCTTAAAAGTTCATAAAGTCAAGTTGGTGAATGTGGTGTACCAGATGAGTTTAAGGCATTTCCTTAGAAATACTTGCTTTTTCTCAATCTCTTTTCAAAGACCTATGTGTATTTTTGCATATGAGAAACTAGAGAATGTTTTTGAAAGTCTTAGATTTTATGATTTTTTAAACCTAGTAGAACACATTTCTTTCCCATAGACGATGTCAGATGTTGGTGTCGATCTTTGTCAACATCAGGTAGAACTATCATCCTTGGATCTACGAGTTGAAACAAAATATTAAGACTTTTGACCACCGTGATGGGTAATATTTGACCTTCTGATGCTTAAGTCAATAACAAGATAATAAAGTCTACATGAAATCTATGGTCTCATTTTATGATTATGAGAAAACATCGTGTTTGGGTATGATCTTTGTTGTGTGAGAGAATATCTATTTCATTTTATATGGTTGTGTACAGATATGAATATATATAAGGAAAAAGTTTACTTGAAGCTATTCTTTATCAAAATAGGATTGACTTATTGTAGCATCAGAGACATATATTCACACTTATCTCTTTAGAATAATTAAGAAATAATCATTGAATTTTTATCACTTTAGTAAGATTATCGTGTAGTTATATTTATCAGATGACTCGATACTTATTGGGTTTAACCCATGAGACCTTTCGAATATATATATTGAATTACAATTCTGACCAAACCAATCTAATTAGTTTTTAAAAAATAAAAACTAAATCAAATTAAATAAAGGTATAAAATCTATTCAGACCGAACCAAAAAATTTAAATTCGTTTGGGTTGTATTATTTTTAGAACTTTGGTTATGAATTTTTGTTCTTTGAAAATAAGTTTAATTTTATAAAATTTAAAATTTAAAATTTATATTATATATGTATATATTATCATTCCATATTTTAATGTATGCAACTATATTAATTTAAATATTTTTTTTAGATTTGTAGAAGTTTTATGGGATAAAAAGTGGAATAGACATGATAGATATCATGTCATTTTCCTTTATTCTTTTAACGAATCTCTGACAAAAATTTCTCTAACGTAAATTTATAGTTATTGATTGCATTTAGAAACACACATCATCCAAAAACACTGCTATAAAAGAGTGCTTTTAGCTCAAATTAAAATCGACTAAAGTTATTATATCTTATGGTTAAAAGAATCATAATTTTTTTAAATTTAAAAAATTAATTCAAGGAACGAAAATATTCGTAATTTTTATAAACTCTACTATAACATTATATTTAATCAATATGTAACATTATTTATAACACTTCAATTTTTAACCCCATAAACACATTTTTTATTTTTTCTACTAGACTCATACATGTTTTAGTAATCATACAGTAATAGAAAACAATTAATATATTTAGATAGATTTTTAAAACCTTTTATTATTTTAAAGTTTTAAAAACTTAATATTAATTACTATTAAACCTAACTTATTAAAGAAAATAACTTAAATACTAATTATCTAAGGATAATAATTATTATCAAATCTAATTTAATTATAATATAATTAAATATGTATAAACATATATACATACATATGTTAAAAGATTGAATTAGATATGTTCATCATTAGTCATACTGACTAACTATATAAGTATATAATAACATTATTACATATTCCATCTTATCATCATCATATTATTATTTTTGCTAAAAGCTTATAATTTAGAATATATGTTATGTCTATTTATATCATAAATCTTCAAAAGCTATAGCTTATTTTACTCAAATTAAATAACTAACTATTTAGATTTCAATAATTACTTAAAGTTATAACTTTAATAAAAGATTAAAAAATATATACTAAAAGAATAATTTGTTAACGAGATTATCACATTGTTAATATTGAGATTTAAAATGAAGTCGTTCATGAATTCCGTCACTTAGTATCTACGCATGACTTTATTTTCTTGTTGATAAAACAATTTTTTAAAATACATTTTAATTTCAAATCTTTTTAACATCAATTTTTTCAGTTTTTGACTTTTAATTCTAAGTTGATTTTATCATCTTTGGACACAATCTATTTTAAGTCACTTTTTACTTAAAATAAATATTACATGTTGATTTAAATTTTCAATATTCTAATATGAAATTTGGGCCACATGTAGGATTAAATGATGTAACATCGTCATGAAGAGTTTTTCCTTTAAGAAATGCGAAGTTTGCTAGCAATTTGTATTTAAAAAAAACTAAACTTTAATAATGTGGTTCAACCCTAAATTTTGAAAAGAAATTTTGAAAAGAAATTAATCAACATTGCACATGAGCAATCACTTGTACACTATTTAATCTTATTTGATATTTTCAATATAATTTTATAGGTATAGTTGTAACATATATCATGTATATTTTATTTTCTTATAATTAGATATATTTCCCAACAAATTATTGTATTTGGTTAATTTCCAACTGAATAATCTTATCTTTCAAGTGTCCCACTTGATGGTTAGGCTTGTAGTTTCTTTTAATTTTATTTCTCCTGCTGCAGTACATCATGGAAACAAACGCCTATCCAAGAGAGCACGAACAATTGAAGAAACTGAGGGAAACTACTGTTGAGAAATACCAGTTCATGTGGGTTCACCTCACCATATCCTCATTTTCTTTTACTGCTTAATAAATCACATGCTTTACGTATATTTATTCAAGTAGAAAGGATGAATGAATCCCGTTATTTTTTACGTTTTAATTTAATAATTATTTGATATGATAATATAATTTCATTATATTTTATGAAAAGATTATTGATAGAGTTGTTAATTTTTTTTAATAACACAAATATCTGTGAGAATTATTCGATTAAAGGTAAAGATAAATTAGAGAACGGAAAAAGTAGATTTATATTTTACATTACGAGACGAAACAATGAGGAAGATTGTATTCTCATCTCGTTTTCCAAAATTATATATCCTATTTAATCATAAATAATGCACTATATATTTTATATTTCATCTCTAAGTTATATTTTTATTTTATTAAAGCATTAATAATTTTCTTTTATAAAAATTATTCAAATTGTTTATTTAAATTCTAATACTCTAAAATCTTATAATTATTTTATAATTTATTGTTATTATTTCAAATTAATTTGTAACAAGAGTTTATCAACGTTCTTTAATATAAAAGGATTATGTATGTATATATATTTTATTTTTCTTTTCACATAAATATTATTATTGACTTCAAATTTAATTTTTTTCAATTATAAAATATTTATTATTAATTTACCTTTTTATAATTTTTGATTTAATAATAAAAATAAAAATTACAAAAAATAAAAATAAAAATAAATTTAAAATATTATTTGGATCTTTATTCATCATTTGGGGGTTTTCGTTCTAAATGAGACCCCTTATATATCCATGTAATTTTTTTTAAATAAACATAAAAAATAAATTTTAAATCGTGAATGAAGAACAGAGAACGGAGAATGGAGAACGGAGAGGGGATTCCAAATCCGCCCCACTTCATTGACAAACCTAGTTATGAAAGACTATTTAGAAGATTTGGACAAAAAACTTAGAAATAAAATTATTTATTTAGTTTACCAAAAATAATAAATAATAATTTTTTCATAAATGATTAATTTATGATTTTAAATAATAAGTAAATAAAAAAAATAAATCGTAAAGAAATATTATTGAGACTATTCATTCTAACATGATGAACTATTATGTAGTTGTGAATAAAAAATAATTATTTAAATATTTTTTTTATATTTTTTAGTAAAAAATAATATTTTTTTAAATGTTAATTTTATTTCTAAAAATTTAACTTAAAGTTTTCTAATAAATTTGAATGATCCATTCATAAAGATATAAAAAAAACTTATATTATCGTATCAAATAATTAAGAAACTAAATTGTAAATTTCTACTCCCCTTTCCCATTCATCTAGTATTTATATATAAAAAACAATTATAAGAGTGTTAGGACTTAGGAATACTCTAGCTTCTACTATCTTTTAAACTTGATGCCTTTCCAACCAACACGTTGCAATTTCCTTTTCAGCTTTTATACACAAAAATTCAAATAATTTCGTTTTTTTTCATTTTTAAATAAATTACAAAATATGTCATTTCTTTGACAAAGCAAAAGTAGAAAATTTAAGTTTTTTTGGGTAAAAAAATTAAGATGGAGGATAACGTACTTTATATGAGTAGAGTATAAAAGTTAAGCAAGTTTTTTAATAGATTATGTATATTCTATTATTTTAAAAAATAATATTAAAGTCTTATAAAATTATTTCTAATCATTTATCTTTTATACAACAAGAGTCTAGATGTTATATCTTAAATTAGATGTCACTTCTTTGTCCCTAATCACAAAGTATAAACATGTGTAATTTTTTTTTAACTTTAGTCATCAAAGTTATTAAGAAAAGTTTTACTTAAGATGCAACTTTTTTTAAAAAATACACTTATAACTCTTATTGAAGATAGATAATTTAGGGTAGAATATCTAACCTCTAATAACAACTTTAATAACCTTAATAAAATTATTATTTTAAAAATATCCTTATAAATTTGATTACATGAACAAAATTTGACTCAACTTCAAGGTAAACAATTAAAATAGAACTTTAATATTAATTTTATGACAGTAATATAATTCATGTGGTCCATTAATTGACTCGATGAGTAAATGACATAATTATTTAATTGATTTCATTTTTAACCCCTCATTTACATTATAAGAAAAATAATTTTTTTTCCTAAAAGGATTAAAAGTAAAACTCTATGGTGGCGTTTGGTTCGTGCAATGGAATCAGAATCGGAATCAGAATCGGAATGGAATGGAATGGAAAGGAAACAATTTTGTTTGGTTTGATCACTGGAATCAAGCTCAGAATCAGGATTATAGTGTTTGGTTTGCCACTAGAATGGAATGAAAAAAGCTGTAAATGACCTTAATACCCCTACATGCTGTAAAGTTCAAATAATGTCATTTAATTACTATTTTTTCTTCAGACAAAATACATTATTGAAATCATTATTTTTCTAAATAAGTATTACTTAATTAAAAATAAATATATTATTAAAATTATTATTTTTCTAAATAGGGTTTAGGGTTTTGAGGTTTGGGATGTGTGATTTAGGGTTTAGGGATTTAGGATTTGGGTTATATTTGTAGGTTAAGGTTTAGGGTTAAAATTATTATTTTTCTAAAAATAGTTTAGGGTTTTAGAATTTTGGATTTAGAGTTTAGGGTTTTAGGGTTTTAAGGTTTAGGGTTTATGGTTTTGGGATTTGGAATTTGGGGTTTAGGGTTTTGGGATTTATGTTTTAGGGTTTTGGGTTTTGGGATTTATGTTTTAAGGTTTAGGGTTTAGGGTTTAGGGTTTAGGGTTTAGGGTTTAGGGTTTAGAGATTTGGAGATTTGGGGTTTAGAGTTTAGGGATTTGGGGTTTAGGGTTTTAGGATTTGGAATTTGGGGTTTAGGGTTTAGGGTTTTGGGATTTATGTTTTAGGGTTTTGGGTTTTGGGATTTATATTTTAAGGTTTAGGGTTTTAGGGTTTTAGGGTTTAGGGTTTAGGGTTTAGGGATTTGGGATTTGGGGTTTATGGTTTAAGGATTTGGGGTTTAGGGATTTGGGGATTTGGGGTTTAGGATTTATGGTTTTAGGATTTGGAATTTAGGATTTAGGGTTTAGGGTTTAGGGATTTGGGATTTGGGATTTATGTTTTAGGGTTTTGGGATTTATGTTTTAAGGTTTAGGGTTTAGGGATTTGAGGTTTAGGGTTTAAGGTTTTAGGATTTTAAGATTTGGATTTAGGGTTTTGATATTTTGGGTTTAGGGTTTAGGGTTTTGGAATTTTGGGTTTGAGAATTTGGGATTTGAATTTAAGGTTATATTTTAGGTGAGGGTAAAATTGGAAAAAAAATGTTTAGATGGGAATGGAATAATGATTACCAAAGGTGGGAGAAGGAATTGTGATTCCTTCTCTTTTAGTAATCAGATTCTATTCCGCCCTCCATTCCGTCCAACCAAACACACAAAATGGAAGGAATCAATTCTGATTCCATTCCATTCCCTCCAACCAAACGTGGGGTATGTATAAAAAAATTATACAATGTAATTAAACCAAAAAAAATGTGACTTATGCAATCGTATAAATTATATAACTCCAAGCATCTTTGATTGTATAAAAATAATCTAGGCACCCTTCATCCAAAAATTGAGATATTATAAAAAATAACATAACTAAAACTTATAATAAAAATAGCATAATGTTGAATGAATTACTTTTAACATTGAACTAATTTAAATAGTCGTAGTTCAATTTAAATGAGTTTAAATAATAGTATCAATTTGAACAAAATTTAATTAGATGTTGTTAAATATGTAATAATATGACTAATTTTTTTTAATAGTAAAAATATACGAAGGAATATTATTTTTATGTTTATAAATTTTAATTATACTATTTTTATTATTTTTTAAAAATATATTTTCCAGCAAATCCCAAACTCTTATTCTTTAATTTGATTGGTTGTTTATCCTCTTTTCATTTTTTATAATGTCATAATCAAATATGGTATGATATTCATAAAAATTTTAGCTTTTTAGAATGTACATTTAAATTTGCTTGCTTTTAAATTATACACACCCTGATTTTGTTTGACTTTTTCAAAAATATACTTATTTAAGACTAATTTTATGTGTGAAAACAAATTAATTAAAAGATTTTGTAAGTACAAATCACATGAATCTCTAAAGAGACAAAATGATTATTTTGATGTATAATGATATTAAAAAAAATCTATCATCTTTAAGATAAAAGTAATTTTCAAAAAAAAATTCTTTTTTATATAATAAATATTTTTGGCCTTTAAGATAAAAGTGATTTTTAAAAAGTGATTTCAAAACAAAATTAATTTTGCAAATAATGATTCCCGAACAAAATGACTTTGTAAAAGGCTTAATAAAAATTAGAGGTATTAATTGAGATGAATGTCTCGTTAATCCATTGTATAATCCATTAATTTTGTGAATCCATTCAATCTTGTCATACTTATTTGGTTTAGTAGGTTTTGATGTTAATGAGATGAGATATCTTATTTGTTTTTAATGAGTCTATATAACGAGTAAAATTATAAAAATAAAAAAATGAAATATATTTATATATAATAACTATAATTATTTATAATAATTATGATCCTATTAGAGATAACTTTAAATGAGATGAAATAAGATATAATGTGATTTAAATGGGATAAAATAACTTTAACCCATGAAGTTATTAGGGATATTAAATGGAATATAAGATGGAATGAGATTACATAGTTGACATCTCCATTAAAAAAATAAAAATATTTTGTCCTCTAAATTTGAAAAAGGTGATTTTGTAATTTTTTTAACTTTAATTTTCTACTTTTGAATTTTCAAGTGAGTAGTATATTTTGTAACTTGTTTAAAAATAGAGTATAGATACTAATTTATGTTTTCTGAATAGAAAGATCGAAAGGGAATTTCTAGATGTTAGTTGATAAATACATTAAGTTTAAAAGAGAGTCTGAGTTAGATTATTATTAGCACTTCTCTTTTGAGAAAAGATCTTATGTTATGTATATATTTGTCAAAAAAGAAGTGCTAATTATAATCTAATGGTGTTTTATCAAACTAAACTCTCTAATGGTATAGGTGTAATATTTGAGGATGTGTGTATGTGATTAAATCACTAAAAAGTTAGTTAGAAAATATTTGTGTGTAGTGTTACATAAGGACACTCTCAACATTGTATTATTCATTCATTAATTCATTTTCATAAAAATTAAATTTTAACAATTACTCTAGAATTCTTGAATCACTATGGTATCATAGCACATGTAATAAATTCTATTAATGACTTTGAAGATAGTCCTTCCAATCATGATGAACTTTTTTATCCTAATTAAGAACATGCTCACAACAATCAATAAATGAATCCAATATCTTCTGAAGTTGCATTGCATATAACCTTAGAAATTTAGGGAAATAAGTTTCTTGATCCTTTAACTTTGATGGATCATAGTTATGATCCATGGGCATAAATCCTTGCATTATCACCTCCTATTAGATTATCTGTTATTGTGAAATTAGATTATGATAACTATCTTATACGGAGAGAGAAGATGCTTAGTTTCATTATTGCATATGGCCTTAAAGGCTTTGTTGATGGTAGTGTAATGAAACTTTCACAGTTACTCAGCAATGGTGGCTTGAATCCAAGATTTGTTAATAGGACCAAGTTAAATTCAATGTTGAAAGGTTGCTTTTACAGTTCAGTTTCTAAATAAATGTCAGGTCACATTACTTGAAAAGAAACTATCTATACGTAGTGAATTGTACTTGAAGAATCTTTCTCAGCTTCCACTCAAGTTATTACAATGGATTTGTGATCTCAACTCCATAGTTTGCACAAAGGAGGCATCTCTTCTTCTGAGTATATCCTCAAAGCAAAAACGATATCCTATCATCTTGCTGAATTAGGTGATCTATTTTTTTTATCGTGATTTGATGATTTTCATCATTGGTGGCTAAGGTTATAATTCCAATTATAATTCCTTTGTTAGTTGTTTGAAGTATGCTTAAATCCTATGATTGGATGTTACTCAAGTAAGGTAGGCTTGATCGAGAATAGGTTTTGAAGCCAATTTCGCAAATAAAGGTCATGAAACCTTCATGAATGATCATAGAGGTGGTCGTGGTACTTCCAAACCTTCATCTTGGAGCTTGCAACAATTTATTCAGTACCAAGACTCTTCTCAAAATCAAAGTCATAATGCTAATAGCTTTAAATCCAAGGTATATGGCTATCGGCCAAATGGCTTCGAAAAATCCTTTGGTTAAAAATCTGTCTATCAAGTTTGTGAGAAATATGGACATGTAACAAATAATTAATTTATCATATGTGATCTACTTACCAAGAAATTACTAGGTAATATATCTAATCAACCACTAGCAATGGTTGCTAATTCTAACACCACTGGTGATGATATAGACACTTCTTAGATCTTGGAATGAGGTGCTAGTCATCACTTGATCTTTGATGAATCTTAGGTGTATAACAATGCTACATATATAGGAAAATAAGGGATTATGATAGGTAATGGTCATCATCTTCCCATTTATAGTATGGGTAGTGGCTTTTTGTGTGTTAGTGCACATATACCATATGCAATAACCAATTTATTATCTATTAATCAACTATGTGCTAACAGTAGAGTTATTATATAGTTTCAACCTAATAATTTCTATGTTAAGGATCAATGTTTGAAAAAAATACTTCTTCAAAGGAATAAGTGAGGTAGGCTTATACAATTTGAAAGGCATTGTGCATTGTGCTTATGGTACTAGTGCAACCTTTTCAACCTTTTTGGTTTTACTATGATAGGTGACATTTCCTAGTGGCATGGTCGTAGAGGTCATCCATCTCTTTCAACTGTTAAGAATGTGTTATTTAGTGATCCTATCTCTTCACTTATAACTAAAAATAATAACATTTTTTTATAAACATCGTTAAATAGGAAAGTCACATAAGCTTCCTTTTACTCACAAACATACTCGAGTTCTTAAGGATTTTGATTTTTTTATACCTATAGACATCTCTTGTATTATCCACCACTAGTGACAAATACTTTCTGTCTATTTTCAATGACTTATCTCATTTTATATGGGTTTTTCCTTTAAAAACAAAAGATTATATTACTTACATTTTCTTGCCTTTTGTATATATGGTTCATAAGTAGTTTTCTACTACTATAAAAGCTATTCAAACTAATGGTGGTTATGAGTTTAAGCCATTAATTTATGTTCTTGAGAAGGATGGTTTGGTTCATAAGTGCACTTGTCCTCATCCAAGTAAACAAAATGGTGTTCTGGAGTATCGATACAGGAAGATAGTTGAACGTGGTTTAGCAATGTTGTCTCAGACTCATGTTCCATACACATATTGGCCCTTTGTTTTTAAGGCTATTGTTTACTCATTAAACATAATGCTTCTAAAGTGTTAAATGGTACTTTTGCTTTTGAGTTTTTGTTTCACAAATGACCTGATTACACAGTTAATGGGCTTATAGCAGTCAATGCTTTTCCATGCATTCAATATTATAATAAGAATAAAATGGAAACAAGATCTATAGAGTATGTATTTCTTGTTAGTCAACATGTAGTGTTTAATAGGAAGTTGTTTCCTTTTCAAAAGCCAACTTCATCTACTACTTTAAATACTCCCTCACTATACATGCCTACTCTTCCTACCTTAGTTCCTTTTGCTTCTCATACCTTTACCTTTGTGTTACCTGAAACCTCCAATGCATCTTTGGTTTTTGGTGTCCAAAACAATGATACATCTAATGAAGTCTCTGTTGATTCCATTATTGATATATCTCTTGGTATTTCTAGTTCTTTTATATCAAAGACACCTTAAACTATTTCACCTTTGCCTATTGTATCTCCTATCTTATCTATTTTAGTTCCTTTTCCTAGAAGATCTTCATCTTGTTGTTGACATTCCAATTAAGGGTTTCCATAAATTTCTTGGTTTTTTCCAATTAATAGTGTATGAATTCAAGAAGTAAGAGTGGTGTCTTTAAGCCTCATGTTTTCAATTATAGCTTGGTTCTCTCAAAACCTAAGAATTGGGAGGATGGTATCAATTTTTCTGAATGGAAGGATGCAATATAAAAATAGTTTGATGCACTTGTCAAGACTAGCATATGAGAATTGGTTTCTCTTCCTATTGGGAAAAAGATATTAAATGCAAGTGGGTTTTTTGTGTGTGTGAAACTATTGGAAAATGGTGAAATTTAGAGCTATAAGGTGTATTTTGTTGGCAAAGGATATATACAAATTAAAGAATTTGATTATTATGAAAAAAATTCTCCTATTATCAAACCTACTATAATTTGATTTATGCTTACACTTGCTTTGTCTTGAGATTGGTTTATCATGCAAGTTGATGTTAACATTGCATTTTTGCACGATGATCTTGATGAGAATGTATATGTAGCAACCATTAGGCTGTGGCACTAGTTTTGGTTTGGTTTGCAAACTAAAAAAAATCTCTAATGAACTTAAACAAGCTCCTCGAGATTGGTTCTCCAAACTAAATTCAACTATTGTTTCTTTTAGATTTCATCATTCTATTGCTAATACTTCAATGTTTGTTAAGCATTCTTCTCAAGTTGCACTCATTGTCTTGGTATTTTTTGATGACGTTCTAATCATAGTAGTGACCCTCACTTAAATTAGAAATTGATTGATTACTTTCACTATCAATTCAACCTTAAGGACCTTGGTACTCTCAATTATTTTCTTGCTATTGAGGTGACTTATTAAAGTTCCACAGTTCAACTTTCCAAGCATATATACATCATCAACTTGCTTACAAAGACTGATATGGTTAATTCAAAAGGAATTGATGCCCCTATGTCAATTAGCAAGACTCTTAGCAAGTTTTATGGGAATGTCTTGCCTGATCTAGCTAAATATAGAAGTGTTGCAAAGGCTATATAGTATTGCACCTTGAATCGATAAGATTCTTGGTAAACAAGCTATGTCAGCTTATGTCCCAATCAACAGATGTGCATTGGGTTGCTTTCAAAAGAGTTCTCAGGTATTTCAATCATATCATTCACTTAGATCTCACTTTCTTCAAGTCTCAAACTCTTTCTTTATCAACTTTCAGTGATGTTGATTGGACATATTCTATGGATTATAGATGATGTACTGGTGCATTTTGTGTGTTTCTTGGTGAGAATTGATCTCATGGAATTCAAGGAAAAAAAATGTTGCTAGATCTTTCACAAAAAGTGAATATCGAGCTCTTGCTTCAACTGTAGCTGAGTTGGCTTGTCTTGGTTAATGTCTCTTTTGGTGTATTGTTCAGTTTTTTTTGTTTTTCCACAAGCACTAGTCAATCTTCTGTGATAGCCAATGAGCTACATCCCTTGCTCAGAATCAGTGCATAAAACACACACAAAGCATATAGATATTGATCAGTATTATATGTGTGATCATGTTCTTCAACAATAGCTGCACATCTAGCACGTTTCATCTCATGACCAGCTTACTGATCTTCTCACAAAACCACTGGCATCGTCTCGTATGGATACTCTTAGATCCAAATTATTAATGCTTCCTCCTTGTCAATTTGAGGGGGCAATGGTGTAAGTGCAAAATTGTGAGGATGTGTGTAGATGATTGAATCACTAAAAAGTTAGTTACAATATATTTATGTGTATTATGTTGTACAAGGACACACTTAGTATTGTATTATTCATTCATTAATTCATTTTCATAGAAATTAAGTTTTAGCAATTACTTTAGAGTTCTTGAATCACTACTATCAACATTTATCACCAACTCATGACCATCAATTAAGCTTTAATTTTGATAATATTTCATGAAAATATAGGAGTATCATGAGCATACATGTGGACGAAGGCCAATTACTCTCCATCCTTCTTAAAGTTATGAATGCAAAAAATACTTTAGAACTTGGAGTATTCATCGGATATTCTCTTCTTGTCACTGCTCTTGCAATCCCTTCAGATGGACAAGTAATTTAGTTTATGCATTTTATTTAAATATTTGTTATTTTTATAACAAAAAAAACACTATTACTAAAACAATTAAAAACAATTAAGTAATATTTTAAGTTTTTAAAATAAATTTTTGCTATGTTTTAATTACTTTAACTAGGCTATCATTTATTATTATTATTATTATTATTATTATTATTATTATTATTATTATTATTATTATTATTATTATTATTATTATTATTAGGATTTATTAGTTTTGAAAGATCCATGGGTTCCTAATGTTAAATTACAGATAACAGTGATTGATACGAATAGAGAAATTAAAGACTCAAACAGGAATACTGGAAGCAATACATCACAAATATATTAATAAATAAATGGGGAAAGGTCAACAAATATGGAAAAATTGGACAACATGGCTCAAAAAGGTCAAAAATGTCAAAAAGAAGAAAATCGCGCCGCCGCGCCGCCCAGCTGCCCAGTCGCGCGCCCAATCCAGCCCACGCCCGCGCGCGCCCCTGGGCGACCTGGTGCTACCCCCGCGTGCGCCCTGTGTGCCCCAGCTGCCCTCTGCGCACGCCGATGCCCATTTCGCCCCATTTTTCACGTGCAGCCGCCCCACGTCTTACTGACGTCAGCAATCGCCAATCCGCGTTTTTACATTTTTTCCTCTACTTTTTCTCTTCATCCTCACCTATAAATACGGGGTCTTCACTTCTAAACACACCTCAAAACACATTCTTTTCCCTCTTTCTTTCTCTCTTTTCTTAGATTTTTAGTTTTCTTATGTTTTCTTAGTTTTTAGCTTTTCTTAGTTAATTTCTCTTAGATTTAGAGTTCTTCCCTTTTTGGGAAGAACTAGTTATGTTTTTGTAATATTTTAGCTCTTTGATTCAATAAATGGGAGTGCAAATTCCGCTTGGAGTTTTTCCAGCAACGGGAATAGCGTCGAAGTTCTGTAAGGATTTTATTTTCTTTACAGTTATTTTTTATGCTTTATTCTTACATGTTATATTTAATTTGTCTTTGATTAAATTTAACTGTGCTGACTGTTTAGTAAACATGATGTAATAATAACGTTGTTATGCTTGCGAAATATTAAATAGGTGAAAATCTCTAAAATGAATTGATTTTGTTTTTATTCAAGATTTTATATTAAGAATGTTAGAGAGAAATATATTATTTTTCATTACAAACTTAAACCTGAAAATTAGATTTTAAGGTTTATTTATCCGGTCTGATTTAGAGTAGTGCTCTTTTATTTGTTGGTACAATCGCCCGGTAGTTAGAGTGTAGCTCTATTTCAAAAGTTTTTATAAGAATTATTATCTAAAAATGTTTTGACAACATGTTTTCAGTAGTGGTTTTAAAACTTGAAAGTTAGTACTCGGATAACTAAATTCTTAGGTTTAATTTGGACACCTTGAATAAAGTTTAAACTGTCTAACCCCACCAAAGGTGGCATTTAAATGGTTCATTTTCAATCTCTTAGAAAAAGGAATTAATTTAATTAACCAAATTAGTTATCAACTTCACCCATAGGTGTTAATTGATTTGTTTAGTTAACAAAGAATATCTAACCCCACCAAAGGTGGTATTCATACAAAAAAGGGAGAATCAATAAATATCAATTCATATCTTTAATAACCTAAATAATATGAGCAAGCATAATTAACTTAGTTATTATATCCATAAATACTCCACCATTATAAATGATAAAATTTGCATAAATGTTTATTGAATCTATATTTATTTTTATGTATGTAGATTAAAACACAAAAACCCAAAATATCGTGACAGGATGTTTAGGATTTAATTTCATTTTTAAAAGTTTGAATAATAAATTAAGAACCACATACATTTCTTCCTTAGATCGACCTTGGGAATATACTTATCACTTTCTTCGAAATGATTCGTGCACTTGCGAAAGTTTTATAAATATTAAAACCAAAGTATTAGCAAGAATCAACGATGTCGGTTTTCACTTATTAAGTTTTTGGCGCCGTTGCCGGGGAAGGAATAGCGTTTTTAAATTATTTATCAAAATTTAAAAAAAAAAAATTTGTGTTGTAAATAATTGTGATTTTTTTTTGTTTTAATAAAAAAATAATAATAATCAAATTTCAAATTTCATAAGAAATAAAAAATAAAAAATAAAAAATAAAAAACAAAAAAAAACTAAATTGAAAATTTGAAGTTTGAAAGTAAAATAATTTAGAAATTTGAAATTTGAAGTAAAAAGAAATTTTTACCGTTCATAAATAGTAAAAAAAATAAAAATTTAAAAATTTAAAATAAAAAATAAATAAATATTATAGCTTTAATAGTAAAATAAAATTACCATTATTGAATAGTAAAAAAATAATAAAAAAAATTTAAAAATTTAAAAAATTTAAGATAAAAAAATAAATAATATAGTATAAATAGTAAAATAAAATTACCGTTCATGAATTGATAAAAAAATTAAAAAAAAAATTTAAATAAAAAAGTAAATAATATAGTGTAAATAGTAAAATAAAATTACCATTCATGAATAGTAAAAAAAATTAGATTTTAATTAACTTATATTACATACATAAACATATATTTTGTTAACTTCATTAACTTAAATCTATACCTAACTTAACTTAATTAACTTAATAGCATAAAAAGTAAGAATCTAAGCGAGTTTTATTTACGAGACTAGTTCTTAGAAGCCTTTGTGCCACTAGTCTTTACTGGAAACGTTGTTCTGGCTAGGAGAATGGTTTTTAAGGAGTCATTGCACCATCATTCTTTCCTGGGAGCACTCTTGGTTAATACTGATTATGTTATTTTATCTTTAAAAAAATAAAAAAAAAATAACAACAAAAACATAAAAAAAATAACAACAAAAACATAAAAAAAATAAAAAAAAAATAAAAAACTTGAAATAAAAATTTAAACTTTGTTTTATTTAAATAAATAAATAAAATAATAAACATTTAAAAAAATTAGGGTTTAACTAGTTTTGTTTAGTGTTTTGTATTAAATACCATGTAAATTTTCTCTAAATTTTTTATTTTGTTGACAGGAGTTTTAAATTTACGTTTACAATAGTCTATGCGTGGTAGGAGATCCTTAGGAAACCCCCTTACACCATATGTAAATAATATTCATAAACTTAAACAAGTGTCAACAAAATTGGATTCCACCCATCAACCTGTTTTTGAGCAAAACATAGAACCAAGTCTTAATCCTTTACTATAACTCAAAGAAATGGAAGAAAACCAACATGTTAGGGAAACCACTATGAAGGAGTTTACAAGACCGGTGATTGGTACGGCAACTGCCGCTATCCAGTTGGGTGAGGCTGCTCGGAATTATGACCTAAAAAATATTCATTTTTCTATGCTTCCTTCCTTTTATGGGCTACCTAATGAAGATTCTCTTTCCTTCATGAGAGATTTCTATGCTACGGTCCAAACATTCCCTACACCTTAAAGGATAAGGCCAAAGCTTGGTTCATGTCACTTCCCTCAGGTTCTCTGATGACATGGGAGAACATTTACAATAAATTCATGGGCAAATTCTATTTCCACCAAAAAACATCAGAGTTGAGAGGAAAGATTGCTACTTTCTCTCAGATGGAAGGAGAACCGTTCCATGAAGCTTGGGATAGGTTCAAAATGTTTCTCACTCAATGTCCCCATCACAGCTTTCTCCTGCAGTTGCAGAACCAATTCTTTTATGATGGACTTACACAACAATGTCAGTTCATTGTCGACAACGTTGCAGGAGGAGCAATGGGAGAAAAGACTGCCTCAGAGACGTACAACCTCTTTGAGATGTTGGGTGCTAATTCTCAACAGAAAAGCTCATGAGTGAGAAAAGCTGGAGTTCATGAAATCGATTCCAGTAATGAAGTTCAACAACAACTTGTTCAACTGACCAAGCAAGTTGCCCTTCTCACTACACAAACCAACACCAATAATGAACAATATGGTTTGTATAGCAACATGGGACATGGTACTGAAGCCTGTCCATATCAAGGAGAAACAACAACTGGACCTGAACAGGTTAATGTGTTGGGAGCATATCAACAGAGACCAAGGTTTGACCCCAATTCAAATACCTATAATCCTGGGTGGAGAAATCATCCAAATTTCTCCTGGAGGCAAAACAACCCTCCTTTCGCTCAAAGCTCAAACCAGCCATGCCAGCAATTCCACCCACCTATTCCAAGAAGCATTCCCAATAAATCAACCCTGGAGGACAACTTGAATTCTTTTATTCAAGTTTGTAGAGATAACCAATCTAAAACCAATCAATGGTTGGACTCTGTGGAAGCTTCTATCAAAAAGGTGGAAGTTTAAGTAGAACAGTTAGTTGACCATTTGCAAAAACAAAGCAAAGACTAATTTGATAGTCAAATGGGGTAAAATAAATTCAATGAAGAGGAGACATTGAGTTTGTCATTCTGCAATCTGCAAGCAACGTCTTACTAGAAGACGATAAATTTTAGTCCTACATGGGAGGTCACCCATTATTGTATTTTCCTTTGTTTTAGTTTTATTCTGTGTGTAATAAAATTCAAATGAAATAAATTTGTTTGTTTCAAAAATTATGTCCATCTTTTTAAATTTAGCGTAAAAATAATAAAATAATAAAATAATAATAAAATTTAGGTTCCTTGCACCTTTTTGCTTTAAGCCTATACATTTTATCAAGTTATAAATATTTCTTAGAGATATCTACTGTTGTTTTTTTAAAGCAAAATGTTGATACACAATAGTAGGAGGATCATTTTCAACTACAAACAACCATGGGAGATGTTGAAGATAGGCGGAAAAAGATGAAAGACTATACAATGCCAATCATTGGCAATGTAACTTCCGGCATCCAATTACAAGAGTCTGCAAGGAATTATGAATTGAAAAAGATTCATTATTCTTTGTTGCCTTCCTTTCACGGTATCCCTAATGAAGACCCTTTGCATTTCATTCGAGAATTCTATGTTATTGTCCAAATCTTTCCACTACATGCAATTAATGAAGATCAACTTAGGATGAGGTGTTTTCCTTACACCCTCAAGAATAAAGCTTGGTCATGGTTCATTAATCTACAGTCAGGTTCTCTTAAAACTTGGGAGGCAATATATGAAATTTTTATGGGTAGGTTCTATTCCTATCAAAAGACTGTTGATCTAAGGAGGAAGATAGCAACATTTTCTCAAATGTATGAAGAGCCCTTTCATGAAGCTTGGGAACGATTCAAACTCCTTTTCATTCAATGTCAAAATCATAGCTTTCCATTACAGCTACTAAACCAATTCTTTAATGACGGATTGACACTGCAGAGTCAATACATGGTTGACAATGCTACTGGAGGTGATGTAGGAGAAAAAACCGCAGAGGAAACCTATAATCTTTATGAGCTATTGGGTTCTAATTCCCAACAAAAAGGTGGTAGAAGGAAAGCAAGGGTCAATGAAGTTGGCTCTGATAATGAGATAACCTTGCAACTTGCTGAATTGACTAAACAAGTGCAATTTCTCACTACCCACCAAATTTCAAATCAAGAGGTGTGTGAAGTGTGTTGTTCAATTGGGCATGGTACTCATAATTGTTCAAATACTTGTGATTCTAGTGTCGATGCCATAGAGGAAGTCCAATCTTTTCAAAGGTATCATCCAAACACCTATAATCACCCAGCCTACACCCAATATCCAACACTAAGGTCGGATAACAACCACCTTTACCCACCAAGCCAATCTTTTAAGCCAACCTTAGAAGATAGGTTGAATGCTTTTATTCAAGTTAGTCGTGACAACCAATTGATGACTAATCAAAGGTTGAACACCATGGAGGCTTCGGTTAAAAGGATGGAATCTAAAGTTGGGCAACTGGCTGAACAAATGCAAAAGAAAGAACCGGGAAAGTTTCCCAGTCAACCAGAACAAGCAAAGGATGTAAGAACCCTTCGAAGTGGTAAGGTAGTCAATACCAGTTTACCTGAAATCTCTAACAATCTACCTTGTAGTTCAAGTAACAAAGAAAGCGATATTCTAATCTCGCAAAAAGGAGAAACAAGTGTTAAACTTAACAAGCCTTCTGAAAAACTCATTGGGGGGTCATCTGACACCCCCAAAATTCAAAAGACAACAGAACCACACCAGATGCAAGTACCTTTTCCCCACCGGTTAAAAGAATCCAAACAACATAAGCAATTCTATGATCTTTTTAATATGCTCTCTAAAGTAAATATCAATTTACCATTATTAGAAGTGATCATGAATGTGCCCTCATATGCTAAGTTTTTCAAAGAGTTGAACACTAAGAAAAAGAGGTATGAACTGAATGAACGAGTAGTAGTATTAGAAATTTCGAGCGCTGTACTTCAGCACAAAACTACCCCCTAAGTTGAAAGACCCTGGAAGTTTTATTATAAACATAACTATGGGGGATAGGAAGGTTGCTAAAGCAATGCTTGATTTAGGTGCTAGTATAAATTTGATGCCCTACTCTATATTCTTACAGCTCAATCTAGGGGATTTAAAACCCATAACTATGTCCCTTCAACTTGCAGATAGATCTCTTAAATATCCAGAGGGAATAGTTGAGGATGTGTTGGTGCAGGTAGACAAACTGATAATACCTGTTGACTTTGTGGTTCTGGATATGCAAGAAAATCCAGCATTGTACAGAGAGCACACAATATTGCTTGGTAGACCATTTATGGCAACTACTAAAACTATTATTGATGTCCAAGATGGAAATTTGACAATGACAGTCTTAGGAGAGACTGTTCATTTTAAATTTTTTGATTCATTACCTTTTCCTTCTATTTCTACCATCGATGAAATATTCGATGTTGACCCTTTGGATAATCTTGTCCAAAGCACCTTTTTCCAAACCAGAATAGAAGACAAGCTTGAAAATGTTCTTACACTTGAAGAGGTTGAAGAAGATTTAGATGAGGAAATTAAGGGGTACCTTGAACAACTAGACAATGATGAAGTAATGAGAAAATCTAGTACACTTTTAAATCTACCCAGTTCTTCATCTAGTAAAGAGGCCAATCCACCTGAACTTGAACTCAAAGACTTACCTGAGCACTTAAAATATGTGTTTTTGGGAGAAGGAGAAACTTATCCAGTGATAATTTCTTCAACCTTGACCAAACCACAAGAAAAGGAACTCATCAAAGTGCTTAAACAGTTTAAGAAATCTATAGGTTGGAGTATAGGGGATATAAGAGGCATTAGTCCTACAATGTGTATGCACAAGATCAACTTGGAGGATGGTGCTAAACCTGTACGAGAGGCCCAAAGAAGACTAAACCCAAATATGCAAGAGGTAGTTAAAAAAGAAATTGTTAAATTATTAGAAGAAGGGATTATCTATCCTATTGCGGATAGAAAGTGGGTTAGTCCAGTGCATGTGGTACCAAAGAAATCTGGGATAACAGTTGTTAAAAATGACAAAAGTGAATTAGTGCCCACTAGAATAATCACTGGATGGAGAATGTGTATAGATTTTAGGAAACTAAATTTATATACGAAAAAGGATCACTTTCCTCTTCCATTCATTGATCAAATGTTGGAAAGATTAGCTGGGCACGAATTTTACTGTTTTTTGGATGGATTGTCTGGATATTATCAAGTACCCATAGCACCAGAAGATCAGGAAAAGACCACATTTACATGTCCTTTTGGGAAATTTGCTTTTCGTAGAATGCCATTTGGGTTATGCAATGCCCCTGCCACTTTCCAGAGATACATGATATCTATTTTCTCGGACATGGTGGAAAAATTCATTGAGATTTTCATGGACGATTTCTCTGTCTTTGGGAACTCATTTGATGATTGCTTACATAAATTGACTTTGGTTTTAGAAAAATGTATTGAATGCAATCTCACCCTTAGTTGGGAGAAAAGTCATTTTATGGTTCAACAAGGGATAGTTTTAGGACATATAATTTCAAACAAGGGTATTGAAGTTGATAAGGCAAAAGTTGAATTGATATCCAAACTACCTCCCCCTACATCTGTGAAGGGGATAAGAAGCTTCTTAGAACATGCAGGATTTTACAGACGATTTATTAAAGATTTCTCTAAAATAAGTCGTCCCTTATGTAACTTGCTATCCAAAGATGCTTATTTTGATTTCAACAATGACTGCCTTATTTCCTTTAATACCTTGAAAGATAAAGTAACATCTACCCCTGTTATTATGGCACCAAACTGGTCTTTACCTTTTGAAATAATGTGTGACGCTTCTGATTATGCTATAGGAGCAGTCCTCGGACCAAGAGTGGATAAGCGTTTACATGTCATCTACTATGCTAGCAAAACACACAATGATGCCCAAATGAATTATACCACCACTGAAAAGGAATTCTTGGCTATAGAGTTTTCTTTAGACAAATTTCGGTCTTATTTAGTAGGATCTAAAGTGATTGTGCATTCTGATCATGCTGCTTTAAGATACCTATTAAGTAAACCAAATGCCAAGCCAAGATTAATCAGGTGGGTCTTACTCTTACAAGAATTTGATTTAGAAATCAAGGATAAGAAAGGCAGTGAAAACTTAGTAGCTGACCATTTGTCTAGGTTGATTTCTGACTTCAATTCTCTTAAAGATGAGAGTAATGGAGATATAGTTGAAACCTTTCCTGATGAACAGTTATTTTTCATAGGTCCAAACCCATGGTATGCTGATATTGTAAACTATCTCGCCACTGGTGTTTTGCAACCTAAAACTTCATATCAGGACAAGAAAAGGTTTTTTAAAAATATTAAGGACTATTTCTGGGATGACCCTTATTTATACAAGATTGGTCAAGATCAAGTCATCCGGAGATGTGTACGTGAAGAAGAACATAAGAGCATTCTAACTTTTTGTCATGAACTTCATTGTGGGGGTCATTTTGGTGGTGAAAAGACAGCCCGTAAGGTATTACAGTCTGGATTCTTTTGGCCCACTCTTTTTAAAGATGCTCATATGTTTTGTACACAATGTGATAGATGTCAAAGAACAGGAAACATAAGCAAAAGAGATGAAATGCCTTTGACATCTAATTTAGTTGTTGAACTCTTTGATGTATGGGGGATTGACTTTATGGGTCCTTTTCCCCCATCTAATGGTTTTCAATATATTTTGGTTGTTGTGGATTATGTATCCAAGTGGGTAGAAGCTATCCCCACCAAAACTAATGATGCTAATGTTGTTGTGAAATTCTTGAAAGATTTAATATTCAGTAGGTTCGGAACCCCTAGAGCTATAATAAGTGATGGAGGTAGCCATTTTTGTAACAAACTCTTTGATGGAGTACTAAACAAGTACAACATCACACATAAAGAAGCTACTCCATATCATCCTCAAACTTCCGGTTTAGTGGAAGTAAGTAATAGGCAAATTAAGGAAATATTGGAACGCACTGTGCGTCCTTCAAGGAAGGATTGGGCATTTAAGTTAAATGATGCCTTATGGGCATACCGCACCGCTTACAAAACACCTATTGGGATGAGCCCTTACCGGTTAATCTTTGGGAAAGCGTGCCACCTTCCAGTTGAACTTGAACACAAGGCTTACTAGGCAATTAAAGAGTTAAATATGAATTTAGATAAAGCTAAGAGAAAACGATTACTCCATCTTAATGAGTTGGAAGAAATTAGGAACGAAGCCTATGAGAATGCCAAATTATACAAAGAGCGTACTAAGCGCTATCGTGATAAGAGGCTAGTTCCTAAAACTCTTCACCCTGTAATGAAAGTTCTTTTATTTAACTCTCATTTGAGATTGTTTCGAGGAAATCTGAGATCAAGATGGGATGGACCATTCAAAATAGTTCAGGTAATTGCACATGGAGTAGTAGAACTATTGGATTCCAAGACATAAAAAAATTCAAAGTCAATGGGCATCGTATGAAGCCTTATTTAGAATAACCAAACAACATTACTGAAATGGATTGTATTTGGTTGAGTAACCCTTAGCACCATAAAGTTACGTCTTGCTAAGACGTTAAACTAAGCGTTGGATGGGAGGCAACCCATCATTTTAGGTAATTTTATTTTATTTGTTTTATTTATTTAATTTCTATTGTTTATTTTAGTTTAATTATATGTGAATAATTTTTAAATTGTTAAAACTAAAAATATTTGTTGAGATGTTAGAAGTTCACAGCGATCTGTCTGTATACACTTTAATGATGAATATGATGGATGCACCTGCATTTCTTCATTACTACTTACACATTCTCAAGAAATAGGTAATATTTCTCCTCTTTTCTCTTTATCTTTAATTTGTAGTTGTTACATTGAGAACAATGTAAGTTCTAGGTTGGGGGTGGTGAAAAGTTACCATGCTTAATAAAAAAAGAAAAAACAATTCTCACAAAAATTTATCATTTCTTTAAATCAAATTTAAGTAAATAGTTAAGTCTTTGGTACTGTTAGATTAATTTTTGAAAACATATCATGAAATATTTTGTAATTATTTTTAATAATTAGTTAGTTTTTTTCATAACTAGTATTTCTTGATAAAATGTGGAAATTATATTAAACCCAAAATCGGTGTTTAAGAATATTTTTTTAGTGGAGACTACCCTTGTGAGATATAATTTGAGCCTAATTTCTTTTATTCAGAGTGAAATATATATTTTTTCTACTCCAAACACATTTCTTATTTATTCAAATTTTTAGATGATCTCTATAGGTATTAGCATTGAATGTATGAATTTTTTCTCATCTTAATAGAGTATCATATATTTTTTATTATTATTTTTGCTTAGATTAAATGATTTGAGTAGAAATTGATAGTATATGCTTATATCTCATTTATGCATGACTGCTACAAAAACAAAAAGACATATCTGGGGTTACCTAAACCAAGATCAAACAGAAAATTCAGAAAATTAACCACTCACCAAAATCCTAAAAAAAATGTACAATATGTACATGGGTTCACTCTCTAAAAAATACATATATTGAAAAATATCTTCAAAATATATATAGAGAGAGAGAGAGAGAGAGATACAAAAATATAGTATCATCTACATACTATGACCCACATTGCCTACAAAGTTGTGAGTACAGGCTAATTACAAAAGAAAGATATAGGAAGTAATTCCCTAAAAAGTCATTGCAATTTCTTCATTTGTAAAAAGCATATATCTTGAAATTCTTTCTTAATGAGTTTGATTTATGCATGAAAATAATTTTTATATATGATATCTTTATAATTTATACATTTGATTCCTTTCATGAGATCAATGTTAAAATAACACTTTGAGCCTTTATTCTTTATACATATGCGAACCTATTAGTTCATTTCTATACATGAACTCTTTCGCATATAAATTAGTATGAGTGTTTGAACCCATAGGATTCAGTGTTTTGAGAGTATTGACTTGTGAGGAATAGAGTCGAAGCGAATTTTGATTCATGACACTGAAATTGGGTAAAATTATATTGATACATTTTTGACAGGAAATATGAAAATGATTTTCGACTAATTATTGTAATAAATCATGATTGTTTAAAGAGATTAAAATAACTTATGCTTGAGATTTTAATTATGATCTTAAAGGAGATTAAAAAGAATGAGACATTTTTGTGATATGTTGTTTTTTTTTATTCTAAAATTAATTTTTGATTTTGTTGTAATTTTAGTTTTTGATTTGATTGTTTTTATTGTTTATTTTGATTTTTACATTTAGTTCAATGTTTGTGGGTATCATTACTAAAAACCTTCACGAGACTCAAAATCGTCCACTAGGCAACCTAGGGGTTTAAAGGCTTGTTGCATAGGCTAAATGCAACCGTTTCAATCCACGAAAGTGATTTAAGATAGTTTAATTTTTAGTTTTTATCGCTTCTCTTGCTAAGGGACTAGCCAGAAGCTGGTTGGGGGTTGTGATGAGTGCTTAAAAGGCACTAAAATCTCCATGATTTTATGCACATTAATTGATTAAAAATATATATATTTATATGTTTTATCATATATTTATATAAATTTGTCTTTTTCGGAATCACAAATATATTAATAAATAAATGAGGAAAGGTCAACAAATATGGAAAAATTGGACAAAATGGGTCAAAATGGTCAAAAATGTCAAAAAGAAGAAAATCGCGCCGCCGCGCCGCCGCGCCGCCCAGTCCCGCGCGCGCCGCCCAGTCCCGCGCGCGCCAACGCCCAGTCCAGCCCACGCTCGCGCGCGCCATGTTGTCCTTCCGCGTGCGCCCCTGTGCGCTGCTGCTTGTCTGCGCGCACGCCTGCGCGCCCTGGTGCTGTCCCCGCGCGCGCCGATGCCCATTTCGCCCCATTTTTCACATGCAACCGCCCCACGTCATACTGACGTCATCAAATGACGTGAGTAATCACCAATCCGCGTTTTTACATTTTTTTAACATTTTTTCCTCTACTTTTTCTCTCCATCCTCACCTATAAATACCCCCTTCTCTTCACTTCTAAACACACCTCAAAACACATTATTTTCTCTCTTTCTTTCTCTCTTTTCTTAGATTTTTAGTTTTCTTTAGTTTTTCTTAGTTTTTAGCTTTTCTTAGTTAATTTCTCTTAGTTTTAGAGTTCTTCCCTTTTTGGGAAGAACTAGTTATGTTTTTGTAATTTTTTGCCTTTTTGATTCAATAAATGGGAGTGCAAATTCCGCTTGGAGGTTTTCCAGCAACGGGAATAGCGTCGAAATTCTGTAAGGATTTTATTTTCTTTACAGTTATTTTTTATGCTTTATTCTTACATGTTATATTTAATTTGTCTGTGATTAAATTTAACTGTGCTGGTTGTTTAGTAAACATGATGTAATAATAACGTTGTTATGCTTGCGAAATATTAAATAGGTGAAAATCTCTAAAATGAATTGATTTTGTTTTTATTCAAGATTTTATATTAAGAATGTTAGAGAGAAATATATTATTTTTCATTACAAACTTAAACCTGAAAATTAGATTTTAAGGTTTAGTTATCCGGTCTGATTTAGAGTAGTGCTCTTTTATTTGTTGGTACAATCGCCCGGTAGTTAGAGTGAAGCTCTCTATTTCAAAAGTTTTTATAAGAATTATTATCTGAAAATGTATTGACAACATGTTTTCAGTAGTGGTTTTAAAACTTGAAAGTTAGTACTCGGATAACTAAATTCTTAGGTTTAATTTGGACACCTTGAATAAAGTTTAAACTGTCTAACCCCACCAAAGGTGGCATTTAAATGGTTCATTTTCAATCTCTTAGAAAAATGAATTAATTTAATTAACCAAATTAGTTATCAACCTCACCCATAGGTGTTAATTGATTTGTTTAGTTAACAAAGAATATCTAACCCCACCAAAGGTGGTATTCATACAAAAAAGGGAGAATCAATAAATATCAATTCATATCTTTAATAACCTAAATAATATGAGCAAGCATAATTAACTTAGTTATTATATCCATAAATACTCCACCATTATAAATGATAAAATTTGCATAAATGTTTATTGAATCTATGTTTATTTTTATGTATGTAGATTAAAACACAAAAACCCAAAATATCGTGACAGGATGTTTAGGATTTAATTTCGTTTTTAAAAGTTTGAATAATAAATTAAGAACCACATACATTCCTTCCTTAGATCGACCTTGGGAGTATACTTATCATTTTCTTCGAAATGATTCGTGCACTTGCGAGAGTTTTATAAATATTAAAACCAAAGTATTGGCTAGAATCGACGATATCGGTTTTCGCTCATCAATGGTATTTAAGGAGCTTTTGTCCCACCTTCTTTCCTACGAGCACTCTTGGTTAACTTGATTGTTTAGTATTATTTTATTTTCTCTAAAAAAACATGTGTATAGTTATTTTATTATTCTTATCATTTGACATGTGTTTTAAATTTACGTTTTCATTAGTCTATGCATGGTTGAAAATCTTTAGGAAACCCCTTTACACCATACATATATAATATACACAAGTTTAAACAATTGTCCACAAGGCTGGATTCTAACCATCGGCCTATTTTTAAGCCAAACACAAAACGAAGCCTTAATCCTTTACTAGAACCAATAGAAATGGGAGAAAACCCACATGTTAGGAAAACCAACATAAAGTAGTTTGCACGGCCAATAATTGGCACAAAAACTGCCTTTATCCAGCTAGGTGAGGTTGCTCAAAATTATGACTTGAAAAACATTTATTTTTCCATGTTTCCTTTATTCTATAGGCTGCCTAGTGAAGATTATTTTTCCTTCATTAGGGACTTATATGCCATAATCCAAAATTCCCCCTCTCAGTATTCTAAATAAGGATCAGCTTAGAATGAGGTGTTTCCTTTACACCTTTAAGGACAAGGTCAAAGCTTGGTTGATGTCAATCCCTTCAGATTCTCTAAGAACCTGAGAGGACGTTTATAATAAATTCATGGAAAATTCTATTCCATGAAGCTTGGGATAGGTTCAAACTATTCCTCACTCAATGCCCCCATCACAACTTCCCCACGTAGCTGCAAAACCAATTCTTTTACGATGGACTTACACAACAATGCTAGTTCATTGTCGACAACGCTGCTGGAGAAGCTATGGGAGAGAAGACAACCTTAGAGACATACAACCTCTTTGAGATGTTCGGTGTGAATTCCCAATAGAAAATCTCATGAGTGAGAAGAGTTGGAGTTCATGAAATCGATTCCAACAATGAAGTTCAACAACAAATTGTTCAATTGACCAAGCAAGTTGCTCTTCTCACTACACAAATGAACAACAATAATGAATATTGTGGTTTGTATAGCAACATTGGACATGGTACTGAAGCCTGTCCATATCAAGGAGAAAAACCAACTAAACCTTAACAGGTTAATGTTTTGGAGCATATCAACAAAGACCAAGATTTGACCCAAATTCAAGTACCTATAATTATGGGTGGAGGAATCATCCTAAATTTTTCGGGAGGTAAAACAACCCTCCTTTCGCCCAAGGCTCAAATCTATTAGGCCAACAATTCCACTAGCCCATTCTAAGAAGCCTTCGCAATAAACCAAACTTGGAGGATAACTTGAATTCTTTTATTCAAGTATGTAGAGATAACCAATTTAAAACTAATCAATGATTTGACTCTATGGAAGCTTCTATCAAAAAGGTGGAAGTCCAAGTAGAATAGTTAGATGAGCATTTGCAAAAATAGAGCAAAGGCTAGCTGAATGGTCAAAGTGGTTCAAATAAATTCAATGAATATAAGACATTGAGTTTGTCATTCTGAAATCTCCAAGCAACGTCTTACTAGAAGATGATAATTTT
This sequence comes from Hippophae tibetana, assembly GCA_037013495.1. Classification (NCBI taxonomy): domain Eukaryota; kingdom Viridiplantae; phylum Streptophyta; class Magnoliopsida; order Rosales; family Elaeagnaceae; genus Hippophae; species Hippophae tibetana. The sequence goes on along the minus strand of CM072807.1, from coordinate 24,303,591 downwards.
TAATCCTGAGTGAGAGTTCACCCATTATTGTATTTTTCTTTCTTTTAGTTTGTTTTTTATTATTTTATTTTAAGAATGTGTGTAATAAAATTCAAATGCAATAATAGAAATCCATTTTTTTCAAAGTTTTGTTCATTCTTGAAATTTTGCATTACAAAAAAAAACTTAATTCATTAACTTATTTAACTTAGATTTTCACTTAAGTTAATTAACTTACATTTTCAATAAAAATAAAAATTTAGGTTCCCTATGTTTTTCGTTTTCTTTAAGCCTGTAAACTTTGTTAAGTGATAAATCTTTCTTAAAGAAGTCTACTATTCTTTATTTTAGGAGCTAGATACGCATGAGGAGGACTAATTTCCACTACAAGTAACCATGGTATATGCTGGAGATAAGTAGAAAGTGATGAAGGACTATGCAATGCCAATAATTGGAAATGTAACTTTCAGCATACAACTGCAAGAGGTTGCAAGGAACCATGAGTTGAAAAATATTCATTATTCTTTGTTTCCTTCCTTTTATGGTATCCCTAATGAAGACCCTTTGCATTTTATTAGAGAATTCTATGCTATTGTTCAAACCTTCCATTGTAGAGAATTGATGAAGACCGGTTTAGGATAATGTGTTTTCCTTACACCCTTAAGGATAAAGCTTGGTCATGGTTCATTACTCTACAACAGGGTTCTTTAACAGCTTGGGAGGCAATCTATGAAAAGTTTATGGGTAAGTTTTATTCCCATAAAAAGACTACTGATCTAATAACGAAGATAGCAACATTTTCTCAAATGGACAAAGAGCCCTTTCATGAAGCTTGGGAAAGATTCAAACTCCTTTTCATTCAATTTCCTCATTATAGCTTTCCATTATAGGTACATAACTAATTCTTTTATGATGGATTAACACCACAGAGTCAATATATGGTTGATAATGCTACTGGAGAAGTTGTGGGAGAAAAGACCGTAGAGGAAACCTATAGTCTCTATGAGCTGTTGGGTTCTAATTCCCAAAAAAGAAGAACTAGGAGAAGAAGAGTAGGAGTCAATGAAGTTGGATTCAATAATGAAATGACCTTGGAACTTGCTAAATTGACTAAGCAAGTACAACTTCTCACTACCCACCAAATGCCAAATCAAGAGGTGTGTGAAATGTGATATTTCAATTGAGCATAATGCTCATAATTGTTCATATACTTGTGGTTCTAGTATGGATGCTATAGAGGAATTCAATTCCTTTAAAAGGTATCATCCAAACACCAATAATAACCCTAACCATTATTGGACACCAAAAAATTACCAAGCCTACACCCAATGTCAAACACTAAGGCCATATAAAAACCACCTTATCCACCAAATCAATCTTTTAATCCAACCTTAGAGGATAGCTTGGGTGCTTTTATTCAAGTTAGTAATGACAATTAATTGATGAATAATCAAAGTTTGAGCATCATGGAGGCTTCGGTTAAAAGGATTGAAAATAGAGTTGGGCATCTAGTAGAACAAATGCAAAGGCAAGAACCAGGAAAGTTTACCAGTGAACCCGAGCAAGCGAAGAATGTAAGAACCCTTTCTAAGTGGTAAGGTATTCAATACTAGTTTACCTGAAATCTCTAAAGATCTACCTTATAGTTCAAGTAACAAAGAATGTGAAATTCTAGTCTCACAAAAAGGAGAGACAAGTACTAAACTTGACAAACCTTCGAAAAAATCATTTAGGAGTCATCTAACATCCCCAAAATTCAAAAGGCAACAGAACCACAACAGTTGCAAGTACCTTTTCCACACTAGCAAAATAATCCAAACAAGATAAGCAATTCTATGATCTTTTTAATATGCTTTCTAAAGTAAATATCAATTTACCATTATTAGAAGTGATTATGAAACTTCCCTCCTATGCTAAGTTTTTCAAAGAGTTAAACACTAAGAAAAGGAGATATGAACTTAATGAACGAGTAGTAGTATCAAAAATTTATAGTGTTAAACTTCAGCATTGACTTTCCTCTAAGTTGAAAGACCTTGAAATTTTTATCATAAACATAACTATAGGGGATAGGAAGGTCGCTATAGCAATGCTTGATTTATGTGCTAGTATAAACTTGATGCCCTACTCTATATTCTTACAACTTGATTTAGGAGATTTAAAACCCACAACTATGTCCCTTCAACTTGCAGATAGATCTCTTAAGTATCGAAAGAGAATAGTTGAGGATGTGATGGTACAGGTAGACAAACTGATAATACCTATTGACTTTGTGGTTCTTGATATGTAAGAAAATCCAACCTTGGATAGTGAGCACACAATACTACTTGGTAGACCATTTATGGCAACTACCAAGACTATTATTGATGTCCAAGATGGAAATTTGACAATGATAGCCTTAGGAGAGACTGTTCATTTTAAAAAAATTGATTCTTCACCTTTTCCTTCTATTTCTCTCATTGATGAAATATTCGATGTTGACCCTTTGGATAATCTTGTAGAACATACCTTTTCCCAAACCAGAATAGAAGACAAACTTGAAACTATTCTTACACTTGAAGAGGTAGAAGAAGATTTAGATGAGGAAACTAAGGGGTACCTTCAATAATTAGATAGTGATAAACTAATAAAAAAAATCTAGTACACTCTTAAATCTACCCAGTTCTCCATCTAGTAAAGAGGCCAATCCACCTGAACTTGAACTCAAAGACTTACCTGAGCACTTAAAATATGTGTTTTTGGGAGAAGGAGAAACTTATCCAGTGATAATTTCTTCAACCTTGACCAAACCACAAGAAAAGGAACTCATCAAAGTGCTTAAACAGTTTAAGAAATCTATAGGTTGGAGTATAGGGGATATAAGAGGCATTAGTCCTACAATGTGTATGCACAAGATCAACTTGGAGGATGGTGCTAAACCTGTACGAGAGGCCCAAAGAAGACTAAACCCAAATATGCAAGAGGTAGTTAAAAAAGAAATTGTTAAATTATTAGAAGAAGGGATTATCTATCCTATTGCGGATAGAAAGTGGGTTAGTCCAGTGCATGTGGTACCAAAGAAATCTGGGATAACAGTTGTTAAAAATGACAAAAGTGAATTAGTGCCCACAATAATAATCAATGGATGGATGATATGTATAGATTTTAGGAAATTGAATTTATATACTAAAAAAGATTACTTTCCTCTTACATTCATTTATCAAATGTTGGAAAGATTAGCTAAGCACAAATTTTATTTTTTTTAGATGGATTGCCCAGATATTATCAAGTACCCATAGCATCTGAAGATCAAGAAAAAAAACCAAATTTACATGTCCTTTTGGGACTTTTTCTTTTCAAAGAATGTCATTTGGGTTACGCAATGCCCTCACCACGTTCCAGAGATGTATGATGTATATCTTCTCCATGGTAGAAAAATTCATTGAGGTTTTCATGGACAATTTTCTCTGTCTTTGGAAACTCATTTGATGATTGTTTACATAAATTGACCTTGGTTTTAGAAAGATGCATTGAATGCAATTTAACCCTTAGTTGGGAGAAAAATCATTTGATGGTTCAACAAGGGATAATGTTAGGACATATCATTTCAAACAAAGGTATTGAAGTTGATAAGGCAAAAGTTGAACTGATTTCCAAATTACATCCCCTATATTTGTTAAGGGGATAAGAAGCTTCTTAAGACATGCAGGATTTTACAAACTATCTATTAAATATTTCTCTAAAATAAGTCATCCCTTATATAACCTGTTATCAAAAGATGTTTATTTTGATTTCAACGATGACTGTCTTATTTCCTTTAATACCTTGAAAGAGAAACTAACATCTGCCCCTATTATTATGGCACCAAACTGGTCTTTACCCTTTGAAATAATGTGTGAGGCATCCAATTATGCTATCAGAGTAGTCTTGGGACAGAGGTTGGATAAGCGTTTGCATGTCATCTACTATACTAACAAAACACTCAATGACGCCCAGATGAATTATACTACCACTAAAAATGAATTCTTGGCTATAGTGTTCTCTTTAGACAAATTCAGGTCTTATTTAGTAGGATCTAAAGTGATTGTGCATTCTGATCATGTTTCTTTAAGATACCTATTAAGTAAACTGAATGCCAAGCCAAGATTAATCAGGTGGGTCCTACTCTTACAAGAATTTGACCTAGAAATCAAGGATAAGAAAGGTAGTGAAAACTTAGTAGCTAGCCATTTGTCTAGGTTGATTTTTGACTTCAATTCTCTTAAAATGAGAGTAATGAAGATATAGTTGAAACCTTTCCTGATGAACAATTATTTTCAATAGGTCCAAACTCATGGCATGCTGATATTGTAAAATATCTTTCCATTGGTGTTTTGAGACCTAACACTTCATATTAGGACAAGAAAAGGTTCTTTAAAGCTATCAAGGATTATTTCTAGGATGACCCTTATTTATACAAGATTGGTCAAGATTAAGTCATCAGGAGATGTGTACTTGAAGAAGAACATAAGAGAATTCTAACTTTTTGTCACGAACTTTATTGTGAGGGCCATTTTGATGGTGAAAAGACAACTTGTAAGTTATTACGTCTAGATTCTTTTGGCCCATTCTTTTTAAAGATGATCATATGTGTTTGTGCACAATGATATAGATGTCAAAGAATAGGAAACATAAGCAAAAGAGATGAAATGCCTTTTACATCTAATTTAGTTGTTGGACTTTTTGATGTTTGAGGGATTGACTTTATGGGTTCTTTTCCCCATCCAATGGTTTTCAATATATTTTGGTTGTTGTGGATTATATATCCAAGTGGATAGAGGTAGCCATATTTGTAACAAAATCTTTGATGGAATAATGAATAAGTACAACATCACACATAGAGTAGCAACTCCATATCATCCTCAAACGTATGATTTAGTGGAAGTAAGTAAAAAGAAAATCAAGGGAATTTTGGAACACACTGTGTGTCCTTCAAGAAAGGACTGCGCAATCAAGTTGAATGATGCCTTATAGGTATACCACACAGCTTATAAAACATCTATTGCGATGAGCCCTTACCGGTTAATCTTTGGAAAAGCGTGTCACCTTCCCATTGAACTCGAACACAAAGCTTATTGGTAAATTAAAGAGCTGAAAATAGATTTAGATAAAGCAAGAGAAAAATAGTTGCTCCATCTTAATGAGTTGGAAGAGATTAGGGATGAGGTTTATGAAAATGCAAAATTATACAAAGAGCGTACTAAACGCTATCATGACAAAGAGGCTAGTTCCTAAGTCCTTTGTTCTTGGAATGAAAGTTATTTTATTTAACTCTCATCTAAGATTGTTTCCAGGAAAATTGAGATAAAGATGGGATGGACCTTACACAATTGTCCAAGTTTTTTCACATGGAGCAATAGAGTTATTGAATTCAAAGACATAATAACTTTCAAAGTCAATGGGCATCGTGTAAATCCTTATTTAGAAGGAAAAAACAACATGGCTGACATTGATTCCATATTGATAAATTGATCTTCAGCACCATGATGTTGTGTATTGCTAAGATGTTAAACTAAGCGTTGGATGGGAGACAACCCATCATTTTAGGTACTTTTCTTTTATTTGTTTTGTTTATTTAATTTGTTTTGATTATTTTAATTTAATTTCATGTGAATAATTTTAGAATTGTTTAAACTAAAAATATTTGTTGAGATATTAGAAGTTCACAATGATCTGTCTGTGTGAACTTTAATGATGAACATGATGGATGCACCTGTAATTTTCCATCACTACTTGTACATTCTCAAGAAATAGGTAATTTTTCTTCTCTTTTCTCTTTAATTTACAATTGTTATATTGAGGACAATGTAAGTTCTAGGTTGGGGGTGGTGAAAAGTTACCATGCTTAATTTCAAAACAATTTAACAATTCTAAAAAATTTATATTCACATTTTCATTTCTATTGTTTTTTATTTTATTTTCTTTGTGTGATTTAGTAATTTTTATAATTTTAGGATTATCTTACAAAAAACATTTCTTATAAAAAATTATCATTTCTTTAAATCAAATTTAAGTAAATAATTAAGTCTTTTGCATTGTTAAATTGATTTTTGAAAACATATCATGGAATATATGATAATTAGTTAGTTTTTTCAATGACTAGTATTTCTTGATAAGGTGTGAAAATTATACTAAACCCAAAATCGTTGTTTAGGAATCAAATAGTGGAGACTACCCTAGTGAGATATAATTTGAACCTAATTTTCTTTATTCTGAATGAAATATATTATTTTTTCTACTCTAAACACATTTATTATTTCTTCAAATTATTATATGATCTCTATAGGACTTAGCATTGAGTGTCTTAGATTTTTACATCTTAATTAAGTGTTATATATTTAATTTTCATTTTCTTAGATTAAATTATTTAAGTAGAAATTGATAGTATATGTCTTTCTTCATTCATGCATGACTTCTATTAAAAAAGAGATATATCTAGGTTTATCTATACAAATACACATAGAAAAGCCAAATATTAACCACTCATCTTACCATATAAAAAATGTGTACAATCTGTACATGGGTTCACTCTCTAAAAAAATATATGTATACTCTTATTAAAAAAAAGAATATAAGAGAAGGAAAAAAAATAGAAAGAAAGAGAGAAAATAAAAATGAATAGTATAATCTATATACTATGACCCAAAAAGCCTAAACAATTGTGAGAAATGGTTTAATGCAATAGAAAATATAGGAAGTAATTCCCTAAGAAGTCATTGCATTTTCCTACATTTTCTAAAAGACCTATTACTTGATTTTTTTATTTGATGAATTTGATTGATGCATAAAATTAATGTATAATATTTTATAAATCCTTACATTTGATTCCTTTTATAAGATCAACGTTAAAATAACATTTTGAGCCTTTATTTTTTATACATGTGAGAACATATTAGTTCATTTCTATACATCAACTCTTTTGCATATAAGTTAGTATGAGTATTTTAACCCATAGGATTCAGTGTTTTTGAGAGTATTAACTTGTGAGGAATAGAGTCGAAGTGAATTCGGATTCCTAACACTAAGTTTGGATGAAATTAAATTGATACATTTTTATATGAAATATGAAAATAATTTTCAAATAATTACTATAATAAATCATGAATGTTTAGGAAGTTGAAATAATGTATGCTTAAGATTTTAATTATGAAGTTTAAAAGAAATTATAAGTATGATATATTTTTGTATTTCATTTCTTTATTTTATTTTAGTCTTTTTACTTTATTTTAAATTTTAGTTAACTTCTTATTTTATTTTGTTTTGTTTTGTTTTTCTTTTTTGTTAATGTTAGTGGGTATCATTACTGAAAATCCTTACGAGACTTAAACTCATCCACTAGGGAAACCTAGGGGTTTAAAGGCTTGTTGTATATGCTAAATGCAACTGTGTCAATCTACGGAAGTGATTTAGGATAATTGAATTTTTAGTTTTTATCGCTTCTTTTATAAAGAGACTAGCAAGAAGCTGGTTGGGGGTTGTGATGAGTGCTTAAAAACATTAAAATTGCCATGATTTTATGTACTTTAATTAATTAAAAAAAGATTTATATTTAGATGATTTTATCATATTTTTATATAAATTTGTCTTTTCGAAATCACGAATATTTTTATTATTTTTCAGGTATTTTTGCTTTAAAAAAATAACTTAAAGACTTGAAGAAAAATATTGGAGGCAATAATACATCACAAATATATTGAGAAAATAAATGAAGAAAAGTCAAAAAGATGGAAAAATTAGGTGTGTGCCAAGAAATGATCCCAGTGCGCCACACAATGCCAAACGTATGCTCATTTATGCCCATCTATGCCCATCTACGCCCAGTCGCACCCCAACATGCTGAGTCCTACGCGCCGCATCCCATCCACGCCAAGTTCTGCACGCATGCCTAGCATACTCCCACACGTATTTTTCACACTCACAGCATACGCCCATACGTGGGCGATGCATGCTCAACACACTCCCACACATGGTCGGTAAATGCCTAGCCAGTGCACGCAATCATCACATGCCCAGAACAAGCCGTACTGACTTCCGCGTGCACCAATACACCCTTGCATTATGCTGCATGCATACCTACACACTCCTTGCTATGTCCCGCGTGAGCCAACCGCCCGTTTGCTGAGATTTTTGCACCCTATATGCACGCCAACCTCTCCAAATTCAAATTTTGAAATATTTCTCCCTTTTTTGGCCTTTTCCTCACCTATAAAATGGCCTTCTACCCCTATTGTAAAACACACAATTTTATGAGCTCTTTCTTTCTCTAGCTCTCTCTCTCTAGAAAGTTTTAATTTTTTATTTTAGTTTTTAAGTTATTCTCTTTTTGAAAAGAACTAGCTATGCTTTTATAAATATTTAGTTTTTGATTCAATACGTGGAGATGCAAATCCGTTTGGAGGATTTTTAGCAATAAAATTAGCATCAAATTATTGTAAGGATCCTTTTAAGATATTATTTTAATAGATTATTTACAGTTATCTTTTATGTTTTATTCTTATATGTTATATTTAATTCGTCTGTAATTAAATTTAACATTACTGACTGTTTATAAATATGATATAATTATAACGTTGTTATGTTTGCGAAATATTAAATAAGTAAAATATTTGTATAAAATAAATTGATTTTATTTTTATTCAAGATTTTATATTAAGGATGTAGAGAGAAATATATTATTTTTCATTACAAACTTAAATATGAAAATTAGATTATAAGGTTTAATTATCCGGTTTGATTTAGAGTAGTGTTATTTTATTTGTTGGCACAATTTACCAGTAGTTAGAGTGAAACTGCATTTCAAAAGTTTGTTTTATAAGAATTATTTTTCGAAAGTGTATTGACGACATATTTTTAGTAATTGTTTTAAAACTAGAAAGTTAGTACTTAGACAATTAAATTCTTAGGTTTAATTTGGAAACCTTGAATAAAGTCTAATTATTTGACTCCATCTAAAGCTGTGATTAGATAGTTTGCTATTTTCTTAGAAATAAAACTGAAATTTAATATTTAATTAATTAATAGGTCTCTCCTAAGAATATTAGTTAGTTAATATTAAACAAAATAATTTGAGCTCCGCCTAAGGACACTTTCATACAAAAAAGAGAAAATCAACAAATATCAATTTATATCTTTAATAACCTAAATAATATAAGCAAGCATAATTAACTTAATTATTATATACTTAAATGCTTCACTGTTATGAATGATAAAATTTGTATTATTATTTATTGAATCTATATCTATATTTATGTTTATTTTTATGTTGTTAGATTAGAAAACAAACAAACCAAAATATTGAGACATTATGTTTAGGATTTAATTTCATTTTTAATATTTTGAATAATAAATTAAAAACCACTTATATTCCTTCCTCTGATCGGCCTTGAGAGTATACTTATCAATTGCTATAAAATGATTCATGCACTTGTGATAGTTTTACAAATTATAAAACCACAAAGGGTATTTCAAAAGATCGATATTTGTAATATCGGTCTTGCGATTCATCATCTCTAAGAACAAATAAAAAGATTCAAGAAACAATTAAAGGAGTTGAAGATAATATTCAAGAACATAAATCCTAATATTTCTTCTACTTTCTTTTATTGGTATTATAAATATTATTTTGAATTTATTATTTTCTATGAATAACTTACTTTATAATTCATTTTTGGTGATTTCAAATCCCTATATATGAATTACAATATTTAATAAGATCTCTAATATTCTATTCAACTATTCTTCTTAATTATGTATTAATTCTCAGTTTTAATATTTGTATGAATTTTTATGATTATTTAAATACATAATTGAATAATCAAATTAATTCATTGTTAATCAATTTAGTTGATGGGATAAGTAATCTCTTGATTAATTTAAATAACTATTGATAAATTGCTTATAAAGAGAACTAGTACTCAAAATAATTAAATGAGTTTATGTTTAACCTTGATACAATATGTTTCTTGAAATTGAAAGCTTTTGATAGGTTAAATTTAGATAGCTTATTTTATGTTGTCTATTAGAAAGAGTTTGGATTAAGAGCTTGTCTAATTCAACAAAAGGTAAGAAGAAATGGAGACTTTTATGCTTGTGAATTTCTCTAAGTTGGTATAATCAAAGAATAGGGAATATTATGATATATTTTTGTTGATTTATAATATATGTTAATGATGGAGAATGATCATGCAATCATTCTTTTATTTATATATTTATCGCAATATTTAGATCATATTTTTATATAATTAATTTAACTGTTAGATTTAATTTTCAATTTAGAAAAAACTCAAAAATCCATATTTACTAATTTTAATTAACTTACTAACAAGCTAGTATTGTTACCAAGTCTAGTGTGTACAACAATTCTTGTTCTTAAAACTATTTATCACTTATACATGATCATGTATACTTGCGTGGTTTCAATTATGTCAAGTTTTTATCTTCAGTCATATGACGAGAACAACCACTATCAAAATATCAACAACCAAAAGCTTGGGCCTTATGAACAACATTACAATTCAGATTCAAATCACCATCATTATTAACTTGAGATGAGTTATACTCCTTGTAAAGCATAATTGCTTCATTCTGAATTATTAGGCATTCATTTGTAACGAAGAGAGACTAATTTAATAGATTTTCAATTCTACTCAACATCTTCTTATCAGAAAAGGATGAATTTTTGGGTAAGGTAGAGATAGAAAAAAACCATAAGAGTTAGAGGCAAGAAAAAGATATTTACTCTTAGCACTCACAACATTTGAAGTAATTATTAACAAGATCTATAGAAGAAGGAGTAAGGTCATGAATAGTCATAATAGTATAGGAAGTAACAGCTTAAGAATCATTAACTTTCAAAAACTTATCAAAATAAGTATTTCCAAGAGACAAATTCTGAATGATATCTTAGGATACTTAATTTTCCTTTCAACATCACATTGTTGTAGATAGATAGACTCAGCCATTCCATGTTTGTCTGACATGCATGAGTTAAGAAGCTTGACTTTATGAGTATCAACATTAGATTGAACTTGAATATCATTAAGTTCAACTTAATAATCATCCAAAAGAGATTCAAGAAGAGCCTTGTCATCTTCTAGGAAACAAATATAATTCTTCAATTTAGTGATAATTTTAGAATTATCTAAAAAAGAGTCTTGAGTACCTTGTACTTTGAGACCTTTTGATTTCTTATTTTGAAGAGACTTCTCGAGATCATTAGTATAAGAGAGAAAATTCTCATTATAATGACTTGATGTGAGTATCTAATATCATCTTTAAGTTTCATACTTCTTTCTCACATTCTAAAGTGAGGTTCAACAGCTAACTGGAGAGATCTAAATGTTCTTTTTCTTTTTCTTTTAAACTATTATTAATCTTGATCATGTTCTTTTTCACTTTTAAATTCTCATACACCAGTTGGTCCTAATATTCTTAAAGAGAAAATTCATCATCATTGTTTGGGCATAAGGAATGACCTGCTGCCTAACCTTTCTAGAACCCAAGCCTTAAGACGTTAGACTAATGTCACGTCCTTCTCGAATTGCCCCTCAAAATCCAAATAAATGGTGCTTACCTAAAGGATCTAGACTTTTCTACATGAGAAGGTTCTAGAGTGGCCTAGAGATGTCTAGAATAATCTAGAGTTGGATGGACTCAACTCAAGCTTTGAAGACCCTATAAAGTTCTAGAGCACGCTAGAGGGTGCTAGAATGGGCTGGAATATTCTAGAATATGCCAGATGGTTCATGAAGGATGTAGAAATCGATGGAAGCTTACGGAACATCCTAGAACTTGCATGAAGGAACTAGACAAACCTAGAAGACTCTAGAGTTGGCTAGAAGGTCCTAGAACCTTGTGGAATATTGTACATAAAACTAGAACACTCTTGTATATTCTAGAACTAGAAGGATCTAGAAAGATGTGGCATAGTCTTAAGCTTGGTGCCATACTATAAATAGACCTATTGGTCTTCATTTGTATTCATCTTGGGAAATTGTAAGATAATCTCTCTCTAGAGAAATATAAAGCATTCTTTACAAACTCTCTTTCTAGTCTCTTTGGAGTTTCATTCGGATTCAAAGGCAAGCTTAGTGCAACGGACGGTGCTAAGTGTTGCACGATCGCTACTTGAAAAATAAGGTCGTGACAGTTGGTATCAAAGCTTTCGGTTGAAGCATTTCTACCTTTGGCATAATGAAGAACGCTGCTCCATCTACACCAAGCGTCGATGTTCCACCTATGGAACATGGGCGTGAGGAAGTTCAGAAACCATCAAAAGAATCTCGAGCCAAGTCGAAATACATGTTTTCTAGCTTAGAATCGCATGTGGGGAGTGCGTAGGACAGCTTAGAGGAGCTATTCGACCGGGTGGACAACTTAGAGGAACGTTGCAATGGCTTGGAAGCCGAGGATGTAGGGATCCATGCAACGGTCAAGATGTCCCTGAATGATCTAGACGGTGGATTAAGGCAAGAGATTGAAGGGCTGAAGGCCAAACTTTCCAAGGTAAGGGATCTTGTCCAAAGAGAAGTTGCTAATGTCTTGCTTAGAGTGGAGGACATTGGTGGTGATCTAACTCTATGTAAGTGATGAGCGAAAACCGGCATCGCCGATTCTTGCCAATACTTTGGTTTTAATATTTATAAAACTCTCGCAAGTGCACGAATCATTTCAAAGAAAATGATAAGTATACTCCCAAGGTCGATCTAAGGAAGGAATGTATGTGGTTTTTAATTTATTATTCAAACTTCTAAAAACGAAATTAAATCCTAAACATCCTGTCACGATATTTTGGGGTTTTATGTTTTTAATCTACTTACATAAAAATAAACATAGATTCAATAAACATTTATGCAAATTTTATCATTTATAATGGCGGAGTATTTATGGATATAATAACTAAGTTAATTATGCTTGCTCATATTATCTAGGTTATTAAAGATATGAATTGATATTTATTGATTCTCCCTTTTTTGTATGAATACCACCTTTGGTGGGGTTAGATATTCTTTGTTAATTAAACAAATCAATTAACACCTATGGGTGGGGTTGATAACTAATTTGCCTCATTAAATTAATTCCTTTTTCTAAGAGATTGAAAATGAACCATTTAAATGCCACCTTTGGTGGGGTTAGACAGTTTAAACTTTATTCAAGGTGTCCAAATTAAACCTAAGAATTTAGTTATCCGAGTACTAACTTTCAAGTTTTAAAACCACTACTGAAAACATGTCGTCAATACATTTTCAGATAATAATTCTTATAAAAACTTTTGAAATAGAGCTTCACTCTAACTACCGGGCGATTGTACCATCAAATAAAAGAGCACTACTCTAAATCAGACCGGATAACTAAACCTTAAAATCTAATTTTCAGGTTTAAGTTTGTAATGAAAAATAATATATTTCTCTCTAACATTCTTAATATAAAATCATGAATAAAAACAAAATCAATTCATTTTAGAGATTTTTACCTATTTAATATTTCGCAAGCATAACAACGTTATTATTACATCATGTTTACTAAATAGCCAGCACAGTTAAATTTAACCACAGACAAATTAAATATAACATGTAAGAATAAAGCATAAAAATAACTGTAAAGAAAATAAAATCCTTACAGAACTTCGACGCTATTCCCGTTGCTGGAAAAACTCCAAGCGGAATTTGCACTCCCATTTATTGAATCAAAGAGCTAAAATATTACAAAAACATAACTAGTTCTTCCCAAAAAGGGAAGAACTCTAAATCTAAGAGAAATTAACTAAGAAAAGCTAAAAACTAAGAAAACATAAGAAAAACTAAAAAAATCCTAAAAATATAAGAAAAGAGAGAAAAGAATGTATTTGGAGGTTTTTGAAGGTGTGATTTGAAGTGAAGGGAAGGGGGGTATTTATAGGTGAGGATGGAGAGAAAAAGTAGAGAAAAAAATGTTAAAAAAATGTAAAAACACGGATTAGTGATTGCTGACGTCATTTGATGACGTCAGCATGACGGGGGGCGGCTGCACAGTACCGGGTATGAACAGTACCGCGGCTGCACAGTACCGGTGATGAACAGTGCCGAGGCTGCACAATACCGCGGATGAACAGTGCGCGCAGATGAACAGTTCCGCGCGCAGCTTGGGGCGGAGGTGGGCGCTGGGGCGCGGCGGCGCAGCGGCGCGATTTTCCCCTTTCTGACATTTTTGTCGTTTTTGACCCATTTTGTCCAATTTTTCCATATTTGTTGACCTTTCCCCATTTATTTATTAATATATTTGTGATGTATTGCTTCCAGTATTCCTCTTTGAGTTTTTAAGTTGCGTTTTTAAGCCAAAATACCTGAAAAACAATAAAAATACCCGTGATTCCGAAATAGACAAATTTATATAAATATATGATAAAACATATAAATATATATATTTTTAATCAATTAATGTGCATAAAATCATGGTTATTTTAGTGCTTTTTGAGCACTCATCACAACCCCCAACCAGCTTCTTGCTAGTCCCTTAGCAAGAGAAGCGATAAAAACTAAAAATTAAACTATCCTAAATCACTTTCGTGGATTGAAACGGTTGCATTTAGCCTATGCAACAAGCCGTTAAACCCCTAGGTTGCCCTAGTGGACGAGTTTGAGTCTCGTGAGGGTTTTCAGTAATGATACCCACAAACATTGAACTAACTGTAAAAATCAAAAGAAACTATAAAAACAATCAAATCAAAAACTACAATTACAACACAATCAATAATTAATTTAAGAATAAAAGAAAACAATATATCACAAAAATATCTCATACTTTTTAATCTCCTTTAAGATCATAATTAAAATCTCAAGCATAAGTTATTTTAATCTCTTTAAACAATCATGATTTTATTATAATAATTAGTCGAAAATCATTTTCATATTTCATTTCAAAAATGTATCAATTTAATTTTACCCAATTTCAATGTCATGAATCAGAATTCGCTTCGACTCTATTCCTCACAAGTCAATACTCTCAAAGCACTGAATCCTATGGGTTCAAACACTCATACTAATTTATATGCGAAAGAGTTTATGTATAGAAATGAACTAATAGGTTCGCATATGTATAAAGAATAAAGGCTCAAAGTGTTATTTTAACATTGATCTCATGAAAGGAATCGAATGTATAAATTATAAAGATATCATATATAAAAATTATTTTTATGCATAAATCAAACTCATTAAGAAAGAATTTCAAGATATATGCTTTTTACAAATGAAGAAATTGCAATGACTTTTTAGGGAATTACTTCCTATATATTTCTTTTGTAATTAGCCTTTACTCACAACTTTGTAGGCAATGTGGGTCATAGTATGTAGATGATACTATAATTTTTTTATCTCTCTATTTTTTTTTCTGAAGATATTTTTTTTCAATATATGTATTTTTTTAGAGAGTCAACCCATGTACATATTGTACATTTTTTTGGATTTTGGTGAGTGGTTAATTTTGTGGCTTTTCTGTTTGATCTTGGTTTAGATAACCCCAGATATGTCTTTTTGTTTTTGTAGCAGTCATGCATAAATGAGATATAAGCATATACTATCAATTTCTACTCAAATCATTTAATCTAAACAAAAATAAAAAATATATATATGATACTCTATTAAGATGAGAAAAAATTCATACATTCAATGCTAATACTTATAGAGATCATCTAAAAATTTGAATAAATAAGAAATGTGTTTGGAGTAGAAAAAATATATATTTCACTCTGAATAAAAGAATTTAGGCTCAAATTATATCTCACAAGGGTAGTCTCCACTAAAAAAAAATTCATAAACACCGATTTTGGATTTAATATAATTTCCACATTTTATCAAGAAATACTAGTTATGACAAAAACTAACTAATTATCAAAAATAATTACAAAATATTTCATGATATGTTTTCAAAAATTAATCTAACAGTACAAAAGACTTAATTATTTACTTAAATTTGATTTAAAGAAATGATAAATTTTTGTGAGAAAATATTTAATTTTTTTTTAATTTTTAAATTGTTAAATCTTTTTTTTTTCTTTCTAATTAAGCATGGTAACTTTTCACCACCCCCAACCTAGAACTTACATTGTCCTCAATGTAACAACTGTAAATTAAAGATAAAGAGAAAAGAGAAGAAAGATTACCTATTTCCTGAGAATGTGTAAGTAGTAATGGAGAAATGCAGGTGCATCCATCATATTCATTATTAAAGTGTATACAGACAGATCGTTGTAAACTTCTAACATCTCAACAAATATTTTTAGTTTTAACAATTTAAAAATTATTAAACTAAAATGAACAATCAAATTAAGTAAATAAAATAAATAACAGAAAATTACCTAAAATGATGGGTTGCCTCCCATCCAGCGATTAGTTTAACGTCTTAGCAAGACGTAACTTGGAGATTGCATTTTAAGTAAACTCAATGTCCCATCATCATTGAGTCAATCATACCTACAAGTAAGACAAGGTTGTCTACCTATACTGTTTCAAACATGCCCTATTGATTTTCAAATTTTTCTGTACCAAAAACTAGGAGCATGCTTAAGGGTTTTAGATAACCCACATCTAGGTGCAAATCAAATAATTAAGGCATCAAAACACAATTGTACCTAGATCAAACAAAGAAACTAACTCTTGAGATTGTAATTAAGACTTTAAAATTTTGGAGATAGTTTCAGAAATTTTTTTTTTTTTTTTAAAGTTAAAATAACATAATCAGTATTAACCAAGAGTGTTCCCAGGAAAGAATGGTGGGGAAAGGCTCCTTAAAAACCATCCTCCTAGACAGAACAACGTTCCCAGGAAAGACTAGTGGCACAAAGGCATCCAGGAACTAGTCTCATAGACAGAACTCCCTTAGATCTTTACTTTTCATGTTTATTAAAGTTAAGTCAATTAAGTTATATTAAGTAAAAATTTAAGTTAATTAAGTAAAAGAAAATCTAAGTTAATTAAGTTAAGTTAATTAAAAAAAACTAAATTGGTTAAGTTAAAAAAAATCTAAATTAATTAAAAAGGTAAGTTAATGAAAGTTAATTCAAAAGTTCAAGTTAATTAAGTTAAGTTAATTAAAAAGCTAAGTTAAAAATTTAAGTTAGTTAAGTTAAAAAAAATTCTAAGTTAAAAAAGTTAAGTTAATTAAGTTAAGTAAACTAAAAATCTAAGTTAATTAAATTAATGAAAAATCTAAGTTAATTAAGTTAAATAAAAATTAAGAGAGAAATAAAAAAATAGTTAAAAATAAAAAAATAAAAAAATTAAATTAAAATTGATATAAAATAAAATAAAATAAAATTGAAAAAGGTAAAGGAAAATAAAATAAAAATAAAAATTGATTTTTTTTTGTTTTTATTCATTTTTATTATTACTTTTATTAAAATAAAATTAAGATTTTAAATAAAAATTAAAATTAAATGAAAATTAAAAAGTAAGCTTTATTTTTTTTTAATTAAATTTTTTTTTAAATTTTTTTTTTTTTACTATTCATGAACGGTAATTTTATTTTACTATTTACACTATATTAAAAAAATTTAAGTTTTTAATTTTTAATTTTTTTTTACTATTCATTAACACTAATTTTATTTTACTATTTACACTATATTAAAAAAAATTTAAGTTTTTAATTTTTTTTTACTATTAATGAACGGTAATTTTATTTTACTATTTAAATTAGATTATTTATTTATTTTTATCTTAAAATTTTAAAATTTTAATTTTTTTTTTACTATTCATGAACGGTAATTTTATTTTACTATCTACGCTATAAATTTTATTTATTTATTTTTAACTTAAATTTTTTTGTTTTTTTTGTTTTTTTTTTGGTTTTTTTTACTATTCATGAACGGTAAAATGTTTTACTTCAAATTTCAAATTTCTAAATTATTTTACAATTAAAAAAATTAATTTTTAATTTTTTAATTTTTTAATTTTTTTAATTTTTTTTTTTTTATTTCTTATGAAATTTGAAATTTGATTATTATTTTTTCTATTAAAACAAAAAAAATCACAATTATTTACAGCACAAAAATGTTTTTAAAATTTTGATAAATAATTTAAAAACCGTTATTCCTTCCCCGACAACGACGCCAAAAACTTGATAAGCGAAAACCGGCATCGCCGATTCTTGCCAATACTTTGGTTTTAATATTTATAAAACTCTCGCAAGTGCACGAATCATTTCGAAGAAAATGATAAGTATACTCCCAAGGTCGATCTAAGGAAGGAATGTATGTGGTTTTTAATTTATTATTCAAACTTCTAAAAACGAAATTAAATCCTAAACATCCTGTCACGATATTTTGGGGTTTTGTGTTTTTAATCTACTTACATAAAAATAAACATAGATTCAATAAACATTCATTTATAATGGCGGAGTATTTATGGATATAATAACTAAGTTAATTATGCTTGCTCATATTATCTAGGTTATTAAAGATATGAATTGATATTTATTGATTCTCCCTTTTTTGTATGAATACCACCTTTGGTGGGGTTAGATATTCTTTGTTAATTAAACAAATCAATTAACACCTATGGGTGGGGTTGATAACTAATTTGCCTCATTAAATTAATTCCTTTTTCTAAGAGATTGAAAATGAACCATTTAAATGCCACCTTTGGTGGGGTTAGACAGTTTAAACTTTATTCAAGGTGTCCAAATTAAACCTAAGAATTTAGTTATCCGAGTACTAACTTTCAAGTTTTAAAACCACTACTGAAAACATGTCGTCAATACATTTTCAGATAATAATTCTTATAAAAACTTTTGAAATAGAGCTTCACTCTAACTACCGGGCGATTGTACCATCAAATAAAAGAGCACTACTCTAAATCAGACCGGATAACTAAACCTTAAAATCTAATTTTCAGGTTTAAGTTTGTAATGAAAAATAATATATTTCTCTCTAACATTCTTAATATAAAATCATGAATAAAAACAAAATCAATTCATTTTAGAGATTTTTACCTATTTAATATTTCGCAAGCATAACAACGTTATTATTACATCATGTTTACTAAATAGCCAGCACAGTTAAATTTAACCACAGACAAATTAAATATAACATGTAAGAATAAAGCATAAAAATAACTGTAAAGAAAATAAAATCCTTACAGAACTTCGACGCTATTCCCGTTGCTGGAAAAACTCCAAGCGGAATTTGCACTCCCATTTATTGAATCAAAGAGCTAAAATATTACAAAAACATAACTAGTTCTTCCCAAAAAGGGAAGAACTCTAAATCTAAGAGAAATTAACTAAGAAAAGCTAAAAACTAAGAAAACATAAGAAAAACTAAAAAAATCCTAACAATATAAGAAAAGAGAGAAAAGAATGTATTTGGAGGTTTTTGAAGGTGTGATTTGAAGTGAAGGGAAGGGGGGTATTTATAGGTGAGGATGGAGAGAAAAAGTAGAGAAAAAAATGTTAAAAAAATGTAAAAACGCGGATTAGTGATTGCTGACGTCATTTGATGACGTCAGCATGACGGGGGGCGGCTGCACAGTACCGGGTATGAACAGTACCGCGGCTGCACAGTACCGGTGATGAACAGTGCCGAGGCTGCACAATACCGCGGATGAACAGTGCCGCGGATGAACAGTGCGCGCAGATGAACAGTTCCGCGCGCAGCTTGGGGCGGAGGTGGGCGCTGGGGCGCGGCGGCGCAGCGGCGCGATTTTCCCCTTTCTGACATTTTTGTCGTTTTTGACCCATTTTGTCCAATTTTTCCATATTTGTTGACCTTTCCCCATTTATTTATTAATATATTTGTGATGTATTGCTTCCAGTATTCCTATTTGAGTTTTTAAGTTGCGTTTTTAAGCCAAAATACCTGAAAAATAATAAAAATACCCGTGATTCCGAAAAAGACAAATTTATATAAATATATGATAAAACATATAAATATATATATTTTTAATCAATTAATGTGCATAAAATCATGGTTATTTTAGTGCTTTTTGAGCACTCATCAGTAAGCGGGCGATGGCCACGAGAACTAGGACAACCACTTTCATTGAAGCTAAGAGGGTGGATGTTCCCAAGCCTAAGACCTTTAATGGTGTTAGGAATGCTAGGGAAGTTGAGAACGTCCTATGGGGGCTGGAACAATACTTTAAGGCTACTGGCATAACAGACCATGCCAGTAAGATCTGAACTGCAGCCATGTATTTGTCTGACACTACGATGTTATGGTGGAGATAGGGGCATGGTGATGTGCAACGAGAGGTTTGCACAATTGATACCGTTGATGACTTCAAGAGGGAATTCATCGGCCAATTCTTTCCCATAAATCCTGAAGAGGAGGCAAGGGGCCGATTGCGACGGTTAAAGCAAACAGGTAGTATAAGGGATTATGTGAAGGAGTTCACAACCTTGCTGCTTGAAGTCCCCGACATATCAGACAAGGATGCCTTATTCTTATTCATGGATGGTCTCCAATCATGGGCTAACCTCGAGCTCAATCGACGTGATGTCCAAGACTTATCTTTGGCCATTGCGATTGCGGAAAGCTTTATTGACTACTCCACAAAGAAGGACAGCTCAAAAGCCACAGATAAAAAGTTTGTTGGAGGAAAGAGTGGGGGAGGCCACGCTAAAAGTCAGGGACCCAAGAATCATAAAGATGGATCCTTATTCAAACCAAGAGATAAGGGGAAAGAGAAGGAGGATTGTGGTGCCTCGAAGCCCCGTGTGACGTGCTTCATATGCGATGGACCGCATTGGGCACGAGAATGTCCGAAAAGGAAAGCCTTGAGTGCCTTAGTTGCCTTCACACATGATCAATATAGAGGTGAGTCAGACGAAGGTGCAAAGATGGGTTCTTTGCACCTACTTGGTGCATTGCAGAGCACCCCAAAGACCCCTAAAGGCTTGATGTATGTAGATGCAACCATCAATGGGAAGGTCACCAAAGCTTTGGTGGACACAGGTGCATCTCACAACTTTGTTTCAGTAGAGGAAGCAAAGAGACTCGGCCTGAAGGTAGTCCATGGAGGGGGATCTCTCAAAGTAGTTAACTCGGTAGCACTACCATTGCATGGAGTTACTCGTGGAGTTAAGGTCAGTCTCGGTGCTTGGACTGGCCAAGTGGACTTATTAGTAGCGCCTATGGATGACTTCTCTATTGTATTCTGCATGGAGTTCTTGGATCAGGTTAGAGTTTTCTTGGTGCCATGCTCAAACTCTATGTGCATAATGGATGGATCAAAGGCATGTGTGGTACCGACGAACAGGACCACCAAACGTACGACCATGATGCCCTTGCTCAAAACCTCATTGCCCTCATCAAGGAAGGAAAAACAAGGAGATTTTGGCTAAGTGAAGGACTACTCTACGCCAAGTAGAATCACATCTTTGTGCCGAAGTGGGGGAGCATAAGGAAGGAGCTTATCAAGGAGTGCCATGATTCACTATGGGCTGGACACCCAGGAATAAGGTGCACCCTTGCTTTGATCAAGTCAATCTACTACTGGCCTCAACTATGGGATGATGTTGAAGCCTATGTGAGGACTTATCTTGTGTGCCAACAAGACAAGATAGAGCAGCATACACCCGGAGGTTTTTTAGAGCCGCTGCCTATTCCAGAGAGACCATGGGAGAGTGTTTCTATGGATTTCATCACCTGCTTGCCAAAATCAGAGGGCTTTGGCAGCATCATTGTAGTGATTGATCGCTTCAGCAAGTATGCAACATTCATACATGCCTCAACGGATTGCACGGAAAATGAGACGGCACGGTTGTTCCTCAAACATATTATGAAGCATTGGGGGATTCCATCCAATATCGTGAGTGATCGAGACCCACGATTCACCGGGAAATTGTGGATGGAATTTTTCAAGTTGTTGGGATCAGACTTGAACTTCTCTACAAGCTTTCATCCACAAAGCGAAGGACAAACGGAGCATTCCAACGCATTTCTGGAGTTGTATCTTAGGCACTTTGTTAGTGCCAACCAACACGATTGGGTGAAGTTGTTGGATGTAGCCCAATTCTCTTACAACTTACAAAGGAGTGAGTCTACCACAAAGAGTCCCTTCGAGATTGTCATGGGGCAGCAACCCATGACTCCTCATGCCTTAGCCACGAGTTATGAAGGAAAGAGTTATGCTGCCTTCAAATTTTCCAAGACGTGGCATGAGCAAGCGGAGTTTGCCCGAGCCTATTTGAACAAGGCATCTAAGAAGATGAAGAAATGGGCTGATAAGAAAAGGAGGATGTTGGAATTTCAGGAAGGAGATTTGGTCCTTGTCAAACTATTGCCCCAACAGTTCAAGTCATTGCGGAAGGTTCATAAGGGGTTGGTTCATAAGTATGAGGGACCATTTCCAGTCCTCAAGAAAGTTGATAAGGTGTCGTACAAGCTGCAACTCCCTCCAAACCTTAAAATCTATCCGGTCATTCATGTAAGTATGCTAAAACCTTTTCATGGAGACAAGGAAGACATAAGTCGTGGAGAATCCAAAAGGGCACCTACCGTAGTGGTAACCTCCTTCAAAAAATAAGTGGACTCAATCTTGGCAGACCGCCTAATCCGACGTAGAGGCGTACCAAGTTATCGGGAATACTTGGTCAAGTGGAAAAATGCCCCGGATATAGAAGCAAGTTGGGAACCTGAGGATTCTTTGTGGCAATTCAAAGATGACATAGAGAGGTTCAAGCTTGAAGATGCGATGATGGCGTCGCGAACTTGAGTAGGGGAGGGTGTCACGTCCCGCTCGAATTTCCCCTCAAAATCCAAATAAATAGTGCTTGCCTAAAGGATCTAGACTTTTCTACATAAGAAGGTTCTAGAGTGGCCTAGATATGTCTAGAATAAGCTAGAGTTGGATGGAGTCAACTCAAGCTTTGAAGACCCTAGAATGTTCTAGAGCACGCTTGAGGGTGCTAGAATGGGTTGGAATATTCTCGAACATGCCGGATGGTTCATAAAGGATGTAAAATCCGCTGGAAGCTTACGAAACATCCTAGAGCTTACATGAAGGAACTAAACAAACCTAGAAGACTTTAGAGTTGGCTAGAAGGTCCCAGAACCTTGTGGCATATTGTACATAAAACTAGAACACTCTTGTATATTCTAGAACTAGAAGAATCTAGAAAGATGTGGCATACTCTTAAGCTTGGTGTCATACTATAAATAGACCTATTGGTCTTTATTTGTATTCATCTTGGGAAATACTTGGGAAATTGTAAGATAAACTCTCTCTAGAGAAATACAAAACATTCTTTACAAACTCTCTTTCTAGTCTCTTTGGAGTTTCATTCGGATTCAAAAGCAGGCTTAGTGCAACGAATGGTGCTAAGTGCCGCACGATCGCTACTTGAAAAATAAGGTTGTGACACTAAGCTACCTAACCTTTCTAGAAGCCAATCCTTAATACGTCAGCCTGAGCTATCTAACCTTTCTAGAACCTAATCCTTAAGACGTCAGCCTGAGCCTTAAGAAGTCAACCAAAGCCTTAAGATGGTCTTTGGATTGTGCAATGTCCTAGCAACATTTGAATGTTGCATAATGGCTATTTTTTATGATATGGTGGAAGATATAATGGAAATTTTCATTGATGACTTTTCAGTTTTTGGTACATTTTTTTATCATTGTTTACATAATTTAGCTCTTGTTTTTCAGAGATGTGAAGATAAAAACATTGTCCTAAATTGGGAGAAGTGTAATTTCATGGTTCAAGAAGGGATTGTGCTTAACCATAGAGTGTCATATAAAATAATTGAGGATGATCGAGCTAAAATTGCAACCATAGAAAAACTACCACCTCTAAGGAATGTGAAGGGAATCAGAAGCTTTTTGGGACATGCGGGATTTTATAAAGGATTTTTCTTAACTCTCTACCTTTATGTAATCTTATCGAAAAAAATTCTACATTTGACTTTGATAATGTTTGTTTGCAGGCCTTTAATGTAATCAAGAAGAAACTGATTGCAACACCAATAATGACTATACCTGATTGGAGTCAACCTTTTGAAGTCATGTGTGATGCAAGTGACTTTGCAATTGTAGTAGTGTTAGGACAAAAGTGAGACAAACATTTTAAGGTCATATACTATGCAAGCTAGACATTAAATGAAGCCCAATTAAATTATACAAAAACTGAGAAGGAGATGCTTGCTGTGGTATTTACTTGTGACAAATTTTGGTCATACCTCATTGGTACAAAGGTGATAGTGTTCACTGATCATGCAACACTTCTTTATTTGTTTGGAAAAAAGAATTCTAAGCCTAGGTTGATTTGTTGGATCCTTCTTCTTCAAGAATTTGATTTGGAAGTTTGAGATAAGAAAGGAAGTGAAAATTTAATTGTTGACCATCTCTCTCAGTTGGAGCAAGAGGAAGTAAAACCAGATTTAGTGATCCAAGAAGCATTCTCTGATGAGCAGTTATTTACATTTGAGATCAAGCTTTCTTAGTATGTTGATATTGTAACTACCTAGCATGTAGGGTATTGCCACTAGATCTTACTTACCGTCAATGTAAGAAGTTTTCGCATGATGTGAAATATTATATTGGGGATGAACCTTTTCTTTTCAAAAGATTCCCTAATCAAATCATCCGAAGATGTGTGCTTGAAAAGAAGATGCAAGTCATTCCTCATCATATGGAGGACATTTTAGGGTAACATGAATAGCAACTAAGTTACTTCAAAATGGTTTCTTTTGGCCCTCTATTTTTTTATGATAGTTATACTTTGGTGAAGACTTGTGATCGGTGCCAATGTATGGGAAATATTGCAAGGCATTATGAGCTACCATTGAAAAATATCTTAGAGGTTGAGTTATTTGATATTTAGGGAATCGATTTTATGGATCCTTTTCCTCCATCTTTTGGCTTTTTTTATATCTTGTTAGCAGTTGATTATGTGTAAAAGTGGGTGGAGGAAATTACCCCAACAACAAATGATGCAAGGGTAGTGCTTAAATTTCTACATAAGGACATATTCACAAGATTTGGCACTCCACAGGCTATTATTAGTGATGAAGGGATCACTTCTGCAACAAGTTGTTTGACAGCCTTCTATCTAAATATGGTGTGAAGCACAAAATAGCACTTGCATACCATCCTCAAACTAATAGCCAAGCTGAAATTTCAAATCGAGAAGTCAAGAATATCCTTGAGAAAATGGTCAACACCAATAGAAATGATTGGGCAAAGAAGCTTGATGATTCTTTGTGGGCATACTATAAAGCTTTTAAAACACCTATCGGGGTGCCTCCTTATCAATTCGTGTTTGGTAAAGTATGTCATCTCCCTATTGAGTTGGAGCATAAAGCTTATTGGGTTGTAAAGAAGTTTAATTTTGATTTGAAGGTAGTAGGGGAAAAACAAAATTTTCGATTGAATGAGATGGATGATTTCCAGAATGATGCTTATGAAAATACAAAGATCTACAAAGAATGGACAAATGAGTGGCATGAAAAACAAACTCTTAGGCATGAGTTTGCTCCAGGACAACATGTTTTGCTCTCCAATTCATGAGTAAAACTCTTCCTGGGTAAGTTAAGATCAAGATGAACAGGTCCTTATACAAGTGATAAAGTTTCCACTCATGGAGCAATAGACTTGAAGGAAAAGACAAGAATATATTCAGAGTTAATGGTCAGAGATTAAAGCACTGTTGTGGAAAACAAGTGGAGAGGAATTGTGCATTTATTTCTCTTCGAAATCCTAATTGATGAAGATTGAAAAGTTTGACTGGTTTATTATACATGAATAAAAAGTTGAAAATTACAAACTAATATGGATCCACCATAAAACCAAGTAAGTTCCTTTCATTTCTTTAATCTGAATTTTAAATTACAATGATGACATTGTTTAGTTTAAGTTTAGGGGTGTCAAATCCTATATTTTTGTGTTGCTGGATTCTCTTATCAAGCATATATTTGAGTATGATTGAATTTGCTATGACTCTGAAATTTGTGATTGATGATTGTTTTGAGGAATTGTTTTTTCAAAATCTTCTATTATGTTAGGAAATTGTTTTTGAGTACTTTGATTTAAATCTTTGTCCTTGAAAATAATTGAGCACATAGTCGATTTTTCTTTACTCTGTTTTACCTATAAAGAGAAAGAGTTGAATTTACTAGGTTAGAAAAGTTTAATCTTGCCTTGCTTTAGAATCCGTTGATGGATCCTTGAGACGAAATCCTAGTTGATACCAAATATTAGAGAAATGATATAGGAAATATTTTTGTCACAATCAAAAAGCTTTCCTAGCCGTCTTAATTATGACGCCACCATCGCATGGTGTATTCCTATAGTCAACCCATTTGAGCCTTATTTTATATAAACAAAAGAGATAAGGCAAAAACAATTTGTTTATTTTTAATTTAATTTTAAGCATGACCTATTTTTTCTTTATTCTAGAAAAAAGATGTAATTTAATTACAAACTATGCTTGATTTTCTATATTAATTTAAATTATTTCTTTTCATGTTTGTCTAATTTATTCTGAGTTTATTGCTTCTAATTAACTGGTCATTAATTAAATGATTTTAATCTTATGATTTACTATCGAAAAAGGAAATAATAGGATAGATCTGGACTATTTCAACGTAGGTAAATATAGAGATCGAAAGACTTGTATGAACTTGTGTAGTTTTAAAATCATTGGTCTTAATGCTTTCTTGTTTTATTAAATTACATACTCTTGTGTAAATTAATGAACAAAAATAATTCCAATTGACTGTCGAAAGAAGTTTTTAGATGTTTTTTGGAAATTGTGAACAAATAGAGAGAATTAAATTCAATTAGCTAGATAAGTAAAACATGGAGAGAGATTAAGTAAAATTGATTTCCTAGAAGTTTTCTTCCCATTAATTTGATCTTTTAACAACATTTTTATTTTCTTTTGCATGTTTTCTTTAAATAAATTTTATTTTAAATTTAAATTACAACAATGTTAATGAGTTCTCAAGATAAAGTTAAGATTAATATAATTTTGATATTTGTAAAAAATAAGTTACCAATCCCTAAGGACGATACTTTTCTTATCACTTTATTATAAAACTACGATACTGTGCAATTATAGTTTTACACTGATCATACATGCAAGTAAAAAAAGACATAAAATCATGAATAACATAACCTAATATGCATACTCCAAAAACAATTCGAACAATATGTATAAACATGCTCGCATACATAGTGTATATAATTAATTACGTATGTACACTACTAATCCATCACTAACCAACTTAAAAGAGGGAAAAACAATACTCCAAATAAAATAAAATAAAATCTGTGTGTGCAAACACATGAATGTTAACACAAACACAAAGGACTTTCAAGATTAACATATGTACAAATGATACTTTTATAATAAAAACTATCAAAATATTGAGTGATTTATCATACTTCGTCACCTTAAAAGTAAGATACTAAATAACATCTTTTATAATATAAGAGATTAATTTATACAAATTTCTTAATATAAATATTTATTTATAATAATTATAATATAATTTAATCTAATACTATTATATTTAACTTATTCACATTGCACCAAACAAACTACAAATATATATAATAATTTTATACAGTATGATTTTAAAATAATGTTTTATATAATTATTTTATCAAAATTGTAAAAATAATAAGAGATAAAATTAAAAATAAGTTAAATAATAAAATTAATAATTATGTCAAAATAATGACATAATATTATAAAAGTCATCGTACGTCACATTTTGCGCAAATATATAACAATGTTACACTACTTTCTACCTCAATTGGATTCACGCCCGTAATTGATGTGATCGGACAGGAGGAGTGCCACGGTGAGATGAATCCCATGAATTACGGATCTACGTGGAGGAAAGTTTATTGGAGAAAGAGAGAGACCTTGTGGTGGAAACAGAACCCCGTGGATGGGTGTTGAGTCCACATATTTTATGAAGATTCCTTTTCCCGTACTCATGTTTGGAGACATGCGCTGCCATTTGTGTCAGTTTAATCGTAAATGTCCATACTGCCCTCGTACGTTGTTTTGTAGATTTTCATTTCATCCCCCCAGAAGCCTCTCACGTAGCGTCTGAATTTTATTCTGCCAATAGTGAACTAATAATTCTTAACAAAGAACAATTAGTGAAAATAAAAAAATGATCATCAAAAAATTAAATAAAACAAAAATACTACTAATAAGTAGAGATATATAATAAATTATTTAATTTTATTTATTAAGTACATTAATTAAAAAAACTTACCTCACTTATCAATTCAGCTAATAATTTTTTTAGTTCAATATTTGTTTTTGTTAAGAAACTCAACGTATTATTTAACACTTTTTTAATTGATTTTTTTTTACATTTTTTTATTTAAGTAATAATTTCTTTTAAATAATCAATTTTTTCATTGATGAATAAATTTGAACTATTAATTTCTTTATTTAATTAATTATATTAAATTATTATCCATAATTTAATAAATTAATAACATAAATCTATGAAAATAAGTTTAAAAAAATAATAAATTAATCTATTTAATACCTTAAATCTAAATAAATTAATTTTTTTTTAAATATTTAATAAAAAATAAATATAATTATAAAAAGAAAATTAAATGAATTGCTTACGAATAATTCAATACAATTTATATAAAAATAAATTTAATTTATTTAAAATTTAGATAAATTAATAACTTATTTAAAATAAAATAAATTTAAATAAATTGATTAACTAACTAGTAAGATGTATTATTATCTTTGTATACACGTGTAAGAAAAAAATTTAATTATGTGTCATAATTTGTTTATATATAAAATTTTAATTTTTATTATACTATAAATAAATATATATTTTTTATATTATATAAAAATAAAATTATATTAAATAATTGAGTAAAAAAATTCCATATTATAAATTTATTTATATGTATCTTTAGCCGTGTCATTTTCAAGAATCATTTATTATTATTATTATTATTATTATTTTGTCGGATGTACGTACTAATGTAAAATTTATTTGAGTGACATTAACAGCGGAGACCAAAGTTATATTACCACAAATATTTTACATGATAATGCATGACAGAATAAAAAAAAATTGGGTCATTTTAACCAGATACACGGTGCAGCTAGTTGTATGTTGTGACTTGGATTAATTTGAACATTTTTTTTTATTTAGCTGTTTTTTATAACATAAGATATATTAAATATTAGATAGTATAAATTTTATATAATATATAAAAATTATTAATTATTTAATTTTAAAAAATTGTCAAATTATTATTGTTAATGTTAATAGTTTTTGTATTTCTGTATTTCTGTATTTCTATGTTCTGATCTTTTCTTTACAAGAGTTAAGATATATGTATACAAAGAAAACGAGAATTAAACAATAATCATAATTCCTACACATTCATGTTTTATGGTTCCACTAATATTATTGTATGCTCCATGTTTTACTCTACTGAACATTGGTGTCTGGCACTGTTTGTAGCATGCACTACAACACACACCAACACTCCCCCTCAAGTTGGTGCATATATGTCTCTTATGTCCAACTTGTCAAGTGAGTTGTAGAAGTTCTTTGCAGACACAGATTTTGTGAGTATATCAGCCAATTGATCTTCTCATTTAACAAATGAAAGTTGAATAATCTTTTCTTCAAGATTTTGTTTGATGAAGTTTCGATCCACTTCAACGTGCTTCGTGCGATCATGTTGAACTGGATTATGAGAGATGGCAATGGCTGCTTTGTTATCGCAAAACAAGCTCATTTCAGAGTTAGGAGCAACACCAATCTCAGTTAGAAGTTTTTCAACCAAAGAAGCTCACATATTCCCTTGACCATTCCTCAAAATTCAGCTTCAGTACTAGATAAGACAACTACCTTTTGCTTCTTGCTCCTCCATGTAACAAGATTACCCCCCACAAAAGTAAAGTACCCAGCAGTAGATTTCCTATCCTTGATATTCCCTGTCCAGTCTGAATCAGTGTATCCAACGACTTCCAATTGACCATTCCTTGAAAACATAAGTCCTTTCCCAGGGGAGGATTTTAAATAATGAAGTATTCGCATGACTGCATCCATATGGTCTTCACTTGGGCAGTGTATGAACTGACTCACAACACTCACAGCATAAGCAATATCAGGTCGAATATGAGATAAATATATGAGTTTACCTACTAACCATTGATATCTCTGTTTATCTGCTGGTACTTGGTCCATATATTCTCCGAGTTTATGATTTTGAACCATTGGAATATCGACAGGTTTACAATCTAGTAGTCCTGCCTCTGCCAGTAGGTCCAGAGTATATTTCCGTTGGGAAAGACATATGCCTTGTTTTGATCTTGTTACCTCAATGCCTAAGAAGTATTTGAGCCCTCCCAAATTCTTCATTTCAAACTCATTTGACAGTTGTTCTTGAAGTTTAGAGATTTCTTCTTTATCATCCCCTATAATAATCATGTCGTCTACATAGACTATACGGGCTGTTATCTTCCCTAATCGATGTTTAGGAAAAGAGTATGATCAGAGTTGCTTTCTTGGAACGTATATTTCTTCATTGCTGAACTCAACCTACCAAACCATGCTCGAGGTGATTGTTTTAGTCCATACAGTGCTCATTGTAATCTACATGCAGTTTCTTTTCCTGATGTAACAGTATATCCTGGTGGGATATCCATGTAAATCTCTTCTTCAAGATCACCATGAAGGAAGACATTTTTTACATCAAGTTGGTGCAATGGCCAATCTAAATTTGCCACAAGAGATAACAAGACTCTAACAGTTTTTAGTTTAGCCACAGGTGAGAAGGTTTCTTGATAATCTATCCCGTGTTTCTGTGTATATCCTTTTGCTACAAGTCTCACCTTGTATTGATCAACTAACTCATCTGCTTTATACTTAATGGAGAAAATCCACTTGCATCCTACCATCTTCCTCCCTTGAGGCAACTCGCTTAACACCCATGTGTTATTCTTCTGTAATGTCTCAAATTCCTCTTTTATAGCTTGAGCCCATTTTGGATCAGATAAGGCTTCTTCAATGCTACTTAGAATTTGGCACGAGGAGAGCGTTTGTACAAATGCCCTGATAGGTTATGAAAACCTTTGAGTAGATACATAATTTGCTATTGGATACTTGGATTGTCGTTCTTCTCTTTCTAGGGAGTATCGATTTGGAGGTTTGCCTCGATTGTGTCTGAAAGGTAAAACATAACCAACAGATGTATCTATAGCATTAGTTTGTAAAGGTGTGATAGGATAGCTTACCTCAGGAGTACTCTCAGCAGGAAGATCATTGGGTACTAGAGAGTGGAGGGGTACATCAACCACTTCATCTTCTGGAGATTCAATTACTACTTCAGCTTCAGTTCTTGGAAGTTCAAGCTCGGGTCTAGATACTGGCTCCTCCATATTATTGGCACGATCTGAGTATGTTGGATCATTACTAGTGTTTAATATTTCAACATCAAACCAATTTCGTTCTTCACCATAACTCTCCTCCTGAAGAGTGCAATTGGATATCAGTGATGGGAAAAACCATTCTGATTCGAGGAAAGTGACATCTATAGTAATATAGGTTCTTTTAGTAATTGGATCATAGCATCGGTAACCCTTTTTTTGTATGCCATACCCCAAGAATACACATCGGACAGTACATGGATCCAACTTAGTTCGTTGATTTTTGTGGAGGTGGACAAAAACAACACATCCAATTATGCGGGGCTGAAGCATCAAAATAGTAGGCAGGGGAACATGATCGGATAATACCTTTAATGGAGTCTGAAATTGTAAGGTCTTTGTGGGAATACGATTTAGTAGATACACATCGGTAGTAATAGCATCACTCCAGTATCTACTAGGCATATGTGCATTGATTAGTAAGGCCCGAGCAGTTTCTAAAATATGTCTATTCTTCCTCTTTACAATCCCATTTTGTTGTGGGGTTTGTAAGCATGAGGTTTCATGGAGAATACCATGGTTGTCCAAGTATGTTCAAAATTGTTGATTAACATACTCCCCCCCATTATCAGACTGAAGGATCTTAATTTTTGTAGAAAATTGTGTCTGAATCATGGTATGAAACAAGTGAAATGTAGAGAATACTTCATCTTTATGTTTAAGAAGGTAAAGCCATGTCATTTGTATACAATCATCAATAAAAATTACAAACCAACGATGACCCGATGATGTAGTTATCGGGGAAGGTCCCCAAACATCAAAATGTACTAAAGCAAAAGGAATCATACTTTTATGCTTACTCATAGGATAAGATGCCCTATGACTCTTTGCTAAAATACAGGTATCACATTTGAAATCTGAGTGTGGAATATTTGAAAATAGACTAGGTAGTAAATGCTTTAAATACCCAAATGATGGATGCCCAAATCGATGATGACATAACCAAATTTGTCGTTCCTGGTTACTAACCGTGTGTTGCATGTGATTGACTCTTCCTGAACTGAGATCATCCACATAATATAACCCTCATCTCTTAGTACCACACCCAATGATCTCCTTGGTGAGAATATCCTACAGGAGACTACACAGTTAAGATCTGAAGTGACTTGACTTACAGACATTAGTTTGTTTGAAAGAGAGGGTACAAGTAATGTATTAGATAATGATAATGAAGGAGATAAAGTCATGTTCCGGCCCCTGTAACTGGATAAGTGACCCCATTGGCATTAGCAACACGGCTCCGTCTCGGCTGAGTTGTATTAGAGAGATCTTTTGGGTCAAATGTCATATGATCCGTAGCTCCAGAGTCTAAAATCTAATCCTCATTATCACTACGAGTATGAAATTCTTTACTTGAAATACCTGGATCTTGGGAAGATTCGGTCTGAGGAATAAGGGATAGTGATGTAGTATTGGTAGCCACAACAACTTTCCCAGTGGTTTCCCTCTTCTTCCTTGTTTGAAGATCATTCCACCATTCTGGATACCCATGTAGTTTGAAGCAGTTTTCACGGGTGTGTTTGGAGTTTCCATAATGACCACATTTCATGTCAGTAGACAGTGGATTTCTTGCTACCCAAAAAATTTCCTGGTTTTGGTGGCATCAGATTATGATGTCCCTTGATCCCTTTGTAAGCCATAACTGCTCCAGGTGTCGTATCTGTACTTGTGATCATCACGGTCTGCCTGACCTCTTCCCTACGGATGAATCCATAGGCTTGTTTCACCATAGGGAATGGTTTGATCTGAAGCACATCACTTCGAGTTTTATCCAATCTATCATCAAGTCCATCGAGGAAGGTATACACTCGATCTTCCTGTACGATGGAGTTGTATTTTTGTATATCAATCGCACACTCTATTGGATTAGGACGACGGAAATCAATTTCACTCCACAACCCTTGAAGGTCATTGTAGTATTTTTCAATGGATCCACTCGCTTGCTTCGTACGAGTAACTCGACGGTGAAGATCATGCACTTGAGACGTGTCTGTCCCATCATAGTAAGTGGTAGCAGCAAAATCCCAAACCTGTTTCGCAGTTGCGAATCAGATAAAATTTGCAATCAAGGAAGGGTCCATCGAATTGATCAACCATCCTTTGACAATGGCATTTTGATGAGCGAAAACCGACATCGCCGATTCTTGCCAATACTTTGGTTTTAATATTTGTAAAACTCTCGCAAGTGCACAAATCATTTCGTAGAAAATGATAAGTATACTCCCAAGGTCGATCTAAGGAAGGAATGTATGTGGTTTTTAATTTATTATTCAAACTTTTAAAAACGAAATTAAATCCTAAACATCCTGTCACGATATTTTGGGTTTTTGTGTTTCTAATCTAATAACATAAAAATAAACATAGATTCAATAAATATTTATGCAAATTTTATCTTTTATAATAGTGGAGTATTTATGGATATAATAACTAAGTTAATTATACTTGCTCATATTATTTAGGTTATTAAAGATATGAATTGATATTTATTGATTCTCCCTTTTTTATATGAATACCACCTTTGGTGGGGTTAGATATTCTTTGTTAACTAAACAAATCAATTAACACCTATGGGTGGAGTTGATAACCAATTTACTTAATTAAATTAATTCCTTTTTCTAAGAGATTGAAAATGAACCATTTAAATGCCACCTTTGGTGGGGTTAGACAGTTTAAACTTTATTCAAGGTGTCCAAATTAAACCTAAGAATTTAGTTATCCGAGTACTAACTTTCAAGTTTTAAAACCACTACTGAAAACATGTTGTCAATACATTTTCAGATAATAATTTTTATAAATTTTTTTGAAATAGAGCTTCACTCTAACTACCGGGCGATTGTACCAACAAATAAAAGAGCACTACTCTAAATAAGACCGGATAACTAAACCTTAAAATCTAATTTTCAGGTTTAAGTTTGTAATGAAAAATAATATATTTCTCTCTAACATTCTTAATATAAAATCTTGAATAAAAACAAAATCAATTCATTTTAGAGATTTTCACCTATTTAATATTTCGCAAGCATAACAACGTTATTATTACATCATGATTATAAACAGCTAGCAAAGTTAAATTTAATCACAGACAAATTAAATATAACATGTAAGAATAAAGCATAAAAAATAACTGCAAAGAAAATAAAATCCTTATAGAACTTCGATGCTATTCCCGTTGCTGGAAAACCTCCAAGCGGAATTTGCACTCCCATTTATTGAATAAAAAAGCTAGTAAATTACAAAAACATAACTAGTTCTTCCCAAAAAGGGAAGAACTCTAAAACTAAGAAAAACTAATTAAGAAAAGCTAAAAACTAAGAAAAACTAAAAAACTAAAAAATCTAAGAAAAGAGAGAAAGAAAGAGAGAAGAAAATGTATTTTGAGGTGTGTTTAGAAGTGAAGAGAAGGGGGGGTATTTATAGGCGAGGATGGGGAGAAAAAGTGAGTGAAAAAATATTAAAAAATTGTGAAAACGTGGAGTGCAATTGCTGAGGTCATTGATGACGTCATGGGGGCAGCTGCACGCAAAAATGGGGCGAAATGGGTAGCGGCGCACGTGGATCTAGATTAAGGCACGCGCGGGAGTGGGAAGCTGTGCGCGCAGCTTGGTGCAGGACTGGGGCGTGCTGCGCGCGGCTGGGCGCTGACGCGCGCGGGTCTGGGCGCTGGCGCGCACGGGGCTCAGTGCGGCGCGGCGGCGCGATTTTCTCCTTTTTGATATTTTTGACCCTTTTGTCCAATTTTTCCATATTTGTTGACCTTTCCCCATTTATTTATTAATATATTTGTGATGTATTGCTTCCAGTATTCCTCTTTGAGTCTTTAAGTTACGTTTTTAAGCCAAAATACCTGAAAAATAATAAAAATACCCGTGATTCCGAAAAAGACAAATTTATATAAATATATGATAAAACATATAAATATATATATATATATATATATTTAATCAATTAATGTGCATAAAATCATGGTAATTTTAGTATTTTTTGAGCACTCATCACATTTTCAGTGCGCCATATCCTAAATGAGAGGTTGATTTCAGCAGGTTGAGGAAAATCTCCATTAATATATCCCAGTTTGTCTTTGCCAGAGATATACATCTCCATCACCTGGGACCACAAGGCATAATTGGATCCTCCCAACTTGATACTAATGGGAGTAGTCGACGCTTCAGTTAGTGGAGGTTGTGAGCTGATTTGAGCTCTAGTTAGAACTTCCGTCATTTTTGCCGTCAAATCTTCAAATATAAAATTGGTGGTTAAATCTCTAGATTTCGTCATGAAATCTAAATTTTTTCCTTCCTTTTTTCCACTTCACACACAACTATATATACAACATTTCGTAACCCTAATATTTTTTTCTTCAAATCGCGCAGCTTCCTTTGCGTAACCCTAAAAATTTTCCTTCCAAATTCGCGCAGCTTCCTCTACGTTCCTCAGTAGCTTCCTCTGTGTTCCTCAGCAGCTTCCTCTACGTTCCTCAATGCAGCTTTCTCTGCGTTCCTCAGTGCAGCTTCTTCGACTGCGTTCCTCAACTGTGTTCTTCAACTGTGTTTGAGCCAGTCATCACTTCCAGCTGGTGTGAAGCCACAGTTGTTGAAGGCTTACGTTGCTGTGATAGAATCCTAAATGTTTTCCTCCTGGCAGAACAACGCCTTCCTTCTTCTGATGAACGATCAAGATGGTCGAACCCTAGCCAACCACAACATCTAGATGGAGCTTCCACCTTCAGAAGAGCCGTTGGTACAACTTATGATTTCTAAACCTGAAAAAAAAGTTCACAGAAAGCAAAGGAACTGAAGCTGTTGTTTTTTTTTCTTTTTCTTTTTTTTGTTTATAGGAGCTAATGCGTGTAGATTTTTCCTTCTATTACTCTCAGTTTTTCGTCGATACTTGGAACCATCCTCATCATCAATCTGATCACTGCAATTTTTTTTGTTTAACAGAATTGTAGGGCTGAAGAACAATACGGCTGTCCCACAATAGCAGCTAGAATGGAACGTAGGAACTGTGATGACTCCAATGAGCAGCTTGAACGACTGCCCTAAATCTTTGCCAAATAATCAGCCAAATACCCACAGATTAACACAATCTGTTGAGCATATCACACCAAATCAGTCAAAGGAGAACATAATCAACATAGTAGGTAACTTATTCTTTCATTAGGACAACCAATAACTCTACTCTGATACCATGTCAAATTATTGTTGTTAATGTTAATAGTTTCTATATTTTTGTATTTCTCTGTTCTGATTTTTTCTTTACAAGAGTTAAGATATATGTATACAAGAAAAACGAGAATTAAACAATAACCATAATTCCTGCACATCCATGTTTTATGACTTCACTAATAGTATTGTCTCCTTCATATTTTACTCCACTGAGCATTGATGTCTGCCACTATTTGCAGCATGCACCACAACACACACCAACAATTTTAACAAGATATACGGTGTAATTAGTTGTACGTTGTGACTTGGATTAATTTGAACATTTTTTTTATTTAACTGTTTTTATCTAACATAGGATATATTAAATATTAGATAGTATAAATTTTATATAATATATAAAAATTATTAATTATTTAATCTTAAAACATTAACTTTAAAATAGTATAAATATTATATTATTATATTTTTTAATCGGTATAATTTTTTTTTATGTAAAGTAACCAATAAATACTAAAAATTGATTCTTTTTATAGCATTAGACAGTAGTGTGTGTTTTATACCAGGCTGAAAATCACTTTTTATAAGTTAATTTGTCAATAAAATAATTTTTTTTAATGTTTATAGAACTATATTAATAATATAAAGGTAGTTTTTTAAATAAATAAGTACGACACTATTTTTAAGATATTTATAATAGACGCAATTCCTAACGCACTTCAATAGTTTAGATGGACGTTATTTTTTAGATGCGATTTTAAAAATATTATTTTAAAATAAAACGATTTAATTAATTTTAAAAATTAAACATATATCTTAAATTATTTATCTCGAAAGTAAATATTATTGTTTTTTTAAATATAAATAAATAATATTTTTCAAAATCTTAAATCACTTTGTATAAAATTTACACGTACATTCTTAAAAGTGATTTGGGATATTTAAGTCAATTTTAAAAAAAAAATTACAAACAAACCTAAATTATTTTGAAGTTGTATATATAATAATATGTTTATTACTAGAATAGTTTTTTCTAAAGCATGAAAGTAAGTATTCTCTTAGGTAGATGGTGTCCGTAATATAAAAAGTTGGTATAATTTATGAGTTTATATGTTTGTCAGCTTTTTAATATTTTAAAAATATTGAATTTTTTTTTTTTCCATTATTAGACTCTGGTGGATTTTTTTTTTTTTTAACAATGGTAGAAGTCAAAGTGCTACTGTGCAAGTTACCGAAAATTAAAGGGCAATTGAGCCATTTATTATTTTTAAGTGAAGATCTATTTACCGACAAACTAAAAGGTCGGCACTGTGGGCCAGTTAACACAGGTAGACATATGCGGCGACAATTATAATTATTTTAATATTTTAAAATTTCACGGTGACAATTATTTTAATTTTTTTAGAAAATAATTACTTTTATTTAGTGAAATAAAGAAAGAAATATTTAATTACATAATTAAATAACGTGGATAAACGTATTAGTGCACGTATATCATTCTTGATCGTTTTTATGTTAACATTAATAATATAATATTCATATTATTTAATAGTTTTTTTGTTTACTTGATTGTGTTAAGAAATACGTTAATATTTTTAATTAATTTTATTAATTTCTAAATTTATTTTTTAAAGTATCTTCCTAAATAAATAAAATAATATATTTATGTTTAAGATTATATCTAAATAAAAAATTGCAAAACAATAATAAAAACATACTATAAAATTATGTTAAATAAAGTCTAACTGTATAAAAATATTATCTTAAATCTAGATCTACATAAAAATTATAAATAAAACTTATCTTATAGTTAATTCTAGAAGAAGATTAGCAATCTAAATATGTATAAAAAATTTTAATGCTAAAAATATACCCATTTTTTTTAAGTGTTTTATATATGTCTCACTTATGTCAGGAAGATAAATATAATGTTTAATCATGTGTTATGTATGATCGT
This sequence comes from Hippophae tibetana, assembly GCA_037013495.1. Classification (NCBI taxonomy): domain Eukaryota; kingdom Viridiplantae; phylum Streptophyta; class Magnoliopsida; order Rosales; family Elaeagnaceae; genus Hippophae; species Hippophae tibetana. The sequence continues at coordinate 24,265,069 of CM072807.1, read as the reverse complement.
ATTTACATAATCAATTTTGTTGTGAAATATATTAATTTGACATTGCAATTGGTTTATGTCGTCATCGTTGCTCGAAATCTTAAATGTAGTTTAGTTGTATGATGGGTGATAAAGTTGATAGTTGTAAATGTGTGGCGGTTATTTGAGGATTGAAAAATAAAGAAGCCTATTCTTATTTTATTTTTTTTAAAATTGAGGTATGCTCTTACACATCATTTTGGATTTTTTTTTTTTTTATAAATGTTTTTAAACAAAATCAGGTAAGATATATAATTGGTGTGAGTGTGTTAGTTTCTGTACATTTAATATTAATATTTTTTTCCTTTTTAAAAAAATAAAAATAAATTCTTTTTCGATTTGAAACTCCGAAAATTAACTACTATGAAATGGAAAGAGAAAAACCGAAAGACAGAGATAAATGGAAAAGCCCTAATTTTTTGTTTGGTTCGTCTGAATTTTTGTAGGTGCTAATTTATGAAGCCTCCTTGGCTGTCTCCGCTCGGATTGGTACGTTCTTCGTTTGGGAACCTGGTTAGTTTTTCCTGTCTTCATCTCTCTCTCTCACACGTATTACGGACCTAGAAGATAAGCAACGAAAAGCCGTTGTTTATTTTTAATTTTCAATTTTCTTTTTTTCCACAATTGTTTCCCGTGTTTAATTAGATTCGAACCCGCGTATAAATTTAGTTTCGGTCTGAGTTGCCGCGTTTGAGATTCATAATATCTTCACTTTTACAATTGGTTTCTTTGTATGTGTGGGGTTCTCATTTTCGTTCTCTCTCTTTATGACGGAATTTGAAATATCCAAAGTTCTTGGTAATATTTTAGAAGGTCGTTTTCGAGCTTCTTCGTCTAGTTACTATTTTAGAATCTGGAATTTTGCTGTTTGATTGATGTCCATGTCAATCTGTGTTTAAACGTTCTTAATTCGCAGTTAATAAAATTTCTAATGTTTGTTGTAGTGAGTTTGATCTTTTAGCTGTTATTGTTTTTGGGCTATTTGATACAGACAATGTTAACCTTTTTCCATCACTGATTTTTTTTTTTGGTTGTCTTTCTTTTGCAATGTAGTCAAAATAAGCTTGCAATACAGATGTTTACAGGCTGAACTTAACTCATGGATATTTCTGAAGATGAAGAAGGTTTGTTTGCAGCTAGTGATGCAAAGGTATGTAGATCAGACACATTTTGCTTTACCTATTGCGTGCAATTCACGAACTTTTAGCCATTTATTTTTCGATGATATTTTTTTGCCGTCAACTATTTTTTTATGAAGTTGTCAAATGCCTTTTAGAAAAACACAGTTTTTTAACTGAATTTCCTCTGAGAATTTATTTAGAGTAAAATTGGTTACAATCAGTTCACATACAATGCTTTTATACCATATTGTCTTACTAACTCTTGCTAGGATTAGTTACATGTATTGCAGCTTCCACTAACTCATGTGCACAAGTTCCTAGCAGCTAGTCACTTGTACACTAGACACTGATATACATACGGTACATCACCTGCACACACATAGCACACATGTGCTGCACACAAACCTGTAGCAGTCACCTACACATACACAGCACAACACCTGCACATACATGGCACACAAGTGCTGCACACATATCTCTAACACATCTACATATATAGCTAAACACCAGTGCATGCATAGGGCAGCTCTTTTTTGTTATTTGATTCCCCATTCTGTGCTTTCTTCTTGATGGTGATGAGAGTAATTGGAAATCCTTTAACGAGTGTCCAATTGTTAACTGAATTCATTCAATGAAATAATAATGACAAAATTGATTTTTCATCAAGGCTATATATTTTTTTTTGGGGGTGTGTGAATTTCCACTTTATGTCTCATAGTCATAGATGACATATTTGCACAAGTATTGTTCTCTTTTAAGGGAAACACAATAAAATCTTTTACTACTGCTAATGATTTTTTCCCCTCCTACTTTCTTTCTTTCTTTCTTTCAGCTGCTTCAGCTAGTTTGGACAAATGACAATGTATTAATGACATATGTTTCTGTTTGTAGTTACATGGAGAAATGTGGAAGAGACTCTCTGGAATTTATTGCAAAACAATGTTAATTTTTCCTTCCTTGGAAGCAGCACGTCCTAGGAGCAAATCTGGCATCCAGGCTTTATGTTCATTGCACGTAGCACTTGAGAAGGCCAAGAATGTTCTTCAACATTGCACTGAAAGCAGTAAACTTTACTTGGTAGGTTTCTTATAACATTGTGATTGCTTCTTATATACCGGATGTTATCCCTGGCAGTATTAACACGCAATGTATTATAAAGAGAGCATTTTCCATCTGTTTTTCTTAAATTGGAATTCATCCTCTTTTTCTCTCATCACACAGGCTATAACTGGAGATTCTGTGCTTCTGAAATTTGAGAAAGCAAAATGTTCTCTTGCAGATAGTCTTGGTCGTGTTGAAGATATTGTTCAGGAATCCATAGGTTGTCAGGTATTTGGTTATTATATTTTGTTTTGAAATGTTTTTGAGTTTGATAATGTAGTCACTATATTCACTATTTTATTTCTTAGCGTGAAAGAGATGGTTCTATGTTGCTTGTATAATATTTATAAAACTCAAATGCTTGCAATGCCTTTTAATAGTTATTTAGAATTGCAATGGCCTTTAATGTGTCATGAATGAACTTTGTTTAGTTATAGCATTTCATGCTAGGTGATAACTTAATTGACTAGCTGGATTTGGAAATATATGGAGAAATATTTATTGATCTAAGTACAAATAATGAAGCATGAAAAAGCTAGCTTTAAAAAAGAAAAAAAAGGCTTTTGTTATTGCAATATGGGGTGACATGCTTCTTACCCTGCTGGGTAATGCAACATGTAGGTGCTTTCATGGTATGCATTTTCTGATTTTCTTTCTGTCTTTTTTTATTTTTGCTACTCTTTTTGCCCTTTTCCTGCCACTGGCAGATGAACACCTATGTGCATGCCACATGGATGATCCAAATTGTTGGCTTTTGGCATATGTTCTTGGATATGTTTACTTTCAGTTAATTTAAAGAGCAGCATAATCAGTAGTAGAATGGGTATAAGAATTGAAGTACTAGAAGAACAGTTTACTGGTTGATTTTAGCTTCATATAATCCTCTTTGAAGCAGACAAAAATGCTGGCCTACAGCATGAAGTTCGGGGAACCTCTCAGTATGAGTTTCTTATAGGAGCAATGTAATATGTAATAGATAAAGTGGATGGATGTAAGGATTTCGAAGTAGTATATGAAACTTGAAGGGTTAAGTAAGCCTTCTTGTAACCTTCTATGAAGTAAGCCTCCATTTCTCTAGCGCTCTACAAACTTATTATTATTCTGGTGCACCTTTGTACTTGAGTCTGTTTTTCTTAATTAATAATTGCGCATCTTTCTAAGCTGTTATGGTCCTCTGTTTTTCATGAATTCTCGTTTCCATTTTAGTTGAATATGAGATGGAGCTGTGGTTTACACAACTTGGTTAACCTCTTTCAGATACAAGACATCTTCAGTGAACTTGAAGGAACTGCTTTTGTACTTAATCCTTCAGAGAAACAAGTTGGTGAAGAAATAGTCACATTGCTCCAGCAGGGGAAAAAATTTGATAATTCCAGTGACAGCAATGAACTGGAATCTTTCCATCAAGCTGCAACTAGACTTGGAATTACCTCCTCGAGGGCAGCACTTGCAGAGAGAAGAGCTCTGAAGAAACTCATAGAAAGAGCCCGTGCCGAGGAAGATAAGCGAAAGGAATCTATTGTGGCATACCTTTTACATCTTATGCGGAAATACTCTAAGTTGTTTAGAAGTGAGTTTTCTGAAGACAATGATTCACAGGGTTCTGCACCTTGTTCCCCCACTATTCAGGGTTCGGAAGATTGTATAGGGCTTGGCAGCCATGTTCATGCCTTTGAGAGACAACTTTCAAAACTCAGTTCCTTTAATTTCAAGCCCAATAGTCAGAGATCAGGGCAGATGCCCCTGCCACCTGAAGAACTGAGGTGTCCAATATCATTGTGGCTCATGTATGATCCGGTCATTATTGCTTCAGGACAAACATATGAAAGGATTTGTATTGAAAAATGGTTCAGTGATGGGCATAATACATGCCCGAAGACTCAGCAGAAGCTTTCACATCTTTCGTTGACTCCTAATTACTGTGTCAAGGGTCTTGTTGCAAGTTGGTGTGAACATAATGGAGTTCCTGTCCCCGATGGTCCTCCAGAGTCACTAGACCTTAACTATTGGAGGCTGGCATTTTCTGAGTCCGAGTCCGAGTCCAAGTCCAGAAACTCAAAATCTAAAAATAGTGCCAGTTCATACAAGATGAAGGCAGTTAAGGTTGTTCCTTTAGAGGAGAGTGATAATATAGAGAAAGCTCATGCAAATGAATTAGAAAACCCATCTCCATTGGAGGAAGAACCTGAGCTTAATGTGCTTAATAGTTGTGAGGAATCTTTGACCATCTTAAATGAAAGGACGAATTTTAAAAAAAAGTGCCAGGTGGTGGAGCAAATAAGGCACTTGCTGAAGGATGATGAGGAAGCCAGGATGTATATGGGGGCGAATGGGTTTGTTGAAGCACTGTTGAGGTTTCTAGACTCAGCTATGCGTGAAGGGAATGCTGCAGCTCAGGAAAGTGGAGCCATGGCTCTCTTCAACCTTGCTGTCAATAATTATAGGTATGCTATTTTTTTTCCTCCTAAGCTTTAAAGGGTCATGGACTACTTAGGCAAACTTTATAATGAGCAATGTTAAAGTCAGGCCATTTATATTTTTTTACCAAGAGATTAGACATTGAGTTTATTCGAGAAATAGTAAAGTAGTGTGATCTATAAATAATTTCAATTTTTTTCCCCTGATAGAAACATGGAAACGATGTTAGGAGGAGGAATAATTTCTTTGCTGGAGGAAATGATCTCCCAAACAGATTGTCAGGGATTTGCCACCGCCCTCTACCTTAACATCTCCTGCCTTGAAAAAGCAAAACCTATTATCTGCTCATCTAGAGCTGTCCCTTTCCTAACCCAGCTGCTTCAAGCTGATGCTGATACCCAATGCAAGCTTGATGCTCTCCATGCCTTGTACAATCTCTCTTGCCTCCCCTCTAGTATTCCAAATCTTCTTTCAGCTGGAATCATAGGTGGCCTTCAAACACTTCTATCCTCTAATGACAACACATGGACAGAAAAATGTGTAGCGGTTTTGATCAATTTGGCTTCAAGTCAACGAGGTAGAGATGAGATGATTTCGACTCCAAGAATTATTAGTGCACTGACATCTATATTGGATGTTTGTGAACCAATTGAGCAGGAGCAAGCTGTTTCATGTCTCTTGCTCATGTGTGATGGCAATATGAAATGCAGTCAATTGGTGTTACAAGAAGGTGTGATACCTGGACTGGTAACATTGTCGGTGAATGGAACTTTGAGGGGAAAAGATGAAGCTCAGAAACTTCTAATGTTGTTTCGGGAGCAGCGGCAGCGAGACCATGCACCTGCTGATATGCATTTATGTCCTGAAAGTAGTAGTAATATGTCCATGCCTGCTCCAGAGTCAAAGCCTTTATGTAAATCCATCTCAAGAAGAAAGATGGGGAAAACTTTCAGCTTTTTATGGAAGAGCAAGGGCTATTCCATTTACCAGTGTTAAATTTCACGGTGCTATAAATTTAGTTGTATAATTTGTCTTTTTCTGTAGGAGCAATTTTTTTTTTCCTCTTCTTTCTCTCTCCTTATAGCTTTTTGAAAGAGAAGCTTGTACTGGTCCCTGTAATTTATGATTTTTTTTTTATAATTTTATTAATTGACTCAGTTAGCAATGGATGTATCATGAATATCACTAGAGATCAGATTCACCGGACGATCACAAGCTTCTCTAGCCACACACTCAAAAGGCTTGTAGGTTCATGAGAGTGTTTGAAGGGTAATTTGCGAGATTTAGTAAGAGGACAGGCCTCACAATTACATTTATTCATAGCACTAGAAGCCAACTGTAAGGTACTACATACATTTTTTAATACTTCATCAGATGGATCTGCCAAGTGTGCATGCCACAAGGAATTTCTGTGATTCATTCCATTGTTTGCAACATGACAAGTGATGTTATACATTCCATTACTGGCCTTGTTCTGAGTGACAACCTTCCTTGTTTTAGCATCCTTAATGAAAAATACATTAGCATGAAACTCTACTATTTTGTTAGTATCACATAATTTTTGACATGAAAGAAAATTATGTGAAATAGTAGGAGTATGCAACACATCATCAAGAAGAAAAGTGCAATTAGGAAGCTTAATAGAAGTATTACCATACTGTAGTATTGGTAAGGTAGAACCATTACCTATGTTCACACTATCATTACCAGTGTAAGGACTGGAATATTGAAGAACTGGATCATCTCCAATCATATGATGCAAGGCACCTGAAACAAGAAGCCAGGCAGGAGTATTGCTAGAGCTGTTCCTGAGGAACCAGAAGATTCGACAACTAAGGTACGAAGGCCATCAGATCTACCAAGAATCCAGTCTCTAATTTTGAAGCACTTATTTATAGAATGACCATTTTTATTGCAAACCCAACATTGAATTCTATCTCTAGGTCCATTGTAATTCTGATTCACAGGTTTTTTGCCTTTTGAGTCATGACTTGAATTTCCAGATTGTGAGTCAGAGGCATTATTAGTAAGTAAATCTTGAATATTCCAATTAGAACTGAAATTGTTACCATTGTAACCACCTCTGGTATTTCTGTTACTTCCTTGGGATCTGATATTAAGATTGTTCATTTTTGCAACATTAGCTTGAACTAGACGAGTGCCAAATTAATGATTAAGAATACCCTAATGTGCAAAAAGATGACTATGCAATTCATCAAAGGAGATAGGAATTGGCCTCAAAGTAATACTTGAGATGAATGACTTCATATTGGAATCTAAGCCACCGAGTGCATAGAAAACAAAATCATGTTCCGGTATTGATTGACCAACAATAGTAAGACGATCAGCAATCATCTTGATCCTTAACAAATATCTTCAATGCTTAAGTCACCTTTCTTGAAAGTTTGTAAACGTAGTCGAAGATCCATGACATAAGCTCCAGAAGAAGTAGAAAACAGTTTCCAATTTCTGCCACATATTAGCTGTTGTACCAAGTCTTACCAAATGTGAACTCATAGTAGGACTAACTGAAGCATAGATCCAGCTTTTCACTAAGCTATTCAAACTATTACAAGAAATAAAAACAAGATTAATCTATGTGGAGCCAAGAACAAATTGAGAAGGTGAGGGAATAGTGTGATCCATGTAGCTTTCAAGGCCATATGCTATGATCACAGAGATCATTTGCTCTCTCCAGATTAAGAAGTTTGTTCGATCCAATTTATCGAGGAAACTCATTTTAATAGGAGGAGATGTTACCACAAAAGAAAAATGTGAAGAATGTACTTCACTTGCAGCGAAAGAAACATTTATGCTTGGTGTTGACATGAGAGCTGAAGTTTTCTTAAAAAATGGTTTTGATACAATATAGAAGTGCTAAGTACTAGTTCTCCCAAAAGTTCAAGGTAGTAGGATGAGTTTTTGGGAGAAGAAGCTAAGAATTATTTATGCTCTTCAACATTTCTCCTTAAGTATGAGCTACTTTGTCTTTGCAAAAATTCATCACTTGAACTTTCTTTGACAACATGTTTACTTATCTTTTTACAAAATCCATAAAATTTGTAAATTTTAATTTATTTTGGGAGTTGTTACAAGGAATTGATCCATGATCTTTCTTCTTTGATACCATACAAATGTGAGAGAGGGAAGCAAGACACAAGTAGTGAAAATTAAGAATACGAAAATGATGAATGATTATATATCCCAATATGCATAGTACAAGACTATGTATAGGCTAGTGTAGTATTACCTATCTGAGTTAGTTACAAAAATAGTAACAACCTATAATTATACAACAATGCTTAACCGCTCTCCTTTATTCTAGTATTGTTCAATTTTCTTTATGGTTTGATTTCTTCAACTACTTTTGGCATTCTTCTACAACTAGGTTAACCACTCTTAGCATTCTTTTGCAACTGTGTTCGCTTTATATTTCATCTCATTTTTTCCCAAGGAACTCAACAAGACCTTGTAGAGAAATAGAGCTACATCTGAGTTATCATTTATTCATTTTTCAAGAGCTCTTCAACAACTTTAGTTGTTGTGATATCCACTCCCTTTATCAACTCTTCAATCTATTTGAACAATTGGTGATTTTATATGTTGAGGTAATTTTGTACAACATTTTGAATCCACGTAAAGTGAGGTAAAGCATGTGGATGTGCATATCCATTCGGTTAGATCCTAACAATGCAAGATCTAATTTGTTCATTGTAGGGAAGGAGGAAGCCAATTCTCGAGCTAGAAGAAACTAGGATTTCTAGTTTCTTGCTAATTTTTCTACTATTTTCATTGATTCTTATCTAGTTCTATTTGCTTGTTCATCTTGATCCTGTTATCTTTATCTATTCACTTTCCATAGTCATCCTCATATGGTTAATTCACCAGATACTAGATAACAATTTTAGCAAAATAATTCATCTACAAGTTATTTGAAATTTTCTAAGAAATTGAATAAACAAGAGAGAAGTGATGGGCAAAACCTGCATCGCCAATCTTGTCAATACTTTGGTTTTATATTAATAAAACTCTCGTAAATGCACGAATCATTTCGTAGAAAATGATAAGTATACTCCCAAGGTCGATCTAAGGAAGGAATATATGTGGTTTTTAATTTATTATTCAAACTTTTAAAAACGAAATTAAATCCTAAACATCCTGTCACGATATTTTAGGTTTTGTGTTTTTAATCTATTGACATAAAAATAAACATAGATTGAATAAATATTTATGCAAATTTTATCATTTATAATAGTGGAGTATTTATAGATATAATAACTGAGTTAATTATGCTTGTTCATATTATTTAGGTTATTAAAGATATGAATTGATATTTATTGATTCTCTCTTTTTTATATGAATACCACCTTTGGTGGGGTTAGATATTCTTTGTTAACTAAACAAATCAATTAACACCTATGGGTGGGGTTAATAACTAATTTAGTTAATTAAATTAATTCCTTTTTCTAAGAGATTGAAAATGAACCATTTAAATGTCACCTTTGGTGGGGTTAGACAGTTTAAATTTTATTCAAGGTGTCTAAATTAAACCTAAGAATTTAGTTATCCGAGTACCAACTTTCAAGTTTTAAAACCACTACTGAAAACATGTTTTCAATACATTTTCACATAATAATTCTTATAAAAACTTTTGAAATAGAGCTTCACTCTAACTACCGGGCGATTGTACCAACAAATAAAAGAGCACTACTCTAAATCAGACCGGATAACTAAACCTTAAAATCTAATTTTTAGATTTAAGTTTTTAATGAAAAATAATATATTTCTCTCTAACATTTTTAATATAAAATCTTGAATAAAAATAAAATCAATTCATTTTAGAGATTTTTACATATTTAATATTTCGCAAGCATAACAACGTTATTATTATATCATGTTTACAAATAGCCAGCAAAGTTAAATTTAATCACAGATAAATTAAATATAACATGTAAGAATAAAGCATAAAAAATAACTGTAAAGAAAATAAAATCCTTACAGTACTTTTTTGCTATTCCCGTTGCTGGAAAACCTCTAAACGGAATTTGCACTCCCATTTATTGAATCGAAAAGCAAATAAATTACTAAAAACATAAATAGTTCTTCTCAAAAAGAGAAGAACTCTAAAACTAAGAAAAACTAATTAAGAAAAGCTAAAAACTAAGAAAAACTTAAAAACTAAGAAAAACTTAAAAAACTAAGAAATGAGAGAAAGAAAGAGAAGAGAAGATGTGTTTTGAGGTGTGTTTAGTTATGAAGAGAATGAGGGTATTTATAGGTGAGGATCGGGAGAAAAAGTGGGTGAAAAAATGATAAAAAATGGTGGAAACGCGGAGTAATGAATGATGACATCATTGTTGACGTCATGCTGGTGTGGGGGCAACGGCGCGCGTGTATTGGGGCAGATGGGCAGCGGCGTGCACAGATGAGGTACAGACTGGGCACAGGCATGCGCAGATGGAGCAGGGATGCACGCGGTTCGCGTGGAAGGGAGAGCTGGCGTGCGCTGCACCCGATGGATAGCGTAGTTGTGTGCGCGATTTCCTCATTTTTGACCTTTTTGACCCATTTTTTTCCATTTTTTTCCATATTTGTTGACTTTTCCTCATTTATTTTATGAATATATTTATGATATATTGCCTCCAGTATTCCTTCTTGAGTCTTTAAGTTACGTTTTTAAGCGAAAATATCTAAAAAAAAATAAAAATACCTGTGATTTCGAAAAGACATTTATATAAATATATGATAAAATCATATAAATATATATTTTTAATCAATTAATGTGCATAAAATCATGGTAATTTTAGTACTTTTTGAGCACTCATGACAACCCCCAACCAACTTCTTGCTAGTCCCTTAGCAAGAGAAGCGATAAAAACTAAAAATTAAACTATCCTAAATTACTTCCGTGGATTGACACGGTTGCATTTAGCCTATGCAACAAGCCTTTAAACCCCTAGGTTACCCTAGTGGACGAGTTTGAGTCTCGTGAGTGTTTTTAGTAATGATACCCATAAACATTGAACTAAATGTAAAAATTAAAAGAAATAATAAAAACAATTAACTTAAAAACTAAAATTACAATAAAATCAAAAAAATAAACTTTTAAGAATAAAAGAAGACAACATATCACAAAAATGTCTCATACTTTTTAATCTCTTTTAAGATCATAATTAAAATCTCGAGCATAAGTTATTTTAATCTTTTTTAAACAATCATGATTTATTATAATAATTAGTTGAAAATCATTTTCATATTTCATATAAAAAATGTATCAATTTAATTTTACCCAATTTCAGTGTCAAGAATCTGAATTTGCTTCGACTCTATTCCTTACTTGTCAATACTCTCAAAACACTGAATCCTATGGGTTCAAACACTCATACTAATTTATATGCGAAAGAGTTGATGTATAGAAATGAACTAATATGTTCGCATATGTATAAAGAATAAAGGCTCAAAGTGTTATTTTAACATTGATCTCATGAAAGGAATCGAATGTATAAATTATAAAGATATCATATATAAAAATTATTTTCATGCATAAATCAAACTCATTAAGAAAGAATTTCAAGATATATGCTTTTTACAAATGAAGAAAGTGCAATGACTTTTTAGGGAATTACTTCCTATATCTTTATTTTGTAATTAGCCTTTACTCACAACTTTGTAGACAATGTGGGTCATAGTATGTAGATTATACTATATATTCTTTATCTCTTTTTTTTTTCTTTTTTTCTAAAGATATTTTTCAATATATATATTTTTTAGAGAGTCAACCCATGTACAGATTGTACATTTTTTAGGATTTTGGTGAGTGGTTAATTTTATGGCTTTTTGTTTGATTTTGGTTTAGGTAACCCCTAGATATGTCTTTTTTTTGTAACAGTCATGCATAAATGAGATAAAAGCATATACTATCAGTTTCAACTTAAATAATTTAATCTAAGCAAAAATAATAATAAAAAATATACAATACTCTATTAAGATGAGAAAAAATTCATACATTCAATGCTAATACCTATATAGATCATCTAAAAAATTGAAGAAATAAGAAATGTGTTTGGAGTAGAAAAAATATATATTTCACTCTGAATAAAGGAAATTAGGCTCAAATTATATCTCACAAAGGTAGTCTCCACTAAAAATAATAATTCATAAACACCGATTTTGGGTTTAATATAATTTCCACATCTTATAAAAAAATACTAGTTATGACAAAAAACTAACTAATTACCAAAAAAAATTACAAAATATTTCATGATATGTTTTCAAAAATTAATCTAACAGTACAAAAGACTTAATTATTTACTTAAATTTGATTTAAAGAAATGATAAATTTTTGTGAAAATTTTGTTTTGTTTTTTTTTTTAAAATTAATTCTAAAATTACAAAAATTACTAAATCACACAAAGAAAATAAAACCAAACATAATAAAAATGAAAATGTGAACATAAAATAATAATAAAAATATTATTATTTTTAATTTTTGAAATTGTTAATTTTTTTTAAGCATGGTAACTTTTCACCACTCCCAACCTAGAATTTACATTGTTCTCAATATAACAACTGTAAATTAAAGATAAAGAGAAAAGAGAAGAAAGATGACCTATTTCCTGAGAATGTGCAAGTAGTAATGGAGAAATGTAGGTGCATCCATCATATTCATCAATAAAGTTCACACAGACAGATCGCTGTGAACTTCTAACATCTCAACAAATATTTTTAGTTTTACCAATTTTAAAATTATTCACATGTAATTAAACTAAAATAAACAATAGAAATTAAATAAATAAAACAAATAAAAGAAAATTACCTAAAATGATGGGTTGCCTCCCATCCAATGCTTAGTTTAACGTCTTAGCAAGACGTAAATTTATGGTGCTAAGGGTTACTCAGCCAAATGCAATCCATTTCAGCAATGTTTGGTTCTTCTAAATAAAGCTTCACACGATGCCCATTGACTTTGAATGTTTTTTGTGTCTTGGAATCCAATAGTTCTACTACTCCATGTTCAAATACCTGAACTATTTTGAATGGTCCATCCCATCTTGATCTCATCTTTCCTAGAAACAATCTCAAACGAGAGTTAAATAAAAGAACTTTCATTCAAGGGTGAAGAGTCTTAGGAACTAGCCTCTTGTCATGATAGCGCTTAGTACACTCTTTGTATAATTTGGCATTCTCATAGGCTTCATTCCTAATTTCTTCCAACTCATTAAGATGGAGTAACCATTTTTCTCCTGCTTTATCTAAATCCATGTTTAACTCTTTAATTGCCCAATAAGCCTTGTGTTCGAGTTCAACTGGAAGGTGGTATGCTTTCCCAAAGATTAACCGGTAAGGGCTCATCCCAATAGGTGTTTTGTAAGCGGTGCGGTATGCCCATAAGGCATCATTTAGCTTAAATTCCCAATCCTTCCTTGAAGGACGCATAGTGTGTTCCAATATTCTATTAATTTTCCTATTACTTACTTCCACTAAACTAGAAGTTTGAGGATGATATGGAGTGGCTACTTTATGTGTGATGTTGTACTTGTTTAGTACTCCATCAAAGATCTTGTTACAAAAATGGCTACCTCTATCACTTATTATAACTCTAGGCATTCCAAACATGCTGAATATTAAATCCTTCAAGAATTTAACAACAACATTAGCATAATTGGTTTTAGTGGGGATAGCTTCTACCCACTTGGATACATAATCCACAACAACTAAAATATATTGAAAACCATTGGATGGGGGAAAAAGGACCCATAAAGTCAATCCCCCATACATCGAAGAGTTCAACAACTAAATTAGATGTCAAAGACATTTCATCTCTTTTGCTTATGTTTCCTGTTCTTTGACATCTATCACATTGTGCACAAAACATATGAACATCTTTAAAAAGAGTGGGCCAAAAGAATCTAGACTGTAATACCTTACGGGCTATCTTTTCACCACCAAAATGGCCCCTACAATGAAGTTCATGACAAAAAGTTAGAATGCTCTTATGTTCTTCTTCAGGTAGACATCTCCGGATGACTTGATCTTGACCAATCTTGTGTAAATAAGGGTCATCCCAGAAATAGTCCTTAATAGTTTTAAAAAACCTTTTCTTGTCCTGTTATGAATTGTTAGGTCGCAAAACACTAGTGGCAAGATAGTTTACAATATCAGCATACCATGGGTTCGAACCTATTAAAAATAACTGTTTATCAGGAAAGGTTTCAACTATATCTTCATTACTCTCATCTTTAAGAAAATTGAAGTCAGAAATCAACCTAGACAAATGGCCAGCTACTAAATTTTCACTACCTTTCTTATCCTTGATTTCTAGGTCAAATTCTTGTAAGAGTAAGACCCATCTGATTAATTTTGGCTTGACATTTGGTTTACTTAATAGGTATCTTAAAGTAGTATGATCAGAATGCACAATCACTTTAGATCCTACTAAATAAGACCGAAGTTTGTCTAAAGAAAACACTATAGCTAAGAATTCCTTTTCAGTGGTGGTATAATTCATTTGGGCATCATTGAGTGTTTTGCTATCATAGTAGATGACATGCAAACATTTATTCACTCTTTGTCCCAAGACTTCTCCTATAGCATAATCAGAAGCGTCACACATTATTTCAAAAGGTAAAGACCAGTTTGGTGCCATAATAATAGGGGTAGATGTTAGTTTCTTTTTCAAGGTATTAAAGGCAATAAGGCAGTCATTGTTGAAATTAAAATAAACATCTTTTGATAGCAAGTTACATAAGGGATGACTTATTTTAGAGAAATCTTTAATAAATCGTCTGTAAAATCCTGCATGTCCTAAGAAGCTTCTTATCCCCTTCACAGATGTAGGGGGATGTAGTTTGGATATCAATTCAACTTTTGCCTTATCAACTTCAATACCCTTGTTTGAAATTATATGTAATAAAACTATCCCTTGTTGAACCATAAAATGAATTTTCTCCCAACTAAGGGTGAGATTGTATTCAATGCATCTTTCTAAAACCAAAGTCAATTTATGTAAGCAATCATAAAATGAGTTCCCAAAGATAGAGAAATCATCCATGAAAATCTCAATGAATTTTTCCACCATGTTCGAGAAAATAGATACCATGCATCTCTGGAAAGTGGCAGGGGCATTGCATAACCCAAATGGAATTCTTCGAAAAGCAAATGTCCCAAAAGGACATGTAAATGTGGTTTTTTCCTGATCTTCTGGTGCTATGGGTACTTGATAATATCCAGACAATCCATCTAGAAAACAGTAAAATTCGTGCCCAGCTAATCTTTCCAACATTTGATCAATGAATGGAAGAGGAAAGTGATCCTTTTTAGTATATAAATTTAGTTTCCTAAAATCTATACACATTCTCCATCTAGTGATTATTCTAGTGGGCACTAATTCACTTTTGTCATTTTTAACAACTGTTATCCCAGATTTCTTAGGTACCACATGCATTGGACTAACCCACTTACTATCCGTAATAGGATAGATAATTCCTTCTTCTAACAATTTAGAATTTCTTTTTTAACTACCTCTTGCATATTTGGGTTTAGTCTTCTTTGGGCCTCTCGTATAGGTTTAGCACCATCCTCCAAGTTTATCTTGTGCATACACATCGTAGGACTAATGCCTCTTATATCCCCGATATTCCAGCCTATAGCTTTCTTAAACTGTTTAAGCACTTTGATAAGTTCCTTTTCTTAGGTTTTGGTCAAGGTTGAAGAAATTATCACTGGATAAGTTTCTCCTTTTCCCAAAAACACATATTTTAAGTGCTCAGGTAAGTCTTTGAGTTCAAGTTCAGGTGGATTGGCCTCTTTACTAGAAGAAGAACTGGGTAGATTTAAAAGTGTACTAGATTTTTTCATTACTTCATCATTGTCTAGTCGTTCAAGGTACCCCTTAATTTTCTCATCTACATCTTCTTCAACCTCTTCAAGTGTAAAAACAGTTTCAAGCTTGTCTTCCATTCTGGTTCGGAAAAAGGTGCTTTGGACAAGATTATCCAAAGGGTCAACATCAAATATTTCATTGATGGCAAAAATAGAAGGAAAAGGTGAAGAATCAAAAACTTTAAAAAGAACAGTCTCTCCTAAGACTGTCATTGTCAAATTTCCATCTTGGACATCAATAATAGTTTTAGTAGTTGCCATAAATGGTCTACCAAGCAATATTGTGTGCTCTCTGTCCAATGCTGGATTTTCTTGCATATCCAGAACCACAAAGTCAATAGGTATTATCAGTTTGTCTACTTGTACCAACACATCCTCAACTATTCCTTTTGGATACTTAAGAGATATATTTGCAAGTTGAAGGGACATAGTTGTGGGTTTTAAATCTCATAAATTGAGCTGTAAGAATATAGAGTAGGGCATCAAATTTATACTAGCACCTAAATCAAGCATTGCTTTAGCAACCTTCCTATCCCCCCATAATTATGTTTATAATAAAACTTCCAGGGTTTTTCAACTTAGGGGTAGTTTGTGCTGAAGTATAGCGCTAGAAATTTCTGATACTACTACTCGTTCATTCAGTTCATACCTTCTTTTCTTAGTGTTCAACTCTTTGAAAAACTTAGCATATGAGGGCACATTCATGATCACTTCTAATAATAGTAAATTGATATTTACTTTAGAGAGCATATTAAAAAGATCATAGAATTGCTTATCTTGTTTGGATTCTTTTAACCGGTGTCGAAAAGGTACTTGCAGCTGGTGTGGTTCTGTTGTCTTTTGAATTTTGGGGATGTCAAATGACCCTCCAATGAGTTTTTCTGAAGGCTTGTTAAGTTTAACACTTGTTTCTCCTTTTTGCGAGACTAGAATATCACCTTCTTTGTTACGTGAACTACAAGGTAGATTGTTAGATATTTCAGGTAAACTAGTATTGACTACCTTACCACTTCGAAGGGTTTTTACATCCTTTGCTTGTTCTGGTTGATTGGGAAATTTTCCTGGTTCTTTCTTTTGCATTTGTTCAGCCAGTTGCCCAACATTAGATTCAATCCTTTTAACTGAAGCCTCCATGGTGTTCAACCTTTGATTATTCATCAATTGGTTGTCATGACTAACTTGAATAAAAGCATTCAAGCTATCTTCTAAGGTTGGCTTAAAAGATTGGCTTGGTGGGTAAGGGTGGGTTTTATTCGACTTTTGTGTTGGACATTGGGTGTAGGCTGGGTAATTTTTTTGTTTCCAATGATGGTTAGGGTGATTATAGGTGTTTGGATGATAACTTTGAAAGGATTTGACTTCCTCCATGACATCGACACTAGAATCAAAAGTATTTGAACAATTATGAGTACCATACCCAATTGAAAATTACACTTCACACACCTCTTGATTTGGAATTTGGTGGGTAGTGAGAAGTTACACTTGTTTAGTCAGTTTAGCAAGTTGCAAGGTTATCTCATTATAAAGCCAACTTCATTGACTCTTGCTCTCCTTCTAGCACTTCTTTGTTAGGAATTAGAACCCAACATCTCATAAAGATTATAGGTTTTCTCTACGGTTTTTTCTCCCACAACACCTCCAACAACATTATCAACCATGTATTGACTCTGCAGTGTCAATCCATCATAAAATAATTGGTTCTATAGTTGCAATGGAAAGCTATGATTATGCCATTGAATGAAAAGGAGTTTGAATCATTCCCAAGCTTCATGAAAGGGCTCTTCATACATTTGAGAAAATGTTGCTATCTTTGTCCTTAGATCAACAGTCTTTTGATGGGAATAGAACCTATCCATAAACATTTCATATACTGCATTCCAAGTTTTTAGAGAACCCGACTGTAGAGTAATGAACCATGACCAAGCTTTATCCTTGAGGGTGTAAGGATAACACCTCATCCTAAGTTGATAATCATTAATTACATGTAGTGGAAAGGTTTGGACAATAGCATAGAATTCTCGAATAAAATGCAAAGGGTCTTCATTAGGGACACCATAAAAGGAAGGCAACAAAGAATAATTAATCTTTGTCAATTCATAATTCCTTGCAGCCTCTTGTAATTGTATGCCGGATGTTACATTGCCAATGATTGGCATTGTATAGTCTTTCATCATTTTCCGCCTATCTTCAGCATCTCCCATGGTTATTTGTAGTTGAAATTAATCCTTATCCTATTGTGTATCAACATTTAGCTCTTAAAAAATAGTAGATATCTCTAAGAAAGATTTCTCACTTGACAAAATGTATAGACTTAAAGCAAAAAGGTGTAGGGAACCTAATTTTTTTTATGCTAAATTTAAAGAATGGACACAATTTTTGAAACAAACGAATTTATTTCATTTGAATTTTATTACACACAAAATAAAACTAAAACAAAGGAAAATACAATAATGGGTGACCTCCCACGTAGGACTAAAATTTATTGTCTTCTAGTAAGATGTTGCTTGGAGATTGTAGAATGACAAACTCAATGTCTCATTTTCATTGAATTTATTTTACCCCATTTGGCCATCAAATTAGTCTTTGCTTTGTTTTTGCAAATTTTCAACTAACTGTTCTACTTGAACTTCCACCTTTTTGATAGAAGCATCCACAAAGTCCAACCGTTGATTGGTTTTAGATTGGTTATCTCTACAAACTTGAATAAAAGAATTCAAGTTGTCCTCCAGGGTTGATTTATTGGGAATGCTTCTTGGAATAGGCGAGTGGAATTTCTAGCCTGGCTGATTTGAGCTTTGGGCGAAATGAGGGTTGTTTTGCCTCCAGGAGAAGTTCAGATGATTTCTCCACCCAGGATTATAGGTATTTGAATTGGGGTCGAGCCTTGGTCTCTGATGATATGCTCCCAATACATTAACCTGTTCAGGTCTAGCTGTTGTTTCTCCTTGATATGGACAGGCTTCAGTACCATGTCCCATGTTGCTATACAAACCATACTGTTCATAATTGGTGTTGGTTTGCGTAGTGAGAAGGGAAACTTGCTTGGTCAATTGAACAAGTTTTTGTTGAACTTCATTGCTGGAATCGATTTCATGAACTCCAACTTTTCTCACTCGTGAGCTTTTCTGTTGGGAATTAGCACCCAACATCTCAAAGAGGTTGTACATCTCTGAGGCAGTCTTTTCTCCCATTGCTCATTTTGCAGCGTTGTTGACAATGAACTGACATTATTCTGTAAGTCCATCGTAAAAGAATTGGTTCTACAACTACATGGGAAAGCTATGATGGGGACATTGAGTGAGAAGCATTTTGAACCTATCCCAAGCTTCATGGAATAGTTCTCCTTCCATCTAAGAGAAAATAGCAATCTTTCCTCTCAACTCTAATGTTTTTTTGTGGGAATAGAATTTTTCCATGAATTTATTATAAATGTTCTCCCATGTCATCAGAGAACCTAGGGGAAGTGACATCAACCAAGCTTTGGCCTTATCCTTTAAGGTGTAAGGGAAAGATCTCATTCTAAGTTGATCCTCGTTTAGAATACTGAGGGGGAAGGTTTGGACTGTAGCATAGAAGTCTCTAATGAAGGAAAGAGAATCTTCATTATGGAGCCCATAAAAGGAAGGAAGCATAGAAAAATGAATATTTTTTAGTTCATAATTCTGAGCAACCTCACCCAGTTGGATAGCGGCAGTTGCCGTGCCAATCACTGGTCTTGCAAACTCCTTCATGGTGGTTTCCCTGACATGTTGGTTTTCTTCCATTTCTTTTGGTTCCAATAACGGATTAAGACTTGGTTCTATGTTTGGCTCAAAAACAGGTTAATGGTTAGAATCCAGTCTTTTTGACACTTGTTTAAATTTATGAATATTATTTACATATGGTGTAAGGGAGTTTCCTAAGGATTTCATACCATGCATAAACTATTAAAAACATAAATTTAAAATTCCTGTCAAGAAAAATAATAAACTAACCAGACAAAAATTTAGAGAAAATTTACATGGTATTTAATAAAACACTAAACAAAACTAGTTAAACCCTAAGTTATTTTATTTTATTATATTTTTTTAAAAGAAAATAATAAACTAAAGTTTTTTTATTTTTTATTTTTTTAAAGAAAATACTTAAATAAATTTAAAATTTTATTTATTTATTTATTTCAAATTTTTTATTATTTTATTTATTTATTTAAATAAAACAAAGTTTAAATTTTATTAATTTTTTTTATTTTTTATTTACTTAATTAACCAAGAGTGCTCCAAGGAAAGAATGATGGTGTAAAAACTCCTTAAAAACCATCATCCTAGACATAACAACGTTCCGAGTAAAGACTAGTGGCACAAAGGCTTCCAAGAATTATTCTCTTAGACATGACTACCTTAGATCTTTACTTTTAATGCTATTAAGTTAATTAAGTTAAATTAAGTTAATAAAAATGTATGTTATATAAGTTAATAAAAATCAAAGTTAATTAAGTTAAAAAAAAACTAAGTTAATTAAGTTAAATGAAAATTAAATTAGTAAACACCATAGTTAATTAATTTAAACAGAAATTAAGATAAAACATAGTTAAAGGAGAAAAATAATAATAATAAATTAAAAATTAAACATAAAATAAAATAAAATAAAATAAATAAAATAAAATTAAAAAAGGTAAAAGAAAATAATTAATTTTATTTTATTTTATTTTATTTAAAATTTATTTAAGTTTTTTTATTTTTATTTTTTATTTTTTTACTTGAAATTTCAAATTTCAAAATTATTTTACTATTAACGCAATTATTATTATTATTATTTTAAATTTTAAATTATTAATTTGTTTTTACTATTCATTAATGGTAAGTTTTTTTTAATTATTTCAAAATTTTAAATTTTTTTTACTATTCATGAACGGTAAGATTTTTTTTTACTTCAAATGTCAAATTTCAAAATTATTTTACTATTCACGCTATAATTTTTATTTATTTACTTTTTTAATTTAAATTTTTTTTGTTCTTTTTGTTTCTTATGAAATTTGAAATTTTTATTTTATTTTTTTTAACTAAAAAAAATCACAATTATTTACAGTACAAAAAGTTTTTTAAAATTTTGATAAATAATTTAAAGACGTTATTCCTTCCCCGGCAACGACGCCAAAAATTTGATGGGAAAACAGGTATCGCGGATCCTACAAATACTTTGGTTTTATATTTATAAAACTCTCGCATGTGCACGAATAATTTCGTAGAAAATGATAAGTATACTCACAAGGTCGATCTAAGGAAAGAATATATGTGATTTTTAATTTATTATTCAAACTTTTAAAAACGAAATTAAATCCTAAACATCCTATCACGATATTTTGGGTTTTGTGTTTTTAATCTTTGACATAAAAATAAACATAGATTCAATAAATATTTATGCAAATTTTATCATTTATAATAGTGGAGTATTTATGGATATAATAACTAAGTTAATTATGCTTGCTCATATTTTTTAGGTTATTAAAGATATGAATTGATATTTATTAATTCTCTCTTTCTTATACGAATACCACCTTTGGTGGGGTTAGATATTCTTTGTTAACTAAACAAATCAATTAACACCTATGGGTAGGGTTGATAACTAATTTGGTTAATTAAATTAATTCTTTTTTCTAAGAGATTGAAAATGAACCATTTAAATGCCACCTTTAGTGGGGTTAGACAGTTTAAACTTTATTCAAGGTGTCTAAATTAAACCTAAGAATTTAGTTATCCGAGTACTAACTTTCAAGTTTTAAAACCACTACTGAAAAACATGTTGTCAATACATTTTCAGATAATAATTCTTATAAAAACTTTTGAAATAGAGCTTCACTCTAACTATTGGGTGATTGTACCAACAAATAAAAGAGCACTACTCTAAATCAGACTAGATAACTAAACCTTAAAATCTAATTTTTAGATTTAAGTTTATAATGAAAAATAATATATTTCTCTCTATTATTCTTAATATAAAATCTTGAATAAAAACAAAATCAATTCATTTTAGATATTTTTACCTATTTAATATTTCGCAAGCTTAACAACGTTATTATTATATCATGTTTACAAACAACAAGTAAAGTTAAATTTAATCACATACAAATTAAATGTAACATGTAAGAATAAAGCATAAAAAATAACTCTAAAGAAAATAAAATCCTTACTGTACTTTGTTGCTATTCCCGTTGCTAGAAACCTCCAAATGGAATTTGCACTCCCATTTATTGAATCGAAAAGCAAATAAATTACAAAAATATAACTAGTTCTTCTTAAAAAGAGAAACTAACTCTAAAACTAAGAAAAACTAACTATGAAAAGCTAAAAACTAAGAAAAACTTAAAAACTAATAAATGAGAGAAAGAAAGAGAAGAGAAGATGTGTTTAGTTATGAAGAGAATGAAGGTATTTATAGGTGAGGATCGGGAGAAAAAGTGGGTGAAAAAATGATAAAAAATGGTGGAAACACGGAGTAATGAATGATGACATCATTGTTGACGTCATGCTGGCGTGGGGGCGACGACGCGCGTGGATTGGGGTAGATGGGTGCAGCGATGCGCGCAGATGGGCGCATGCGTGCGCAGATGGGGTGCAACTGGGTGTAGGCGGGTGCGGAAGGGAGAGCTGGCGCGCTACGCACGGTGGCCGGCACGGCTGGGCGACCGCATGCGCGATTTCCTCCTTTTTGACATTTTTGACCCATTTTTTCCATTTTTTCCATATTTGTTGACTTTTCCTTATTTATTTTATGAATATATTTGTGATGTATTGCCTCCAGTATTCCTCTTTGAGTCTTTAAGTTACGTTTTTAAGCGAAAATACCTGAAAAATAATAAAAATACCCGTGATTCCGAAAAGATAAATTTGTATAAATATATGATAAAATCATATAAATATATATATTTTTAATCAATTAATGTGCATAAAATCATGGTAATTTTAGTAATTTTTGAGCACTCATCAAGTAGCTCCTTGACATCTTTCCATTTCATCGTCTCTTTGCTTCTCACCATCAATGTTCTTATTGTTGCTTTTCGTCATTGTTAATTTTCTCTCTCATCCTTAGCTCGTTCTCTTTCATAATCATATGCAAATTCGAGCAAGCAATGCCATGGCTAGGATTCCAAGCAAGAAGAACCATGACCAATCTCTATGAGCTACCTTCAAAAATGAGCCATTTAGCTATTTGAGAAGACTAATTCCTTCTTCTGTGAATGATTGAAGTCGCCTAGTATTTTATTTCGATTTACCTTTTGTGAGCTTTTGATGAATTTTTTAGTCCTTTTTACTCGTATGATCTAAGTTGATAAGATGTTGTGATTGATTTTGTTTCTTTGTCATTACATGATTCTACATAGACTAATTCACCTTTACGGTTCAAATCTTACTTGATCTCTTCTTTGGTTCTTGTTGTTGTACTGAGTGTTTTTGTATGAGAGATGTTTTTTTATTAACATATTTGAGAGGCCTTACTCTCTTTGGATTCGTTCTCTGTTTGTGAACCTAACAAGAGATGTTGTTCCTATCATACTACCCGAATTTGTTTTTTTTATGTGTATTACTTCAGTTCTATCGTTGGTGTGCTTTGGTTCTCCATTTTGTTCTTGTTGCAACATGGTTGATTTTGTTTGGAATACAAAACATGTTGCCTTGTTGGTTTTATGAATGCAATGTTTGATGCTAAACAGTTTTATTATCTTGATGTGTTTTATTTGCTAACCTTGTAAGTAAGCTCGAAGGTCTCTTTTATGTTCAATAATCTACAGAATAAGGTGTTTGAAAAAAAGGAAGTATTCAATTATTGGTAGAGGGAAAGGAAACTTTTATTATGATCCCAAAAATGAAATTGAAGCATCTTATGACATATTTGTGATAGTTTCATAGAAAGCAACTAGCTGGACATTTAGAGCTTCACTTGCAAATACTATTATTTTGGATGTAATCATGAAAGTTTTCAGAGTAAAGCAATATTTTTAGATGTGTTGAAGAAATTAACTCGTCATGTGATTATAAGGTTCTGTTTCATTTCCATTTCAAGAGGATATATTTGTTGGACAGTAAAAATTAATTGTATTATTGTATAATGGAGGCTAAAACAAATCCTTAAGCATGTAGAATACTACCCCTTTTCTTTGCCCCGTTTGATATGTAGTGGATCAGAAGAGAATCATTTGAATGATTAAAATTTATTAGGTTATTAGTATATGTTTATAGTTTTTTTCATATAGTTCATATAGATATAGACATACTTTTAATTTAGTAGGTTGGATTTTAAGTAATGAAATTTTCCTATTGAAAAAAATAATAATTTGTTCATTGTAACTTGTAAATACAAAAATTCTCTCATATCCATAACTCGACCATGCCCTATCAATGAAATTGGTAAATTCAAGCAAAGTTAATTGAAAAATTATATTAAAAGAAAATAAATTATTAGTTATATATAAGTATGGAGTTTGGGTTTTAAATATTATATAGATTTGATATTGGGTGTAATTTCATACATTATACATGATAAGTAAATAATTGTCATAGTTAGCAAAGAGTCTTATGGACTAAGCCGAATAAGTATTGAGTCATCAGATAAGCATGATCGTAAGATAAACTCAACAAAGAGATAAAAGTCTAATAATTATTCTTTAATTACATAAAGAGATAATTAAGGATATATATTTACAAGTTACAAAAAGTCAATCCTATTCTGACATGGGATACCCATCACGTTAATTCTTTCCTCTTATATATACTTATATATGTATACAATCACAAAATATAACTTGAAAATAGACTCTCCCATAACAAAGAATAATAGCCAAATACTCTATTTTCTCATAAATAGAGTGAGACCATAAATCTCCTATAGACTTCATCATCTTGTCACTAACTTAAGCATTAGAGGGCCAAAGACCACACCTCCATATAGTGGTCTATAATTCTAACAATTTATTCATTTTTCATATTCACAAAAGACAGTCATATTTGGTGTTCACAAAAATCAGCATCAATATCTAGCGCCATTTGTGGGGAATAGTGTCTTCTACTTGGCTAAAAAAGTAAAAAAATGTAGACTTTTAAAAATGTTTCCAATTTTTCAATCTGCAAAAAATTCATGTTAATCTTTGAAAGAGACTAAGAAGCATCAAGGTTTTCTAAAAATAAAGCCTCACATGCATATGGTCCATCAATGTCACCAACTTGACTTTCTGGATTTTTAAGAGAGGTCATGGACCAAAAAACTAGTTCTACTACTTAGACCCCAACTAAAAATCAAAAGGTCTAGCATTCCAACTAGAAGGCTATCCATCTACCAATCCTTCTATTTCGCAGCCTACCAAAAACATAGGTGTTACACTTGGACCTATCCTTCCATAATGGGTCAGATAGGTTTAGAAGATGAAGAGAGCTTTATCTCGAGCTCCCTAGACCAGATGGAAAACAAACTCCAGCCATCCTAGGGTTCCTAATAAAGGCACTGGATCCTAAACTAGTCATCACCCTAGAAAAAATACTTATACCATCTTCTAAATGCCTAAAGTGCATAAGACCAGGCCCATAGTCATCCAAGGTCTAGCCGATGAGATGATCGTCTATGACAAAACTCGAATCTGAAGTCAAGCACTATTGGTGAGGAAATGGCTAGCCATAAAGTGTAGTCCAGAACAAGCATCGTTGAGTAGGATATGTCTGGCCAAGGAATGCTACTTAGGATAAGTGTCATCGGCTAAGACACGATTTAACTAGAACTTTTGACTAGACAGACCCTTAATGTGTGGCCTTTATCAACCAATCACCCTCCAATCGTGTATGGTGAGCCTCATATGATTTTGTCTCACGACCTTCCATCCATCATCATGCTTGGCCAAGAAGTAGACCCTTGATAAAGGCACATTCTCACATTTGGACTAGTTGAGCAATCACATCTTCTAGCATACAAATTAGAGTTTTACATGGTCTCTATAAGACTGACTCACTATACTTCCAACAAAAAAGTAAAATATAAATTTATAAGTTCTAAGCACTCACAAGGGAATCCATGAAAGATCATCCCGTGTAATCACTCAGTCAATGAGTTGGACATACATGCATCACAATTATCATCACCAAATAAAGGTTTTATTTTTGACATCTCTAGCAATTGAGTCTTCCTCAAACGTCAAACATAAAAGCTGAGCTAGTAAGAGGTAATGCTATAGCCTGAATAGAGCCCAAATGTTTTTGTACAATTGAGTAACCTCTAGAAAAATCTAAAAATTCTTGTGTCATTTGAAAAATCTGAAATCACTATCAAAAAGAGCATAAGTTGATTAGTCAGTTGCCAAAATTTGGTGGCCAATTGACACTGAGATGAGCCACACATGCCAACATATGTTGCCAACATGAGTAGACATCAGCTAGGACAATGCTATGAATAAGATTGGCCAAAATAGGTCTGATTTGCTAGCCAGACATAGAAACTAGTTCAAGTTTGGTTCACAAACTTTGAGACTGATTCTTAGAGAAGTAAGACCAGTTTCAAAATCCTCTCAATGAGATGACTCAAATGACTAAATTTTTGACATTTTTTGGTGTATGTACGAAGATGAGAATACAAAAATAAGTGTATGGAGAGACTGTTCATCCATCCAAGTTAATCAAATTTGTGAAAAATGGTTGTCTACCCTTGCATTCATTCAGGGCATCTACAAAGTCTTTGTGAAAAAACTACCCACTCCCTAGGTCATCTTCATTTAATGGATCTTCTAAAAGAATAAAATCAACAAGTTCCAACACTCAGATGGGAATCATAGGGCTCAATAGGCCACTAGTCCCTCTAGCACTCACATGGCCTATCTAAGTGGTATAGGTCACTCATGTTCCAGCTTGTCCATAATGAGACCGACTGGCTTGTAGGTGAGGAGCACGATTGGATACCACCACCAATCTCAACATGATAAATAATGCATTACAAAGCATCATGAAATGCCTCCCAACCATAAGCTCCTAGCCTACTTTTTATCCCAAAGATCGTCTATGTGACATCTTCAATACCAAGAGTATGGTCATGTAATCTAGAAATATAAGACTTCATTATTCAACACCCTTACAAGAGATGAAAATTCATCAACTTGGCTATAAGTATTTCTCTAAGTTTAGAGACATCTCATGCTTCGATTACTTGACAAATTCAAAGCATCCCAAGTAAGGGGGTTGATAGACTAGCGACTTTGCCAAATAATACTTGGATCAAAAAATCACCCAAACTTACAAAAATTAAATAAAACATAACAAGGTTTGAATAGAAAATAAGGCCACGGGTATACAAATCAAAAATATTTTGGACATCAAACCATTACTAGGGTAGATGGGATAGGATTAGAGAAATAATGGCCAATCAAGACCATACGTGGTTGGCAAGGACCAAATGTGGTTAACAGACTAGAAGTGTAGCCGACCGTGCCGTAGGTTAAACAATCATGCCTCATTATTCATGCATAGTCTCTCCTTGGGTCCAAGACCCGCTCTCTATAGTACATCCTCATGTCCTCGTGCATTGACTCAAGGGCCCATAATCTTACTAATGGATAAGACCATGGTCAGTTCTAGGAATAATGCTACAAGTACAAGTAAAAGATAAAGTGTAGAAAGTAATAATGAAAGCATATTCATACCCAAAAAATTTATACAAAACTTCAAGTCTACGAATAAAAGTAAAGCTAATAAATACATACAAATATGATAGAAAACACACAAGTATACATGATCAATTTTTACAAGTGATAAATAAATTAAAAAAAAAGGTTGTCAAACCCATAAGAATTATGACAATGACTACCACTACTTATTAGATTTTTAGTTAATTAAAAAAATGGGGTTTTACAAATTATTTTTAAATAAAAATAAAACTTAAAATAGTAAATAAAATAATGAGTACATAGATTATGAGATTATTCTCACTACTAGCTTATAATCTAGCCAATTATGTCATGAATCAATATTTAGTTTGTTAGTCCTAAATTACTATTGTAATTTAGAATCATCCTTGAATTCTTAACTTTAGCTTTAGAAATCTAGGTACATTTAATTAAGACTTCTCACCTTTTCATATTGTTTATTGATTAATGACACAATCTATCAACCAATCTAAATCCTAAATAACTTAGAGGTTCACTTATTAGATTTAATCCATTGATTACATTAAGTTCTAAAAAGAAGATAACCAAACAATGTATGATTGTAACCATTAATAACCTGTAAAGAAGATGTTCAACCCTACTTTTCACGAGCGATAATAAGATACCATTTGAATAAGAATATTAGTGATTACATACTAATATCTTAAACTAGAATTAAACATATTCATGTACTAAACTAGCTAGTTACTCTAATTCATATATGCATAGTTATGGCATTTAAACATAGAGTCAAACACGTCAAAAATCAAGGATTGAATCTAAAATTTCATAATGATATTATATTAATTAAACCATAGTCTAGGGATTATAAATTGTCCATGATCAATAAATAAATTAGCCAGGCATATACTTTGAAAGAATCATAATTAAAATCATAGAAAACAAAAAGAAAAAGAGGAAGAAGAAGAATAAAAAAAGAATAATGTCTATGGATGATCTCCACTCCTTAATTACCTCTTTGAATCCTATCTTGCCTTTAACCTCTAAATTCTCTATAGACCTAAGTGTGTTTTATGTAAACTTTGTATATAAAATCTATGCCTAATCATGGAGTTTTAGATCCAACTAGGGGCTACTTGTTCGGGCAAAAATTTCACATGGGGACTTGTTCATGCTGAACCACCATGGCCATCTGACTGGGCTTTTCTGTCTAGTGGTCAAGGAAGCACCACTTACCAGAGGTGTCGAAAACGTAACCACCATTTGGTAGTGATGACTATGGTACATTTATGTTCGGTTCATTGATTGAGAGATTGCATGAGTTGATTGATGAGTGCTTAAAAAACACTAAAATTACCATGATTTAATATACTTTAATTGATTAAATAGATTTATATTTGTATAATTTTATCATATTTTATATAAATTTTGTTTTTTCGAAATCACGGGTATTTTCGTTCAAAAATAACATAAAGATACAAAGAAAAATACTAAAGGGAATACATTACAAATAAATTAAGAAAATAAATGAGGAAAATTCAAAAAGATGGAAAAATGGGTCAAAATAGTAAAAAATGTCAAAAAGGTTGAAATCTCGAATGTAGCAGTCCATCCGCGCCGACTCCCACGCGCATCAATGTTCATACTCCTAGCATACGTCGACACATACCCGCATATGGTCGGCACACGTCCAGAACATCCCTATACGTGGTCTGTACACACCCAGCTAACATACTCAGCCAGCACACACCCGACACATACCATGCTAATTTCTATGCGCGCCAGGACACACCTGTGTAATTCGCGTGTGCCAGCACATTCCTTGCCATGTCCCCCACGCGCCAACAACCCATCTACCAAAATATTTGCTCCCCATATACTTTCCAACTTGTCCAAATTCAAAATTTGAAATATTTTCACCCTTTTTTTGGCCTTTTCCAGACCTATAAAAGGACACTCTACCCCCATTGCAAAACACACAATTTTCTAAGCTCTTTCTCTCTTTAGAAAGTTTTAATTTTTTTTAGTTTTTAGTTTTTAGGTTATTCTCTTTTTGAGAAGAGCAAGCTATTTTTTTATAAGTTTTTAGTTTTTGATTCAATAAGCAGAAATGCAAATCTGTTTGGAGGTTTTCGAGCAATAGAATTAGCATCAAATTATTGTAAGGATTCTTTTAAGGTATTATTTTAATGGATTCTTTATAGTTATCTTTTTATGTTTTATCTTTTATATGTTATATTTAATTTGTTTGTGATTAAATTTAATGTGACTCATTGTTTGTAAATATGATATAATTATAACGTTGTTATGTTTGCAAAATATTAAATAGGTAAAATATTTCTATATAATAAATTGATTTTATTTTTATTCAAGATTTTTATATATTAAGGATGTTAAAGATAAATTATTATTTTTCATTACAAACTTAAATCTGAAAATTAGATTACAAGGTTTAATTATCCGATTTGATTTAGAATATGGCTCTTTTATTTGTTGGTACAATCATCAGATAGTTATAGTAAATCTCTATTTCAATAGTCTTTATAAGAACTATTACTCGAAAATGTATTGACAATATATTTTCAATCATGGTTTTAAAACTTGAAAGTTAGTACTCAAATAATTAAATTCTTAGGTTTAATTTATACTCCTTGAATAAAGTTTAAAATGTCTACTCTTACAAAAGGTGGCCTTTAAATGGTTCATTTTCAATCTCTTAGAAAAAAGAATTAAAACTAATTAACCAAATTAGTTATCGACCCCACCCATAGATTTTAATTGATTTTTTTAATTAACAAAGAATATCTAACCCCACCAAAGGTGGTATTCATATAAAAAAGAAAGAATCAATAAATATTAATTTATATATTTAATAACCTAAATAATATGAGAAAAAATAATTAACTTAATTATTATATCCTTAAAAACTCCATTGTTATAATGATAAAAATTTGCATTATTGTTTATGGAATCTATATCTATATTTATTTTTATGTTATTAGTTAGGAAACAAACAAACCAAAATATTGTGACATGATGTTTATGATTTAATTTCGTTTTAAAGATTTTGAATAATAAATTAAAAACCACATACATTCCTTCCTTAGATCGACCTTGAGAATATATTTATCATTTGCTATAAAATGATTCGTGCATTTGCAAGAATTTTACAAATAATAAAACCATAATATTCCACAAGATTGGTACTTGCAATGCCGGTCTTGTGCTCATCAATGATGTTTCCTAGACTCTATTAGGATCAGAGCCTCAAAAATTATAAATTTATCCTTTGCTTTTTGGTTGGAAGCATAGAGCGGTTGGTCTTATATTAGAGACCATATAGAACTATATATTGGATGCCAAAATACAAGTCCGCTCAACTGGTCCAAATGTGAGAACACGCCTATATCAAGGGTCAAGTTTTTGCTCAAGCATGATGAAGGACCTCAGTCTTGTTGTGCATGACCAAAGGGTGGTGGACTAGTGGTGGTTGCATAATAAGGGTCTTTCTGGCTAGTGGTTCTAGTCCAACCATCTCATGGCTAGTGATCCTTGTTATGGATGGTAATTCCTAGCCGACCACATCTTGGCCTACGATGCTTGGTTTGGGTGGCACCTCGACTGATGATGCTTGGCCTGGGTGGTAGTTCTCTATCGATCATGTGACTCATGTTTTTTTATGGTCTATCACCTTGTCATTCAGACCCTAGATGCTTGTGGGTTTGGTCCTATGCACTCTGGGCATTGGAGGATGTCATATTGATATTTTCTGGGGTGAGGATTGATTCAGAAGTTGATAACTTTGGTGGGCACTCTATGATGGTCTAGAGTGTGGTTTCCATTAGGTCCAAATGGGATTTGGCTTGGGATATCTTTCTCTAGACTTATAGAATCATTGTGGGAAGGTACAGGTGCATAGTTTGATTTCCTTGTAGGTTTTGGTGGAGTCGGAAGGACTAGTGGATGGATGGCCTACTAAATGGCAAGTTGGACCTCATAACTATTAGTCGAGGTTTAAGTGATTAATATATCTAATTGGTCCATGACCATGTTAAAAGTTTAGAGGATCGAGTTGGACCATATGCCTTCTCTTGGGAACCTTGCTACTCCCCAGTCTCTTTTCAAAGACCTACTTGTATTTTTTTGCAATTTGAGAACTTGGAAAATGTTTAGAAAGTTGGTAGGCACTCTATGATGGCCTAGAGTGTGGTTTCCATTATTTCCAAATGGGATTTGGCTTGGTCTATCTTTCGCTAGACTTGTAGAATTGTTATGGGAAGGTACATGTGCATAATCTAATTTCCTTGTAGGTTTTTGTGGAGTCGGAAAGACTAATGGATGGATGGCCTACTACTTGGCAAGTTGGAATTCATGACTATTAGTCGAGGTTTGAGCGATTGATATATTTGACTGGTCCATAACCTTGTTAAAAGTTTAGAGTATTGAGTTAGCCATATGAGTATAAGGCTTTCTCTTGGCAAACCTTACTGCTGCTTAGTCACTTTTCAAAGACCTACTTGAATTATTTGTAAATTGAGAACTTGAAAAACGTTTAGAAAGTCCTTAATTTTTCAACCTAGTAGTACACACTTATTTTCCACAGATGATGTTAGATGTTAATATCAATTTTTGTCAAAACCAAGTAGGAATGTCCTCCATGGTTCTACAAGATGAAAGAACCATTAGGATCTAAGATCACTATGGGGGTGGTCTTTAGACCTCTGATACTTAAGTAAGTAATGAGATGATAATGTCTCACTTTATGATTAAAAGAAAAGATAATGTCTGGATGCTATTCTTTATAATGAGATCCCACTTCTTCGTAATGTGTATAATTGTGGATATATATGAAAAATAGAGTTAATATGATACATATCCCTTACCCATGTAAATATGCTTGTTATAGCATCGTGAATCTCTCTTCATAATTATCTCTTTAAGGTAAATTAAGAGATAATTTTAGGTCATTTATCTTTATATTGAGATTATCCCATCGTAATATTTATGTGATAATTCAACATTTATTAGGTTTTGACCCATAAGATCTTTTGTGGACTGTGATCACTCTCTATTTGTCATGTGTAATGTACTAAATTATACTCATCAACACCACCTATTCCAATTTGACATGAACCAACCATAACAAAAATTAAATTTTTTTTGTGTACATGTAATTTAAAGCAAGAGAAAAATGAATGTACAACTTATTTCTATATTAAAAAAAAGTGTAAAGCTTATTTCTGGCTTACAAGGTGGACATGTGTTGTTATCAAGATGGCTAAAATTTAGCATAAAAAATAGGCTAATTATTGTTGATATTAACCTTCAAATGACATAAAATTACAACCTAATAGTTAGAATAAATATCACTCATGTCTCTCTAGTTTGATAGATTTTAAAATTTTGGAAACCAAAGATTTCAACACATGACTTCAATTAAAAAATGAGTAATATCGTCATATTTGTAACAATCGTGGTTTATTTGCTAGTATTACTCACATGACTACAATAAGCAGTATGAAAAACTCTCAAGTTAACGTGGAAAAGTATAAATATAAAAAATATAATTAATTAATTAATTAGTTATTAACTCCAATATCTACCCTTAAATTGATAGTGACTACGATATGCAGTTGCCTCTTATATAGACTAAGAAAAGCTCAAGTGTTAAGAAAAACTCTCTAGTTAACGTTAACAAGTATAAATATAAAAAATATAATTAATTAACTAATTAGTTATTAACTCCAATATCTACCCTTAAATTGATAGTGATAAAAAAATAGGCAATTTGACTTGTAAATAATAAAATTGACTCATATTTACACTGAAAGTCAAAAACATAAATACCCAAACAAATTATCCCAAAAGACTCATTTTTCATTAGTTAGTGTATATAACAATATGAAAAGAGAAGATATTCATAATATGAGTAATCATTAGATAGAATTTAAAAACATAACTCTCCTATGTGTAATATTAAAAAAAAATTCAAAGTTGATTCTCCCCTTAAATTTAATATTCTAATTTTCTCTCATTTTTTCTCATACGAATAAATAATATAACATTGACTTTAAATCCAATATGAGAAAAAGTACATGTATGTTATGAATAAACTCCCCCTAAGTTCTATGACCCTCCAAAATAAAGTAAAAATTACAAAAATTTACAAAATCTTATAAATATATATATATATATATATATATATATATATTTGTTAATAGGGGTAGTAGATTGAGCTAAACATGACTACAATATTACACACACATATGAAAATTGATTTGTGTGACTATTCATTAACAACATAGACATATGTAAACAAGACACAATAACATACTAACACATATAGTAACTTAATGACAGTCAATTAAAGTGAGATAAATATTGAACTATAATAGTATATGAATTGGTCTATTTATGATTAGTTATGAAAAATTTAAAGAAAAGAGCATCATCAATCATACAAAAAATTTAGTTGAATTCATACTTGTATATAATAAATTTTCTCTTAATAAGAGAGAACTTTAATTAAAAAAAAATTGTATTCCCTCTCAATATTTATCATTTTATTTTTTATTTTTTATTTTGTATGAGGAATTGGTTATTTATTTTCTTTTTGTATAACCAATTGTGGCTCTTTCTTTTTGTGCATGCAAAAACATTTGTATTTTTTACAGCTAGTTCTTTTATCATATTATTTTTCTTTTACAAAGGAAATATGCACGAGCCAATATACCTAGCATGATGACTTTTAGAATAGTTGTGAGGTAGCCCTCCTTCACTCACTATGCTAGTTTTCACACGTCACAATAGGTAGCTCCCTCAAAACTAGGTGTCTCTCTATAGCAATATTTTATACCATGAAAGACAGAGTTCTACCATAATTTTCACAGTCAGGGTTATCTCATGTCCTAAAATCTCACATAATTAATTTCATACTTCTAGCATGACATACTTATATGTCTAGTGAGTGTGTGGGTAAGTTTATGTTGACATCGATCACTACTTGTGAGAAATATGTAAATGCTTAAATAACAATATCCATTTGCGTAATCCATAGTCAAAGAAAATACGAAAGTAGTAAGTATTGTTCATGTCAAGTTAAAGCAAGTATACTTCCTTTCCTTTTTATATTCTAAAAAATAATAAAAACTACTAGGAAAATTAAATCAATAGTGCAAATTCCTAAGGAATTTCTAAGAGATTCAAATATTTCGGTATCAAGTGCTTTGGTGAATAAATTAGCTAATTTCCTTTCAGTAGACACAAACTTATGGGATAAAAATCTATCTTATACTAGTTCCCCAATCAAATGATGTCTAATTTCTATAAGTTTTGTTCAAGAATGTAGAACAAGATTTTTAGAGGTACATATAGTACTTATCACAGTAAAGGAGAATTGTACCTTGTTTAAAGTCATATTCCTTAAGCATATTCTTCATACACATAAGTGGTGTATAGGAACTTCCAGCAACAATGTATTTTGCTTCTACAATAGATAATGAGATGGAGTTTTATTTGTTGTTGTGACATGATATAAGTTTGTTCCCAATATAGAAACATCCACCTGAAGTGTTTTTTCTTACATCCTGATTTCTTGCCCAATCTGCATCTATGTATCCACTAATTTAACATTTAATATCATTAGTAAACCAAATACCAAAGTTTTTTGTTCCAGAGACATACTTGACGATCCTTTTAACCTGGTCAATGTGTGATTCCTTAAGATCTGATTGATAATGAGCACAAACACCATTATTAAATTAAAATATTGGGTTTACTTACTGTGAGGTATAACAAGCTTCCTATCATTCTTTTATAGAGCATTTGATCAACGCTCTTACCTGACTCATCCATTGAAACTTGGCACTAGTACTTATGGGGGTTCTCAAATGATTACTTATTTTAAATCCAAATTTATTATTTAAATTACATGCATACTTGGTTTCAGATATAAAGATTCCATTATTTAATTGTTTAATTTACAAACCAAAAGAATTGGGTAAAAAGAGAATTGGATGTTGACCCAAAAATAATATCATTAACATATACTTGAGCTATGAATATATCTTCTTTGGTCCTTTTAATAAAAAGAGAAAAAATTCCTTGTTCAAGAGATAAGATGTAAGTCTCTCATACCAAGCTCTAGGGACTTGCTTCAAATCATAAAGACCCTTATTGAGTTTAAAAGCATGTTTGAGAAATTGTGAATAAATAAAACCTTTTAGTTGTTCAACATAGACTTCTTCACTAAGTAATCCATTTAAGAAGGTAGACCTTACATCCATTTTAAATGAGTTTGAATTTCACAATGCATGTAATGACAAGTAAAATCCTAATTGATTATAACCTAGGTACATGAGCAAATGTTTCATCAAAATCAATTCCTTAAACTTGTTTATATCCTTATGCAACTAGCTTAGCCTTGTTTCTAATCATAATATCATCTTCATTAGATTTATTTTTAAACACCCATTTAGTTCCTATGATGTTTTTATCTTTAAGTGTATGTAGTAAATTCCAAACATCATTCCTAGTGAATTGAGCTAGCTCATTCTACATGGAATTTATCCAAAATTCATCTTTTAAAGCATCATTAACATTTTATTGGTTCTATTTGAGAAACATAACATAGATGAGTTATCTTACTTACATGTCTCCTTCTAGTTGCCACACTTTCATTTGGATCGCCAATGATTTTATAGTTGGGTGGTTTTTTGTATTATATTGTTGCCTATGAATTTTAGTGTGTAGGTACAGTGACCTTGTCATCCAAAGATTACTCTTTATCTAGTTTGTCATCTACCTTTTTAGTGTCAAAAGTTTCATCAATCTATTCCTCATTTGACAAGCTTGTGCTTAAAGTTTCAACTTTATTATCAGTCACTAGAGTACTAATACCGGCATCATCTATAACAATATTGATGGACTCTATCATAGTATTAGTTCTCAAGTTAAA
Source organism: Hippophae tibetana (assembly GCA_037013495.1). Classification (NCBI taxonomy): domain Eukaryota; kingdom Viridiplantae; phylum Streptophyta; class Magnoliopsida; order Rosales; family Elaeagnaceae; genus Hippophae; species Hippophae tibetana. The sequence continues at coordinate 24,228,960 of CM072807.1, read as the reverse complement.
CACTCTAAAGACACGACTTGTTAATGAGTAGCCTAGAAAATATCTTCATCACTTCTAGAGTCAAATTTACCTAGATTCTCATGATCTCTAAGGATGTAACATTTACTTCCAAACACATGTAGATGTTTAAGATTAGGTTTCTTACCTTTCCACAACTCATGGGAATTTTTTTTAGTATCTAGACATGGTTCACTATAGAGTATGAAGTATTTATTACCTCAGTGTAAAACTTCTTGGAAATATCCTTTACAACACCCAATTCTTCCTTTCAACTATCCCATTTTGTTATGGGGTAAATGATGTTAGGAGCTCATGAACTTTACGATGTCGTTTGTAGAATTTAGCATATCTTTGAGTTTCTAAATTCCTTCCTATGATTTGTCTCTAGTCTCATTATGTTGGTTATTCTATTACCTGCTTCAATATGCATTTTAAGACAAAAATAACTAAATAAATTGAGTACATCATATTTTTCTTTCAAGAATCCAAATCATGTAAAACGAGAAAAATCATCAATAATAACAACAATGATAAATTGTTTACCACCCAAAATCTTAGTTATCATAGGATCTATGAGGTTAATGTGATTTAACTCAAATGTGTTGCTTGTGTTAACTCCTTTAATTTTCTTATGAGAAGAGCGAGTTTGTTTTCCAAGTTAGCATGGTCCACAAAATGTTTTTTCAGTTTCAAAAAGCATAGGTAGACCATGCACAATTTCTTTTTTGCTCAAGTTCATTTATTCTTTAAAATTGATATATCTCATCTTTTGATGGCATAATAAAATATAATGATCATTAGCTAATTTACAAGTAGTAGTAATATGGCCTATATCAATCAGTAGCAATTATCTTAAGACCTAGTTCCTCTAGCCACATATTCACCTTTTGGATATATTGTAATACAATGATTATTGGTAAATTGCACACTATAGTTTTTGTCATAAATTTCACTGATGCTAATTAGGTTGCCTTTAAGTCCATCAACATGGATTATAACATCTAACCTAAGTATATTATCAATCTGAATTGTACCTTTACCTAATCCTTGATTTATTTCCATCACCAAAAGTAACTATTCCTTCTATATATATTTCAAAAGTTTTGATAAGAGAATGATCACCAATCATATGTCTACAACCACCACTATCAAAATATCAGGTAGTAAAGTATTTAACTTTAAATACAGTATGGGCTACACAAAAATTTAAACTATATTTTTTAATTCAAACTTTTCTAGTTTTTTGAATCATGTTCTTGTTTCCAAAAACTTGACTGTTATTTCATGAATAGGATGTATGTAGATTATCGACATAATTATAGGTCATCAATAATCTATATTTAGGTCAAATATATCCCTTTCTACCATAGTTATATCATATAGGAATAAACTTAGAAGTAGATGTATGAGATGTGTGTTTTGTGTGTGAAGAGTAGGGATAAACACGGTTCATTTTGAAGAATTTAGTGTAGTGTGTACATCTACATATCCTAACCTTCTCTTATCTCCAAAAGGCTTTCCACAATAAAGAGTCTTGTCCAACCTTTGAGCTCTAATTGTTAGCATTTTCACAGCTTTAATTTATTTTGTTGAGCTCTTGCACCAATTTTTCTTTATCAATAGCAAGCTTATTATTTTCTTCTTCCAAACCTGTAAGACTTAACTTCAAAGCATTATTTTATTCTTAAAAAATATTATTTTCAGAAAGAATAGGCAATTTAATTTCCTCAACATCCGAGTTATCACCCTCAATAAGATAATCTATAAAAAGTTCCAAGGCACCCTAAGTGTATCCAGTGATCAACTCTGATACCAACTAAAAGTTTATTTTTAGTTATGGATCTAATTGGTTGGAGTGGTGAATAGATAATAAACAAAATTACAACAAATTAAAATTTTCACAAATGTCTAGGCATACAACACATGTAAATAAAGTAATATGGAAAAATAAATCAACACATGAAATTTTTAAGTGAAAATAACTCAGGCCACACGAATGATATAAGAGGAAAACCATTAGTCCACTAGACCCCTTAACTATCCACTATGAATAAACAAGGTCCAATTACAAGGTCAGGTCTTATATTATCCAACAAGACAAATCCCCCAAGTAATCTACTTATAAGCCTTTTCTATCATCATAGCCTCTACAATAAAGGTGATCAAATCAATACCAACACTCCTATTACTTAAGTCACACAAGCATTCAAACTCATTCAACCAGTATCTGAAATGTTAGCATAATAATACAAGTGCAAAAGTATGCCCTAGAGTAGATTCAATAATGAATAACTTAAGCTAGATTATTTAATAAATATATCAAATAAATCAAAATCAACTAGCAACCCTAGAACAATCAATTTAAAGCACAGTATCACAAATATTGAAGGCTTGATAATCCATCAAACATAACCACAAATGTTTGATAAATTAACCCAATGAAAAAAACCTACTTGGATAGTTTTTACAAACCAATATAAGAGAGAATAAGATGAAGAGAAGAATGTTTTGTGTAATTAATTAAATTTGTGTGCTTAGGTTTGTACATATAGAATATTTTGAAGCACTAGTTCAAAGTAAAATTACTATGTTGCCCAAAAAATAAGTTAAAAGAGTTTTAAAGAAAAAGGAAAACATAGTAGAAATTCAATTCAATTCAAGTTAGAAATAAGTTTTAAAATCAAATCCCTAGCCTTTCAATCAATCTAACATATTCTTGATGGATCGAGTACATAGTTTGATCAATCCAGTCAATTCTCGATCGATCCAGTGTAATAAATAATTAATTCTAAATTAGGATCAATCAATCTAACTAATAAATCAATCTATCTATTATTAACTAATAAATCAATCTAGTCAATTAAATAATTAATTTAGGACTTTTGAAATTGAGATAGATCTACATATCCTGATCAACGTAGACATTTGTCGATCGATTGAGTATCCTAATCTCAAAATTTTCCTACGTGTCTAACATGATATCTAATGTCCATAAGAACAAATATATACCTAAATTATGATAGTTAGAGCTCGATAGTTTCTTTGGCTTGAAAATATTCTTCAATGAGACACCTAGAAACTTAAATTACATTTGTATGATTTGTTCACGAATATCACCAACACTCACATAGAACTTACATGTCACAAATAAAACAAGTAGGGTTTTGGAATGTTTTTACAAGAAAATACAAAAACATAAAAGAATAAGAAAATAGTAAAAAGTACAAATTTTTGGATTAATAAGAGAAATATGTGATAACGGGATTTTCTTGGCCACTAAATTACAATTAAATTTAGTATGCTATGACACATTCAGTTTTTAAACACTAAATTATTATATAATTTTAATTCCTTTTGAGCTTTTTTCAATTTTAATTTTAAGAATTTAAGTATGTCGTTCGACGTGATTGAGGATTGTTCCAAATGACACATTGTTTGGCATAACTCTAATGGAAACGACATGAGTGTTTATCATAGTTTGGTTTGTACTAATTCAAAATGGCACCATTTCAAGCGTTGTGTTACATCCACATTTCATTCTAAGTAAATCAGCCTCTCAAGTAAAATTAATAAAAAAAATCCCAAAAATTAGAATAACTCATATTTTCTCATAAAATATAAAAAATAATTATAACACATAAGAACAATAAAATAAGCATAAATATAAAGGAAATAATAACTAAAAATATGTATAAATTATCACTTATGACATTCTTTAAATAAATTGTGTACGCATATATCTTCTTGAGTGCTTGAACCCATAAATTGAGAGCATATCTTGTGACGATTAGAGTAAAAAAAAAATTGCATTTCTAACACTTAGATTGGGTAAATTAATGTTGATATGTTTTTATAATGGAACATGAATTTGTGATGAGTACTAATTTGAACAAAAAATAGTGAATCATTGGGATGTGAATTAACTTGTGTTGAGACTTTGATTATGAATTAAAAATAAACTAAAGTACGAGGAGTTTTATTTATTTTATCATTTATTTTGTTATTTTTAGTTTGTTTTTATTTTTATTATTCTCTTTAGTGTTTTCTTATTAGGATGTTTGTGGTTATTAGACTTAAACTCGTCCACTAAGGCCACATCAACAATTTAAAGGCTTGTTGCATCCATTAAATGTAACCATTTTAATCCACAAAAATGATATAAGTTCGATTACTTTCTATTTTTTTTTTAATTTTATATCGCTTCACATGCTAGAGGCTAGTTGGTGGTTATCATAAATGCTTGAAAAGCACTCATATTTTGTGCTCTTATTATGCTTAATTACAAGGAATATGATTGATTATAGCATGTTTTGGTGGTTGTCATAAATTCTTGAAAAGAACTTATAGAGCACTTAATCTGCACTCTAGTAGCTTAAAATATTAAGATAGGTAAGCCTTATCTGAAGAACCAACCAGTTTGTAAGGTATAAAAGGTAAATTTGAAGAAAAGTGAAGTGTGTCGTGACAAAGAAATTAGTCTGCCAAAGTGCACACTATTCAGTATGAAATAACTAAACATACTGAGTTTTGTGTGTCATGGGGTAAAATAAATGTTATCGTAGTGCTACCGTCTCGGGTTGAAATGTGCGAAGCGTAACGAACCTTGTGCCAAGATGAGGAAAAATATATGCCATGATATACGTCCATAAATTTGGCTCAAAGCCCTCTATACCAACATCTACCTATAAATAAAGAGTATTATTTCTTAAGTTTGATATATATTATCAAATAGGAAGTAGAAAAATAGCCGTTAATATATTTCTTAGTTTTAGTTTATATTTTGTTAGACACAATACGTTAGATTCATCACATATCAATGGTAAATTTTATAAAGTTTTTCAGATTAAGGAAAATACAAAAGATATCTATTTATTCAAGATACTATGATAATCAAGATCACAATTATGGTTCAAGAAACACCATATATCTTTAATTGATATTGTAGATCCAATTTGTAATTATCTTATATACAGATTAATTTTTGTATTTTCTTAATAACTAAATGTTATTTTTAATCCACTAGTCATGGAATTTAATCTGAGCATGTCTACCTAATTTTAACTATAAATATTTAGCTATATTTCCATGTTTGTATAGATTTATTTAGGTAAAAAAAATTATAAAATAAATAAAGATTATTTTCATATTTAAGATCTATTATAAAAAATTTATTGATTAATGTACTGATAATATATTTTCATAATAGATTTAAAATATGAGAATTAGGTTTTAAAAAATTCATCTAGATGTAATTTTGATACCTTAAATAAGAGTTTAAATTAGTGACTCCACCAAAAGCATTGATTTAAATGGTTTTCTATTTCCATATAGTTTAATCTATCAAATCCCACCAAAAGACTTTAACTTATTAGATTAACAAAGAAATTGATCCCACCAAAAGAATATTTTATATTTAAAAGAAAAATCAATAATCTGAATTTATATTTTTATTAACCTAATTAATTCTAAGCAAGCATGGTTAATTAGCTAAATATTCTCATAAATTCTCCATTGAGTATTAATTTTATATTTGTCTTGATTTGTTTGAATCGATACTATATTTAGATATTTTAATTATTTTGTTATTAAATTAGGATTTTCAAAACCAATTCATTGTGAGTTGAAGAATTATTTTTAAATCATGTAGTTTCTCTTATGACCGATGTTAGGAGTATACTTATAACTTATTATAAGTAATTTGTGCTCTTATGCGCTATTTACTAAAGACAAATTTTGTGCATCACTAACTAAACAGTAGAGCATGCATACATAACGATACAACAAGGTAAACCTATATAAAATCTCTACATATGTGGTAACATCCTCAAGTTCCTTATGAAAATCACACTGCATCAAACAATCCACTAAATGAACAAAGTCGTTTACATCTCAATATAAATACAAATGTAAATATCTATACTAGTACAGATACTTATTCTAACTACACCTATAATTCCCTCGCTTGCTACCTCTATAGCTCATGTGATCTAATAAAGAATCTGGCTCTCTTTCCAAGCCCTACCACCACCAAGTGGTACACACTGTTACAAAAGGTCAATATCATGAACCTAAGAAGATTATTTATACAAAGATTAGGGACCTAAGCATGCAATTAAAGTCTCTAGTGCTAATTCACTTTTAATTAACCCAAACCCTAATAAAATTGTATTGGCATAATATACTCTTGAATCACTAATATTGAAAACACATTCAATGTATTAGCAACCAAGAATCCAAAAATAGTTTAATCTTTTGAAAAAAACAAGTTTTGAAATCAACATAATTTCCCCACCTTTTTCTAATTAATCAAATAATTAAAAGATAGGGTATTTATAGAAAATTCATAATTGTCTGGATGCCTTGTCGACCACATGCCGACCATGGTGGCGAGTGTAATATCCATTTCTCAATAAGGGTAATAGTTGTGACCTACTCGCTAGAAAAGGGTGGCAAGCCCACCAAAAAATCTAATTTATATTTCAAAAAATTGTTAAATAATTATCCACAAATGCCTACAACATAACACAAAAGTAACCTAGTATACTTAGTAAAAGAACCAACTCCCATGGTGTATGTAAAACATGCAATCATACAAAGTGTTCCTAACTAAGTGATTGTGTGTAATACTAACCATCAGTCACTAACCTTACACAGAGGAAGACAAAACAATAAGTAAAATAAACAAACTCTATGTTTTGCATACGAGAATGCCAACAAAGATACAAAGGACTTACAAGACTTACACACAATAATCAAAAATATGAAAACAAGTCACTAATAATTATTAAACTTAGTAACTTTAATCACAATAGTTAGCACCATTATAATAAAATATTAAAATGATTAAAAAGATAATAGTTAATCTTAAAAATTAGGATTTAAATACAAGTAAATAATATGATATATAACAAACCTCTATGAGGAAAATTATCACTGATGCCCCTAATCTCTAGCATATCCTTATATATGTCCTTGATTTAAAAAAAAATAGCTATAATTCTCTCGACTTTTATTGTCACTAATGCTCTTTAATAGTTAGAGGCATTAACTTTCCATCAGTGATGCATTTTTCTTTCCTATGGGTTGATATCAACTTATGGCTAGTTGTTTTAGAACATTAGTTGTTACTTCCTATAGATTATTATTTAAAGGAAAACTTTTAATTTTCTCATCAAAATATTGATTTATCTTTATAATTTTCTTATGTTTATTTTTATACAAACTTATGGCTAGTTTTTTTCCTTCATTTTCTTATTTATTATTTTTATAAATGTTATAAATAAATTTAATAATTCAAGATTCTTAATTGACTTAGAATGATAGTTATTATACCTTAATTTAATGGGTCTACCAGGGTCTTCCCTTCCATTTTTTGTCTTCTTTTTTTACGCCTGATATGTCTCAGCTCGTTCAAGCCATAATACCCTCTTGGTAATGGTGAACCTCTTGCATCTGTACATGGTATGGCGTTGAAATTAAACTTACTAAAGAATAAGAAAAGAGTGATTTCATTCCATTTTATTCATAATATTAATAATTATTATAATTCTAAAAGATGACTAAGAACCTTGGAGAGATTCTTAACCACTCATAGTTTTTAGATACATAGTTGCTAGATAAATAATTTTGAGAGTAGAGAGATTTATATTATTTAAGCTTTGTATAACTAAAAAATAAGAGTTCCTTTTATAGGAGAAGGAATCCCTATTTACAATAGAAAAAAATCACTATTTTAGCCCAACTTTAATAATTCTAACTTTTTCTGTTTAGATTTTGAATTTAAGACTTTTATTTCCTTGGCATGATCTACTGATTGAATATGTTCATTCTAAATCTTTATTCCTCTTTATCAATTTACAATTCTTTTGATGATGTAGACAATGATGCATTTTTAACTTCTCAATCTCTAATACAGTAAATACATTTGGATCTTTATTGATTTTCTTGATGTAAAAACAAAACATCTTTCTTATTTATTGAAAATATTTCAAATTATTACTGTTAACATTTGTTTCAAACATATTGATTTGTCTCTCCATCTTCTTCAGTAAGGGCCATATTGCTATGGAAAATTATTATAACTTTACTAGTCGAGTAATTTACCTTGATTTCAAAAGAATTATCAATTTTCTTGAGTTTATGATAAATTTAATTTAGCATCTATCCTCTTAGAAACAATAGTTCATCTATATTGAATTCCTTTTTTGGAAGCACTCTTGGTTTGAAATTTTCTATTAGTGCTAGAAATCCCTAATATGATAAAATGGTAGGAATTATCACACCTTTCTTCTTTCTTCATTTTAGTTCATAAGTGACTTCAAGAATCTTAGATAGATAGGATTATCACCTACTTTGATCTTCTTTTTGAAATTCTTGATAGCCATCTTGAAATGTTTAGGAAAATAATTTAATTATTTAAATTAATTTTTGGACATAGTTCTCAATTAAAATTGCATGGAAATCCTTATAAACAAAAATTGGATAAGTTCCTTCAAGAATATTAAATTCACTATCTATTATTTTCCTATAGTATAAAATTTCATATCTTTGATATGATCCAAAGAAAATGTTTTTCTAAATTATAGAGACTCAACCAATATGATTTACTTAAATTTCCATATTGGCATTTTTCATCTTCAATGACCAATGTATTCTTGGGGAAAATTCTCCTAAATAGCATCGGTGATTGTACTATCTTTACTGTCTATGTTAGAGGCATTTCTCTAAATATTACTATTGGTCATATTATCTTTCCTAGGTTCTTCAACCTTCTTGGTAGTAATGGTTGTTGTTGTAATGTTGTATAGTAATTTTTAACTATATCTTCAGAAATTAACTCTATAATTGGCATAAATGCCTTCAACTTCTATTATATTAGTGAAAGCTTTGTGAATTATTCCACCAAAATCTGATAATAGCTTTGCTTGCTTCAAGCTAGTTGTTGTAAATTCTTGGTTTTGAACCATTATATTGCTTGTCGTAATTTTTTAGTTATGGACCATTATAGATCACATAAATCTTTTTCTGGTCTTCTTTTTATGGTTCTTCGTCCCAATTGAGTTTTCCTTTTTCTTTCCAAATGTGTTACTCTCTTTTGAAGTGTCAGCTTTTTCTTCTTCTCATTTTTAATTATTTCTTTAAAAGTTTTATCTTCCTTGGAATGAATCTCCTAGGATGATTTTTATTTAGAGTTTTTGGACTCTAATGTTGGTTTTTAAATGTTTACTTCTTCCTATTTAATTCATGTCTCTAAAAGAGACTTCACTATATACAAAAACTCGAGTTGTTCCTGAAAAATTCTTATCTCATTTTCCTTTAACTTGATCTTGATACCAATATGTTCCATTCATGCAAGTAAAGAGTTAAAAGGTATTAATTCTTTTGTAAAGGCATCTATTATTTTATTCTTGTTTCCTAAAAGATTTTCAACATTAAAATTGTAGTGTTTAAATTTATTAATAACTTTTTTGACAACTAAGTATTCTTTTCCATTATTTTAATAATTTAAGTATGGATTATGAAACGATCCTCATGTATATCTACAAAGATATTCATTTTTTTTTCATCTACTGTTGCTTTTAAAATTGCTCCAAAATATTCATGTGAATAGTCTATTTCAATTATTATTTTATCATCTGAACTTGAATGGTACAAAGTTGGTAAATTTCTTATCAGTGCTTTTACCTTATCCATGTATAAAGTATCTTGTTATATACATTTCCAAACATGATCTTTTTTTTTTAATTTTTTTTGTAAAGGTTTTTGCATTTTTCCAAGGTTCTTGATGTATAACAACATATATTAAACATTCTAAGAATCTTTATAATTGATTTTTATCTTTTAATTCACTATAAAATCCTTAAATGTTATTTAGTATATGGGCTGAGATTATCTTTTTCATCTAAAAGATACCTGATAACTGTATTTTATATAGTTATTTTCATCTATTTTATTAATTATAATTGCTATGTTCTTAATGATTTTAGTTAATTTTAGTATAATAAATTAGTATTTACTGTTTTTTTATATTTTAAGAAAATTAAATAATTTGTATCAAAAACATACTTAATTGCAAATTTTTGTCCAAAAATATAATTTCAAATAAAAGTGTGTTTAATTGCAATTTATAAAAGTCAAAAATATAATTTAAATTACAATCGGGCTTAATTTTAATTATTAAAAGTTTAAAAATTTAATTTAAATTAGAAAAGGGCTAAACTGTAATTAAAGAAAGTTGAAAATGTAATTGGAATTAAATTTGTTTGCCAAAATGTAATTAATTAAAGTTTAATTTTCTGCGCAAGTGAGAAGAATCCACGCGCCATTCAGCACGCGCGAAACGTGGACCATCCGATCAAAGAAGAAACGGCTGAGATTCGCGCGTCCTTATCACACCCGACCAAAGCAAGTGGGTGGAGGTCTCTATTGTACACGCGGCTCGGCACCCGAGTGGGGCCCACCTGCCGCGTAGGCCGGTGTGTAGGTGGGACCCATGTGTCTGACGCGTCCAGCCGCTGTCCCCCACATTACATGCGCCTCTGATCCCGTGCGCTGATCTCTGCGTGCAACCGGATCTTCAACCAATCAAATGATGCCACGTGTCTGCACTAATCCCTTCCACGAATCAGAAAATGCCACGTGTCCCACTCTATTTTTCAGCGAATCATGTTATGACACGTGTCATGTTACGATGAGTGCAAAAGTGCAAGATCAAGCTCGCGTGCAGCAGTTGTCTCCCGTGCGAAAATCCATCGTGCGCCCGTTTCCCGCAGCCAATGAAATACTGCCACGTGTCCGCATTAAATCCTTTCAGCGAATCAGACGCTGACACGTGGCATGCACTTTGAATTAAAAAAAATCAGAAACGGCTATGCATGTCTCACGCGTGGATTATAATAATGTTTTCGATATCGAATTTTGATATGCGTCGATTTTAGTTTCGATACAAATTTTTACGCGTTTTTATAAAAAAAAATGTTATATTTTAGATGTATTATTTTTAGCTATAAATAGGAGATAGGATGATAGAGTAAAAAAAGTTTTTTTTAAAGTTTTGAAGTTTTTGGAGAGTTTAGTTTTGGAGATTATTTTGTGTTGTTCGGTTTTGGACTGGAGAACACGCAAAAGCCATTTTTTTGGCTTTTGTTGTGTTCTGCGTGTGCCAAATATTTTTGTTTTAATTTTTTTCTTCTTCATCTAATTTTTCTGTATCTGTTGTAATTTTTATTTTAAATTTATGAAGTCACTTAATTTTTCTAGGGTTGCATTTGAGCTAAATTTATGATGCTTTTATTTTAATTATTTTTGAACGATTTATAAGACGTTTGAGTTGTTTATTCTATTTTGTGTTTAATGCTTTTGATTATTTACGAATTTTATCAAATGATCTGTGGCACAAAAATAAACTTGGAAGAGGCATTTTTGTGTATATTGCTCATAAATAGAATGACATGTATGATAAAGGATAGGAACATACCCTAATTGTATGTGTGGCCATTTGAGAACTTAGAACGTAACGAATCTCGGTGAATTTAATTCTCATAGGAATATAGGGAATTACTTTAACGAGGTGTGTTTGTACGGAGCTCGGAAGAGATGTATGAATAAAATTAGAAGTTTTCGGTTGACAAATTGAATGTACTCAAAAAATATAAATCAAAAGAAAATAACATGATTTGAGTTGATTAATTTAGTGAAAAATTGCAATCCTAGATTTCTTTTATTTTGTTAGTAAACTCTTTTCTTAAATTTGTTACAATCAACGAGTGTTTTGAATAAAATCAGAGAGAGATAATTTTAGTACTCAACAAACTATAGTAACAAATCTCCGTGGGAACAATAACTTACTTATCAATTATTATTACTTGTGACCGTGTATGCTTGCACGTTTTTATGTCTTGCAAAACAGACAACAATACCTAGAGATTGTTTTAATCTTAATGGTACAATAGTCCATTAGAATTGTCCTTGGGGCAACTAAATGCCATTAGTTTTTGAGATTTATCATCTAGCGTTATTTTCCAAAATCCACTTTTATAATCAAAACTTGAGAAGTATTCTTCCCTTTTATTAATGATAGTAATTCTTTTTTCTTTAGAATAAAGTATCCATTATCAATAATTTCTTTATTCAATGCTTTGAAGTTTATTACCATTATGTTTTTCTTCTTCTTTTTTTCGCTTCTTTTATACGTAGAATGCTAAGCTAGAGTGAGGTGAATTACTTGTTATTATGACTTTTAGTTCCAAAAGTTATTTTAAGATTTATTTAATTTTGGATCAAAAGGATTTTTTGAGCTTATTATCTTTTAAAAAAAATTAATACCTATTAAGGCTTTATCTTCCTAGATTTTATTAAGAAAATAGTTTTGTTTCTTTTTTTTATATCTAATGAAATGTTTTCTAAATAAGGTTTCTATTGCTGCTTTATCTCATCACGTTTTTACTTTTTATATTGTTGCATAAAAGTTGGGTTTGATACAATCAAATCTTTTTTTACTTTCGACACATAAATGGTTTCACTATCTTGTATTGTTAGACTTATTTTTTCTATATATTATGTAAAAGATTGATATAAATTTAGGAAATTATTTCGTATTAATAAAGTAACTCACCTTTCTTGTTGAAATATGGTAGAAATATGAAATTTCTTTTCTCTTATCATTATATCTCTATCTTTTAAGACTTTATTAAGTTTTATTGTAGTATTGTTATCCATTCATATAATTAAATCTTTTGGCACTTGTTTATAGAATTCTTCTTGAATACATATATACTACATGCACATATACTAGCTTTACATGTAGATGGTAACTTGTGTGATCTTTAAACTTCAATCTTATCTTAATATAAGTACTATTTAGATTTATAATAATATACAAATTATTCATTTATTGATAAATATTAGTCATATTCTAATTTAGTTATTTCTTCTTCATTTTCTTCTAATAAATATATACTACAACTATCATAGATATTCAATTCTTCTATTGGTTCTAATTCCATCTTAAAATATTCTTCTAACATTTTTGCTTTATTTAAATATTCCTATTTAAATTATTTTTTATGTTGGGCTTCATTATCATAATTTCCTTCCTCATTGCAGATCCAACATCTACATTTCTTTTTTCCTAATGAGCAATAATTTTTGTTTTCTAATGGCTTATACATTTTTCTCTGAAAATATATTCTTTCTAAAAGGTTCTTTGTTATACCTTCTCTTATATTTTTATAAGTCTTGTTTTTTAAAATTATATATGTTGAATGTTTTATATATTTTTATATATTTTATACTTTTTCTTGTAAAATTTTATATTACATTCATATTTTTCTATCATCCTAAAATCGTTTGTATCATAACAAAGTTTATCATTTTCTCTTATTTGTTTATATTTATATTTTTCTTGACCTTTAATGATTATCCAATTTTTAAGAGTTCTTATTCTTCCTCCTAAGGTGTCTAGTATACCTTTTTCTCCTGAAATATCTTTTTCTATAAAGTTCTTTATTATACCTTCTCTCATATTTTTAAAATTTTTATTTTCTAAAGTTATATCTTTGAATGTTTTGTAGTTTTTATACTTTTTCTTGTAAGATTTTATGTTACATCCATATTTTTCGAGCATCCTAAAATATTTTGCATCATAATAGATTTTATCCTTTCCTCTTATTTATTTATACTCGTGTCTTTCTTAACATTTAACGATTATCTTATTTTTAAGAGTTCTTATTCTTCATCCTAAGATGTCTAGTATAGTTTTAGTGTATCTTTTATTACATCCTTTTGTTATGGTTTTATGTAATGTTCTAGGGAATTTTTGAAAAAACATTTCCTTATAAGTTTCTTTCATAATGTAACTTATGATAATACATTTCATATTCATAAATAAAGGAATCTATAGAACACATGTCACATATTTTCATATTTTTTAAATTTCATTTGACTTCCTTAATTTCATATTCATAGGATTCAATGATATGTATACCTTTGTCTTCTATAATAAATTCATTATTCTTTGTCAATTAATGATATATTATACATTCATTTTGCGTTTGTAATATTAGTATTATCTTATTATTACTTATTCTATAATAAACTATGTATTTTCATAGAAATATTTTTCTTATTCTTGAGAATGATGAATTTTTAAATGCATCACCTTCCTTAAGTTTTAATCTTGTTTTTGTATTTCTTTAAATTGTTTGTTTGCTCATTAGACTAAATACTTGTAAGAAACATCATAATATGGCTTGTATTTCTATTTCTATTATTTCTTTATTTTTTTATTATTTATGCTATTTTTATGTATAAAAAATTATTATCTACTTTCGTTAAATTTGTGGCTATTTGTGAAATTTTTTTAAATATTAAGAATATTTGTGATATTATATTAAAACTTAGAATATTATTAATATTATCTACCTCTATGAAGAAAAGAGAGATAAAACAAGAAGAAAAAAAATATAAAATGGAAATTATTTACCAATATTATAGTTTTAGTTGTTTTATTGGGTTCTTTGTGTTTATATTTCTCTAAAAAATATAAAAATTATAATAGAAAAAATATTTGATAAATGAATAAATGCAATAGCAACGTGAATTATTTTTTGATTTCTACCATATAACTAATAGGTATGATTAAGGGTGACAATTCGTGCGAGATGATCCAGTTTAAGCTGGCTCGAACTAACCCAACCTAAATTGATCAAATTCTAGGTCAATTCGCACTTAATTCGAGCCAATAACAGCAAGTTCGAACCCAAATTAAACACAAATGAGTTGGCTCAAATTGACTCAATCTAGCTCGAATTATTTATTACATGTTTTTTTAGTTAATTGAACTTTTTTTTATATAAATCAAAATATATTCAATGATTAAAGCTCATTAGCTTAAATAACATTACATGAAATATCAAAAATGAAGGAAATAATATTATAACAATTAGTCTTTAAAAAATAATAAATTAATATTTAATGAATAATTCATGCACATAACAAAATACTCATTCCATTCTAGATTTATTTTAATAGATTTGACAACGGTACTTGCACTTCTCTCGTAGAATATTATGAGAAGCCAAAGGGAGACTCTCAAAGTATGCACATATCCATGATCTCTTTGACATTGTCTTTTACTTCTTTAACTGAAATTGAACCATGTTTTAAGTTAATAACAAAAGCTAAAACAATAAAAAAATTAATTAACCAAAAGTTATAACACACAATACAGATTTATCACGTATAATAGGGCACTTTTGTTTTGGGTGCACAACAACTAGCTCTCTCTTAGGGAATGCAGATTTAACAACACCAATACACAAGTAACGAATATAATATAGTAATTATAAATATATCCATTTTAAACCATAATCTACCTATTACTTTTACATTATTTCTTTCCTTTTTGAAGTTTTATTTGTGGTTGAATTTGCTAACATGAACATGACAAAATGAACAAGTTATGACCTATTCAAAATCTATATAAATTTTGAGGTAATGACTTTATGTTTTATTTTGAAAGAAAAATGTTCTTTACAAGCATTGTAATATGAATTTCTTCAATTTTAAGTTTTTAACCTAGGATATAAGTTGAAACGTGTTATAGTTTTTTTTTTAAATTTAGGGATAATTGGATGCATCAAACCCAACTAGATTTTTTATTATTATTTAAGCTGGTCCAAATTTAATTTAATTCGTGTTCGATTTGAGTTCTACGATTTGGATTCAGATCGGTCAATAAAACTACTATGCAAATTAACATCCCTAGGTATCACTCAACTAATTTTGATCGAAAAAGGATTTTTTTAGTTAACTAATAATTTTCGCAAGCTATACTTGAAATGAGGATGAAAGATTTTACTTTCAATAACTATGAGAATTATTGAAAAATATATTTTTTATCAAAACTTAATATATACTACAATATATATATCATAATTTAATTAAATTTATATTGATAAATGACCCCAAAAATTATTTTTTATAACAATTTATATTTATTAAATAACTATAAGTCATACTCTTAATTTAATATATATAGAAATAATTATAAAATAATATTATTTTTCATCCGATCGGATTGAAACATCCTAATCCGCAATTAATCCGATCACCTTTCAAATTCGATGCAATCCGATCTGTAATCTATTCGAATTAGATCAGTTGAATTCGATCAATTCAACTAATAAACTTAATTAACTCTATTTTTGGTATTTTTGAATAAAAAATTTTAATTTTCATATAACATATTTGAGCTAAAAGAAACCTTAAAATATGATTAATATAGGAATGACCAATGAGAATATGACTAATATATACAATATAAATATATATGTTTAAGTATTTTTGGTGGGATCAGATGGAATCGGATGATACATAGTGAAATATGTCATCCGATCCGAATTTAATGGATTGAAAAAAATTTCATCTGATCCGATCCGAACTTAACGGATTGAATTTTTTTTCATCTGATCCGATCCGATCCGAACTTAACGGATTGAAATTTTTTCATCTGATCCGATAGTCGAATCAAAACTATCAAAAAATTAACGGATCGGATTAGATTGATCGAATTAATCGAATGATCAATTTTTTTGTCATTTCCTATTCACAACTCAACTAATAAATTTAACATCCTAAGACACAATAGTAAAAATAAGGTAATTCATAAC
Source organism: Hippophae tibetana (assembly GCA_037013495.1). NCBI lineage: Eukaryota > Viridiplantae > Streptophyta > Magnoliopsida > Rosales > Elaeagnaceae > Hippophae > Hippophae tibetana. The sequence goes on along the minus strand of CM072807.1, from coordinate 24,212,290 downwards.
AGTTCATATCATTTTAAATTTAAAATAAGGGTAGGGATGGAATTTTTGATATTTTTTGGAGGGAGGTAAGACACTAAGGAATTTTTTTAATTATTATATATATATTTTTTGTTTTATTCTTATCACTTTACAAAATTAAAACTTTATTGCTAATTCTACTCGTCATTTTAAAATACAATAATTTTAACGCACTAATTTTTTAATATTTTTATTTTTTATTCCGGGATTTATATATCATAATTTCTAGAGGATTTCTTAATGATATACATTGAAAATGAGACTGTTAAAAAGTTTTCTATGGACTCAATTATTAATGACTACATAGATAAATAAAGTCGAGTTCCACTTTGATAAACTAGGTGTTTTTAAATATTATGGACTAATTAAAATATTTTACTGTCTATATTATTTATAATTGATGTATTTTTTAATTATCATTATTTTAAATATTTAATATATTTTTTATACTTATTTTAAAATTTTAGTTTCTGTAGTTGACCTTCTTGAAAATTTTATCCTGATTCTGTCACGAATGATGATGATATTTTTATTGGTTAGAGTTTTAAAAGTGATTATTTATATAACTTTCCCCTTTTTTTATGACATGTAGAATAAAATATATGTAATTCTTATTTTTAATGCATTTTGGTTCGAGAAGATTCTTAGAAGATGATAAAATGTCTGATAACTCAAAGAAATAATTAGAAAAAATGAATTATTGGAGCTTTTTAAAATAATATATACACACTTACACTCATACAAACACACATATAGTTTAAACCCACTCAAATCTATATATATCATTATACTTTAAGATAATTGACCAAAAAAAAAATGTATTTTATAAGAAAAAATTGAACATTAAAATAGACTAAAGTTGTATTTATTATTAAACAAAAATAAAATTTAGCGATATATAAACTTCTTGTCATTTGTAACTATGAAGAATTGTTACGTATATAATGTGTGCCAAACAAAGATATGAATTTTTCCTATAATTTTATAATATGTATTTTAGCATTTTTTTTGTTTTGCCACTTACATAACTTTTTAATGAAAATCATTACAAGGTATTCGTAGTTTCTTATTAATTTGAACATGGAATTCAATTGGATTGGTTATTAATTAAATAGACATGTTAGTTGCAACATATTAAAGGAGCTAGAAAAGTAAACAAATACATATATTTATTCGTTATTGCGTTGCACAAAAAAATTATATTTATAAATTAAATAGAGAATTATTTGTATTCATGATTTATTTATATTACAATATTATAAATAAATCTTGAAAATAATTATTTATAAACATGTCATTTTTCTTTGTTAATGATATTTTATTACTCTATATTTAAGTTTCATATTTTATGGAATAAAACTAATATTGTTAAAATTGAAATACAATAGACAAATAAAATACATTTATTAATCAATGCTTCATGGATACTCATAAAATACATGTAACATATTATGTAAATAAAATTAAGAAGTAATAATAAGTTTTAAAAATATAAATTCTATTAGATTAAATCATTATGAGAATGAAGAGAATTGTGAAGTCATTCACCACCAAAAAGATTCAACAAATCCATTTGTTTTTTGAAAATTTTTGTAAAATAATTTTTACAAAATATTGAGAAAGAAATAAAATTTAACAATAATGAATTGGATAATTTTGTTACTTTTTATACCATTAAAAATTATATATTTTAAAACAAATGAAAAATAATATAATAAAAAAGTTGGGTTCAAACCTACATATATTGTATTTTTACACCTTCTTCTATCCTCAAATAATCATATAACCTATTTCTCCCATGTTTAAAACCACATGTTTTAATCACACCAACAATAGTATGATTTTTAAAAAAATCATCATATATAATCTAACACTAAATTTGAAAGAAAGAAAAATAATGATTATATTATCTTGTAAATTAGATATATAGTAAACATTAGTATTGGATTGAGAGTAATAAAGATGTATCAAAATAATTATAAATAATTTCTAACTATTTTAATTTTATAAAAAATTAAGAAATTATGATTAAATAATCAAAACCGAAGAATTTTGAAAAAAAACAATTTCATTTCTAACCAAATCATTATGTATGTTATTTATTTTTTTACAAATTAATGATTTTAATTAACATTAATCTTTAAAAGAATTTTGAGAAAAATAATGTATCCAATATATAGTTATTTTAATTTTATATAAAATTACGATGAAATAAAAGGTTATTTTTAAATAACTATACTATTCATATGGGACTCGAATCCAAATCTTGTACGTGTCAAAGTAGGCCATATATTATTGAGTGAGAAGCTCGTTGGACAAAGTAAAGTAATTTAAAATTTTAATGTTTAATTTCTAATTAAGTTAAATTGCATGTTATTTATTATTTAATAAATAGTTAAAATGATTTAAAAATATTAAAATTTTGAAGAAATATGATTGAAATAATTATGATTAAATAACTATAACTAAAGTCTTTTAGAATTATTCTCTTAAAAAAAAGTCTTTTAAAATTCTAGTTTTTAATTTCTAAATAAAGTATTATGTTTATTAAGTATTATTCCAAACATAATTAACTTTAATTAAAAATATTAAAATTTTGAAAAAATATGTATAATTATATTTTATATACAACTTTTAAATCTTATAAATAAAAGATTATTAAAAATAACTAAATAATAATAACCAAAATCGTTTTCTATTCAAATTTTAAATTTTGAATTAAGTCATTATTTCACTTATTTATTATTTAGGAAAACATAAATTTTAATTAAAAATATTAAAGTTTTAAATAAATATGACCAAAATAATTTTACTAATTTATAACTTTTAAAATTATATAAAAATAAAATTATGAAAAAATGATTAAATAATATTAACTAAAATCTTTTAAAGTTTAATTTTTAATTATTAGTTAAGTTATTATATATTTTATTTATTATTTTAAAGAATTAATTTTAATTAAAATATTAAAAAAATACGGTGGTGACACTAAATAATGATAACGGAATTCTTTTAAAATTTTAATTCTTAATTCTTAAATCATTATGCCTATTATTTATTATCTTAAAAAATTAATTATAAATATTATAAAATACATATAAGAATTGATGATTAAATAATGAAATCTCAAGTATATTATAATTCATTTTTAAAATAACTAAATTGTTGTGTTTGTTATTTGTTATTTATTATTCCGTAAAGAATAATTTTTAATAAACGTAAAATTTTATTAGTATGAACAATCAAATACATAAATAAAAATTTCAAAAATTATTTTAAGATACAACATTTATTTAGGGATTAAGAAAATCAAATAGTAAACGTGAAGGATGCTATGTATTTTCATAATTAACATTTACACACATAATATTCATAAAATCAATATTAATTTGTATACTGAAATATAACTATCTTCGTAAAGTGAAAAATAATACAGCACGGTGAATAAACGATAAAAATATGAGAAAAATACACATATCGATTGAAAAAGTTAAGGATAAAAAAACTTTAAAAAAATTGGGTACTAAATAGAAAATAAGTTATATTATTAAACTTAATTATTTTTAGAAGCAAAATTTAAATTTTTTTAATATTGAATAGATGAAGTTAATTTTATTAAAGATTAAAGATTAAAATATCTATTTATAATATTAGATGGAGACGTAAAGCATTGAAAAGTATAAAGACTTTATTAAACTTAACAAATCAATGAAAATTTATTAGAAAAAATAATAAGAATTATCTTCTTGTTTCTCAAAAGTTATTAAAGAATTTAAATGAGTAAATTAAAAATAATTTAAATAATATAACTATAATAAAAAATTGTAATTGTAATTAAATAGAAATTAAACAAATTAATTAAACGTTTATTTCCTAAAAATATTATTGATGTAGTTAAATAAAATAAAATTAATTAAAAATTATTATTATTATTATTTTTATTTAAAATAACATGTAAAAATAATTAAAATTAATTATTTTATGACATGTCATAATTTTTAAAATTAAAATTCTATTATAAGGATTATTTAAGATATAATAGGAAACTTATATTTATCACAAATCATTAATTGATGTCTTAGTTAATTATAAATAAAAAAATAAATTGTATTATTTTAATTAATAATTTTTTATCATATTAATTATAATTCTATTTAAATTTATAACATAAAATATATTTTATTTTAAAATTATAAATTCACTCATTTATGATAATTATAATATATATAAATATGTGTGTGGATGGTTATTGAAAAAAAAAATATCTATCCATTATTCTAGTAAAAGAGAGCAATCAATTCAAGACATTTTACACCAATCAAGAATTTGAGTGCTACTTATATTTTTTATTATTAAAAATACTTATTTATTATAAATTTATAATAAATTATAAATAATATTATTAACAAATATATATGAATTAATATAACTGTATCTTGTTATAAATATATATAATTGTTTTCGAATGAAAAACAAGATTCAATTTAATGTGAATTTTATTAATTTTAAATAAATTTGATCGAATTGTTTAGATATATTAAATTAGAATAGATTAAACTCTTAAACTTAATTTGATTATCCGATTATAATAATTTAAAATATAAATATTAAAATATATATTGAAACTATTTTATATTATCATATTATTAATTTTTTTTATCCTAATTCAAAACATAACTACCCTAATTACAATAATAATTCTTTTATTCTTAAGTTAAAACAATTGAAAAATTATTATTTTTAAGTATTGAATTTAAGAATACCAAATCAAATATTAATGAATTTAATCACTAAATTATATATATATTATTATATTTATAAATATAACCCTATAAATAATATGTTATACTTTAAATCGTTTAAAAGGTTGACAAAGCATACCAGGACGAATCAAATAAGAAATCAATTGAATTATTTGGAGCGAAATAATTTTTCAATCCAATTGATTCACTGCTTTTTCTTTCTAATGCTAATTATAGCTTATAAAAATAGATATATTGATTATAATTTAAATATAATTTATGATATATAATTACTCTTCTAAATTCTTTATTTGATGTCAAAAGCACTAAATGTCTCTGGACCCAAAATATTTTATCCAATTAACACTTCCGTAAGAAAACTAAAAGTATACTAATATATATATTATACATTATTTTAATAAAAAATATTACAAATTTTTTTTTTCATGTGTAGACAAATAATCAGGTTTAATATTTAGCGGAGCTATCATCTATAAATTAAATAATAAAAATGAACAATATTGACACTGATTAAATAACTATAGAAAAATTTATTTTCCAAAGAGACATCAAACGTAAACTTAATAGTAAAAATATCATACTTGATGTTCCAAAAATTTATAAATTTCAATATTGACTATACACCACAAGTGTTATATATCAAATGTATATTTTTATCCAATTAAAATAAAGACTCAAAATTAAATATATAAATTAAATTATAATAATACTAAATACATAGGTTAATATGTATGAAGACAGAGAAAAAAATAAAAAAAAAACTAAATAGCATAAATTAAAACTTTAAGTATGCAAAAGAAAAATAGTTAAAATCAATATTAAGTGCTATAAATAACAATAAATATTTATATAATTGTATGTGGTGTAATACAGAATGGTTAAATTGTATGTAAAAGAAACGCATTGTTTTTTAAGAAAATACTTGGAAAACTAAACTAATAAAATGTAAGAAAAACAAAAAAATTAAAGATTTAAAATTTGTATCATAAAAATAACACTTCATATGCCCAATTCATATATTTTACTAATAAAAAATACTTATTCATCATTTCACATTAAATGTCATCTAATTAGATGTCGTTTAAGTTAAATTACATATATTTAAACTCACTTAATGTTAAATGCTATCTAATTGAATTCGTTTAATATTTTTAGAGTGTTATTTTTATTATTATATATAAATTTTAAGCATTATTTGATATTTTTTCTTAAAATTTATGAGAAGGTGTTAAACATTTATTATCCTACTAGAGTCTAATTATTAAAAATTGTATAATAATAAAATAAAAATGAAAAATATATAAACAATGTAAATAAATACGTAGTATCATAAAATGAAAGAAAAATAATATTTAAATAATAAATATGAGAGGTAATATTCAAATAATAAATATGAGAGGAGATATTGTTATGTTTTAAAAAAAATAAAAAGGCACAATTATGAATACAATAAAGAATAAATTTTATAAAAACATTGAGGAGACATGTGCCCCCTCTCATTTATGTGTGAATTCGTCCTTGTCAATGCTCTTTCACGTCCATGCAACATATATTAGTTATGCTTCTCGTGAAGGATTAGTGTATCCTCATGCAACCCTGTAAGGTTGTTGCTTATGCTTTGAGGCAGCTCAAGCCACATGAACTCTATTATCCTACTCATTATCTAGAACTTGTAGTAATAGTTTCTGCACTAAAGATATGAAAACACTACTTATATTGTAAAAAATATCAAATCTTCATTGATCACAAAAAATTGAAATATTTATTTACTCAAAAAGGTGTTGAACCTACATAAAAAGAGATGGATGGAATTGATCAAAGGTTATGAGTGTGTTATTGATTATCATCCAAGAAAGGCCAATGTGGTTGTAGAAGCACTTAGTAGAAAAGCAACAAGTTCCTCAGCTCATTTAAAGACAAGGTATTTTCCTTTACTTGTCAAGTTGAAAAAGTCGGATATACACTTATTAATTGATAACTAATTTTTGAATAAAACCTAGTTTAATTGAATGAGTTCATGAATATCAATCTCAAGATCTTATGTTGGTCCGATTGAAAGAGGAGTTACAAAATGATTCACAAGTTGATTTGAAAATTCAAAAAAATGGTGCTTTAGTTCTTAACAATAGATTATGTGTTCACGATGATAAGGAGTTGAAGATGGAGATTCTAGAAGAGACTCATATTTTTGCTTACGTCATGCATCTAGGGAGTACTAAAATATATCAAACCTTAAATTATCATTATTACTGGAAAGGCATAAAACGAGAAAAAGATGAATTTGTATCTAGTTGTTTAATATGCCAACAAGGTAGAGCAACACACACATTTTGGATTATGACAACCACTATCTATCCTTGAATGGAAATGGGAACACATTATTATGGATTTCTTAACGGGACTTCATCGTACTCAAAAGGGTCATGATTCCATTTGGGTTGTTGTTAATAGATTGACTAAATCAACCCATTTTATACCAATGAAATAAACATTTCTAGTAGATAGATTAGTTAAATTATTATAGTATTTTTTGATCATATTTGGTTTATTTTTTCTATGTGGTGGGATTTGATCGATTTTGGTATATTTTGGTTCCTTGTTATTAATAAATCCCATCAATTCCAATCTCATAAAAAAATTCAAAATACGAACAAAGACAATTTGCATTTATTACGAAAAACCTATAACAAACTTAAATGATAGATGTCGTTGTTAGGTTTATATTAGTGTTGGTAATATTTGTGAACAAAATATATATTAGTAATTTTAGTTTTTAGGTGTATCTTAGAAGAATATTTTTAATTTGAAGAAACTATTGACACTTAACGATCATATATTAGGTATATTTCTATTCCCATACTTTAGATTGCATATTAGACACAATAAGAATAATGTGAAAATAGGCTACTCGATTAATCCAGTCACTAATCGAGTACTGACTAGATCGATTTAATACATTATTGGATCGATCAAGGGATTTAATCGAGTTTAATCATTAGGTAAATCTGACTTTTTTGAATATTAATTAAATGATCATTGGATCTATTGAGAGGATGTTTGATCGATCGACCTATGTACTCAATTGATGTCGATCGATCATGCACTTGGTTAGATTGTTCGAGCCATTAGGTCTTTGAATTTAATATCTATTTCTATTATGAGTTGGGTTGGCTTTTTACAATATTGTTCTTATTTCTTAAAAGTGTTTTAACTAATTTTATAGACAATATGGTAACTCCACTTTAACCTAATGTGCTTCAAAATATTCTATTTATACAAACCTAAGCATACATTTGAAATCAACCACACAAAAGCTTAATTGTTCTTATTCTCTTAATCTTTTCTTCTCTTTCTTATTTTGCTAAAACTTTTCAAGTAGGCTTTTTCGTTAAGTTAATTTATCAAATATATTTCGTTATGTTTGATGGATTAACAAGTCTACAATAATAATCATGTTATTGTGATTTTAACTAATTGCTTTAGAGTTGCTAGTTGTTTTCAATTTATCTGATATACTATTTAAATCAACTAGTTAGGGTTATTCATTATTGAATTTAATTTAGGACATACACTTGCACTTGTATTTATGTGCTAAATATTTAGGTGATAATGGTACGAGTTCAATTAACTCGTGGGACTTGAGCTTGTCAGAACGCTAGTTTGGATCCAAACTCCTATCATATAGAGATTATGATGAAAGTAGCAGCTTATAAGTAGGTTACTTTGGGACATTATTTGGGTGGATAGTTTGAGTACTAGCCTTGTAACTAGATACTTATTTTTATAGTGGATAGTTAGGTGATTCGATAGACAAGTGGTTTTTCTCTTAGGTCATTAGTTTGACCTAGATTGTTTACACCTAAAACGTTTATGTGTTGATCTTTATTTTTTACATTACTTTATGTTTGTGATTGTTTATTTGGTCGCTTATAAAACTTTAATTTACCGTACTTTCAGTTAACAAATTAGATCTATAACTAAACAAACTTTTAGTCATTAATATAAAAGACAAATATTTAACACAAATAATACATTATAAATGTAAATATTAATTAATGAGAAAAAGAAATGAAAACAAATATATGTTAATTTTTCTTATAATGTAAGAAAATGAAAATTTGTTTTATTGAAATTTTTTTTGAGAATGAAGAGAAAAAAATATTTTGGTGAGAAATGAGTAAGAGGAGAGAGACCGAGAAAAAGAAGTGGAAAGAAAAATAAAAAAAATTTAAATCTAATTTCATATTTTTATATTTTTTTAATTTTTCTTTCCACTTCTTTTTCTCTGTGACTCTCCTCTTACTCATTTCTCACCAAACAAAATTTTCTCTCTCTTCATTTCTCAAAACTTGTACATAAAATATTACCTTTTTTCTACACACTATTTTGATTCTCCCTACTTTTTATGCTAAATTAGTTTTTATGAAATAAGTTTTTTTTATAATTCATACCCTATTTCCTATTATATAGAGATTTTATATATTAATTGTATTTTATTTCATATATTTGGTGATGATATTTTTAGATACTTCTCCTATGTCAAGTAAAATTATGGCAAGTTATTGTGGGTCTTCATGTTAAAAAGATGTGGTTATTATTGTTCATGTTGCTCTTAAGGATTAATTTTAAGTTTGAAGATGATAGAAGGTAGTGTATGTGTAGTCAATTACATAAACAAAAATCGTCATATTATCATATCAAATCAATTAGGTCTAGAAAATCTATTGAAAACAAAGAGTGTTTTTAGAAATTTCATGTAATATATTCTAACTTTACTTCAAAGTACGAGGAAGAAATTACTCTTATTTTTTGATAAAAAATCAATTTTCTACACAAAAAAAATTAAATGATTACATGAAAGATAGTTGGTTAGTGAGGAATGAGAGGAAAAAAAAAATAAAAAAAATCTAAAAGGACCAAATTGCCCTATATTTTATGTCACCTACAGACTAAACTTTAAAATTAAATTTTCAATTTGAAAAGAATGGATACCAATCTTTGAATTGGGATGCTAAATTGATATATTTTAATAAGAGAGGATATAGTAAGTACCAATCCTTTAATTATGCTACAAATAGAGTACCAAACCCCTCAAAGTCTCTTTGTAGACAAATTTTTTTGTAATCTTTAGATATAATTAATTTAATCCAATTTTTTTAAAAATGAATTTTTATTAATGTAAAATTTGATTTTTTCTTAAAAATAACATTTCTTTTTTATAATACTCAAAAAAATAACATTAAAATTCAAAAATATCATCTTGCATTCTTTTTGTCCCCGTATGAAAATATTTTCTCTTAGTCTTTCTCTATATGCTCCTTTATTTTTCTTTACTAAAAGAATTCAATCTTTTTCTTTTCTAATTTGTAAATTCAAACAGTTTTACACTTGAAAATAAAATTTATAAAAATGAGACAAGAAAAAAGGATATAGAGAGGTTAAAAGGATAGAGAGAGATTAAGATGATAAAGAGAATAAAATGAAAGAGATTAAGATGATAAAGAGAATAAAATGAAAGAGATTAAGATCAATTTAGATGGGAGAGATAAATTTTACTTTTTAAGGAAGGGAGGGACATTTTTGGATTTTATTTTTATTTTTAAAAGGAAAATTATTACATATGCCCTTACCTATAGCATATTATCACTGATAACCCTGGCTTTTACAAAAAGAGCTTTAATGTCGACTTTTATACTTAATATCATTAATTCATTCGAATGGTTAACGACATTAATTTTTTATCCAATAATGTATTTTTCTTTCCTTTTCTTTTAATACAAAAATTATGGCTAGCTATTTTGAAACGATAGTTTTTACTTCCTATCAATTATTAACTAAAGAAAAACCTTTATGTTTCTTATTAAAACATTAATTTATCTTTATAATTTTCTTATGTTTATTTTTATACAGATTCAAGTCTAATTTCTTTATGTTCATTCTCTTATTTATTAGTTTTATAAATGTTGTAAACAAATATTTAATCATTAAAGATCCTTAATTGACTTAGAATTATAATTATCATGCCTAAATTTTATAGGTCCATATTTTTCCCTTTTCTTTCATTATTCATATTTTATTGTTACACCTTGAAAAAGTTTGAGACTCGATATGATACTAGGGTAAGGAGATACTAACTACTTAAGAACTTGTCCTTAACTTGCAATAAATAGAAAAATGAACTCTTAACATAGCACAGCACAACAACAACAATAAATAATAATCTCAGGCAATTAAAAAACAATAAGCAACATATATAATATTTAATAAATAGAAGACAAGTTTATAAGAATTAAAGTTTTCTAAATAGATTTTAAACCTTAATATGTTGTAATATGCATGGTTTAAACTTAGACTCGATATGCTACTAGGGTAAGGAGATACTAACTACTTAAGAACTTGTCCTTAACTTGAAAAAAATAGAAAGATGAACTCTTAACAGAGCACAACAACAGCAGTAAATAATAATCTCAGGTAGTTAAAAAACAATAAGCAACATATATAATAATTAATAAATAGAAGACAAGTTGATAAGAAGTAAATTTTTTCTAATTAGATTTTAAACCTTAATATGTTGTAATATACATGGTTTAAACTTAGACTATAAATAGCAAAACAAAAGACCATGCACATCACAAGATGTAACGAGCTAAATCCGCATATAACTCCTATCTATTTGGTAATATCCTCGGGCTACTTATAGCAACCACTCAATAGCAAACAAAATCACTAAGTAATAAAACAATTACAAACTTATAGAAATAAAGCCACCAATACCTCTATCAGTTGGGACCTATGTCTGAACCACCTATTGCTACACTTGCTTGCTGCCTCCATAATAACCTGGTCTGACACACGAACCTAGCTTTTCTCTAAAAGCCAAAACCACTAGATTTGGTATGATTAGTAATCATAAATTAGTAATGAAGTGAAGTGAACAATCAAACTTGAGGACCTTCCTCAATCATGAACAACAAATAATCATCATGGGAAAACACTTTCAATCGCAAACCACAAATCGTCGACAGGGGAAACAAATTCAACCATGTACCTCAAACATCCAACTATTTGATTACTCACCAAAAACAATCTAACTCAATCACACAATGTTGTGTCTTGCATAGAAAGTAAAATAGTTAAGAGCACCCAACACTCTAACACTCTATTTTATCAATAACAATGTTGCATAAATACTAGAACACTTAAATCAAATATAATTTATAGAGAAAATTTTGGTAGAGTTTTAATGCATAAAGATAGGTGAAGAAAGATGAAGAGAATGAGTATTTATAGAAAGAACCAGCTACCGATGACCACCCTTGTCGAGGTTCCTCGATGACCACCTCATTGGGGGTTCACGAGGGGTCCAACAAGGCTTTTGTTGAGAACCTCGTCGAGGTGCCAAAATTTAAATTTTTCAATCCAAAAATTACTAGGAATAATATTCATAAATATTGGCACCCAAACTGAGGTAAAAACTTTCACTCATGGCTTAGCATGCATGCTAAACAACCAACCTATAGTGTGTGTATGTAAAACATGCTTTCAATCATAATGTACCTAACTATATTTATGTGCGCATTACTAATCTACAATAGTCAACCTTACACAGAGAAAGACAAAACACTGCGTAAAATAAATAGACTCTATGTTTTGCACATATGAAGCCAACATACAGACAAAGTAGAATACGACTTACATTATCTTTTTTTCGATTTTTTGGTAAAAAAAATACACAACTGAGTAAAGATGCATATCAATCATGAGATGATCATGAAGATAACCTAATTATTCCCATGAACAAAATAATGATGAACACCAAACTCAAAAAATACACCTACTTCAAGTGCATCCAACTTGTGCGCTCCATCCATCTTCATAGATCAACTCATCTAAACTCTATCAGTCTAAAACATAAGGGCCTCAACACATCTACACACAGCACATCTAAGTTCTATGACTTCAATATACACTTGTAACTTGAATGTATGAAACAAAAACATACCCTATAAATGTATTATGTAGAAACAACATGTAGTTTATCCATATACTATTGTGTTACCTCTGTACAAGTACACACTGATAGGATAAACATATAGAATCATCCAAAAGAAACATATGCAAATTGCATGACTCCTCCTAACTTCATGCAACCCTCATCCTAAGTGTATGCAAGACTAGCAATAAGATGTAGTGTAATCATACACTCATCACCCATGCAACACCCTACATAGCAACAATCTCATACTTGTGCACAAAAACTTCTCCCCTTTTTTGACATAGAAAGTCAAAAAAACACTCCTATATAAGGGAAAAAAGGCATACAAATATGCAATAATCCTAACACTCATGCAACACAGCAAAGATGATTAAAGCAAGAAAACAAGTTGCACACGTATAGAATAGGGAATAAGGAAACACACCACACTCATTCTCATTAAACAAACATATTTTACAAAGTTTAATGCAATAAATAAATGAATAAAAAAACTTAAAAAATAAGAAAAAGAGTTAAGCACTTTTTGTCGTCCTCTCCTACACCATCATTTTCAAAGACATCACTATGCAAAGATTGGCCAATAACAGTATAAGTAGAAGGTGTTGTAGTAGGCTATGTATGAAGAATATATGCAACAAATTGGTCAAAAGAATGGCTTATTCAACTCCATCAAAATTTTGAAATAAAAGGCCAAAGAGCTAAGAGAACTAGCACCAGAGTGAGAAGAAGGGCCTCTGGAACCTCCACGTCAAGGTTTAACTAAGGTAGAAGATAGGTTAGATCCATGAGTAGGTGGTGGTATAATAGGGTGATAAGAAGTCACCATAGCCTGAGTAAAAGCTTGATATTTGGTTTAAATATTAACCTCTTGAAGAAGATTTTTCATAACACCAAGAGACTCATCACTAAGTGGAATGGAAGAAGATAGAGTAGAAGAAATAGGAATGGATTCACAATTCATGGACTGAGCAAGATGAAGAAGATTAATGCGTAGTAATGAACATTGAGAGCCATAACTAGAATGATATAACAAGAGTGAAAAAGCGACTCTACTAGGACAAGAAAAATGGATATTATGAAAAATAATTTAACCCATATGGAAAAAAGGGATAGTGGAGTGTAGACTTAGGTGGATCAATAGTAAAAAATATGATGGTCCTATAAATCAAAACAATTACGAAGAAATTTTATGATTAGGAAAATTTTGTATGTTATGTCTACAAGAGAGATGACATAGAGAGGGAATTGAGAAATATCTCCTAATGAATGAATAATTATTAATCTATTATAACTTTATATAGCATGAATTTGGTTGTTTACATAACAACCTCTCCATCATCTCTAACTAACTATTTACAATAACAATGCATTTACATTATAGATACATACCACCTTAGTGTCCCCCGTTGAACTAATGGTGGTGGAAGAGGCAGTAGTTTTGATTTGAGAGAAGAGTATCTTTGATTAGTAAGAGTATCTACTACTTGATCCTGAGAAGGTTTATGCTTCACATCTAACTTTCTTTAACCACTTATTCTCTTAGAAAATGAAACTTGAATTCAACATGTTTTATCCTAACATGCATGATTTTGGATTAGAGGTTAGATACTCAACACTTATGTTATCACACAATTATTATGGGTGTATGAACTGTAGGAACTTTAAGCTCAGTAAGTAAATAATGTTTAACCATATAATCTTCATAGATGCTAAGGTTACGATTCTGTAGTCAACCTCTGTTGAGGACCTTGCAATTGTCCTTTTTTTGGGTTAAATTTGGCCTAAACTCAAAAACAATATTAGCCCAAAGCTCAATAATTAATTAAACCCTTATCCTTCTTATATATATATATATGTGTGTGTGATATTCCTGCTAGCTCATGGAATGTGAGCAGTCGCTGGACAAAAGAGTAGATAACAATGAAGCATATTCTCTCTATTTGCCTGCTCACCTAGCACTGCTTGGTCCTTTGTTCATTTTTTTTCATTTCTTCATTACTTACCAATGTTTTCATTGGAAGAAGAGAACATCCTTTGCAGATGATAAAGCTATTGAAATAGAAGAGAGCACAACTGCCAATGAACAAAATAGAGAGCACAACTGCCATTGGTGGAATTTCTCTCATTTGTATGGTAATAATTGATTTAATAGCAAGTTTATTAATTTAATAGCAAGTTTATTAATTTATCTTAATATATATTACCAGTAAATTAGAGGAAGTTATTTTGTGGGTATATTTTGGATTTTGGTATATTTTGTGAAGCTCTCTAAATATTGGTGTTTGTATCTCCATTTGATTATTAGTGGATTTTTCTCGATGTGCCGTCGTTAGTGGAGTAGGCTTTTCACATTGAAAAGTTGAACCACTTAAATCATTGTGTGTCATTTATTTTCTCATTGCTTATTATTTTGTTGTTACCCATAATTATTTATTTGTGTAATTAAATTGGACCCAAACTTCACTTCCGCAAGTGCTAATTTATAAAAAATTAGTATCAAAGCATTGGGTTATTCTGCTATTTATTGGAACTGATCAAGTTTGCTCATTTGGTTTATTTTAAGCTTCTAGTTATCTGATTGGTTTCATATATTTATAGGACGTGTTTCTATTTATTTAATATTGAGTTTTCTATCATGACAGCAAAATATGAAATTGAGAAATTCAATGGTAGGAATGATTTCAGTCTATGGATATGAAGATACGGGACGTATTAGTTATAGAAGGGCTCATCAAGACACTTGAAAGCAAGGATAAATTTTCAGAAAATTGACTGATGAAGAAAAAGATGCATTGATGGAAAATTCTCTCAATTCAATTCAATTATCCTTGTCTGATGAGGTATTACGCGAGGATGGTGATGAGGAATCTCCTACTGGGTTATGGCTTAAATTGGATAATTTGTATATGACCAAGTCTTTGGCAATCAGTTATATTTGAAGCAGCGTTTGTATATATTCAGAATGTCAGAAGGTACACAATTGCACGATTATCTTGATGAATTTAATAAAATTATTCGTGATCTAAAAAATGGCGGTGTTAAGATTGATGATGAGGATTAGGCCTTAGTTCTATTATGTTCTTTACCTCATTTGTTTGAAAAAAATTTGATACCATGCTATATGAGCGAGACACTATTACTTTGGAAGATGTCAAAGCAGCTTTGAATTCAAGAAAGTTGAAGAAAAAGGTGTCTACAAGTAACAATGATAATAGTAGTGGTTTATTTGTGAGAGGTAAAAATCAAGAAAAAGGCACAAGCAATAATAGAGGCAAGTCTAGATCCAAATCTAGAAAAAGAAAAGATAAATGCAACTAGTGTCGTCAGGAAGGGCATAGGAAAGAAAATTTTCCGAGTACTAACTTTTAAAAACGAAATTAAATCCTAAACATCCTATCACGATATTTTGGGTTTTGTGTTTTTAATCTACTGACATAAAAATAAACACAGATTCAATAAACATTTATGCAAATTTTATCATTTCTAATAGTTGAGTATTTATGGATATAATAACTAGCTAATTATGCTTGCTCATATTATTTAGGTTATTAAATATATAAATTGATATTTATTGATTCTCTCTTTTTTATATGAATACCATCTTTGGTGGGGTTAGATATTCTTTGGTGGGGTTAGATACTCTTTGTTAACTAAACAAATCAATTAACACCTATGGGTGGGGTTGATAACTAATTTGATTAATTAAATTAATTCCTTTTTCTAAGAGATTGAAAATGAAACATTTAAATGCCACCTTTGGTGGGGTTAGACAGTTTAAACTTTATTCAAGGTGTCCAAATTAAACCTAAGAATTTAATTATCCGAGTACTAACTTTCAAGTTTTAAAACAACTACTCAAAACATGTTGTCAATACATTTTCACATAATAATTCTTATAAAAACTTTTGAAATAGAGCTTCACTCTAACTACCGGGCGATTGTACCAAAAAATAAAAGAGCACTACTCTAAATTAGAACGGATAACTAAACCTTAAAATCTAATTTTCAGATTTAAGTTTGTAATGAAAAATAATATGTTTCTCTCTAACATTCTTAATATAAAATCTTGAATAAAAATAAAATCAATTCATTTTAGATATTTTTACCTATTTAATATTTCACAAGCATAACAACGTTATTATTATATCATGTTTACAAACAGCTAGCAATGTTAAATTTAATCACAGAAAAATTAAATATAACATATAAAAATAAAGCATAAAAAATAAGTGTAAAAAAATAACCTTAGAGTACTTCGATGCTATTCCCGTTGCTGGAAAACCTCCTAACGGAATTTGCACTCCCATTTATTGAATCAAAAGCAAATAAATTACAAAAACATAACTAGTTCTTCTCAAAAAGAAAAGAACTCTAAAACTAAGAGAAACTAACTAAGAAAAGCTTAAAAACTAAGAGATGAGAGAAAGAAAGAGAAGAGAAGATGTGTTTTGAGGTGTGGTATGAAGTGAAGAGAATGAGGGTATTTATAGGTGAGAAAAGGAATAAAAATTGGGTGAAAAAATGATAAAATATGGAGGAAACACATAGTAGGTGAAGATGACGTCAGGGGGTAGGTGGCTCGCACGGATTGGGGCACAGATGGGCAGCGACGCGCGCAGACAGCAGCAGGAGCGTACAGATGCACACACGGGACAGGAGCAAGGCGCGCGCAGAATTGGGCGCGTGCGACGGCTACTTGGCGTGGTTAGGCGGCGGGGCGGTGTGATTTCCTCCTTGTTGACATTTTTGACCTTTTTGACCCATTTTGTCCAATTTTTCCAATTTTTTGTCTTTTCCTCATTTATTTTATGAATATATTTGTGATGTATTGCCTCCAGTATTCCTCTTTGAGTCTTTAAGTTATGTTTTTAAGTGAAAATACTTGAAAAACAATAAAAATACCCTTGATTCCAAAAAGACAAATATATATAAATATATGATAAAATCATATAAATATATATTTTTTTAATCAATTAATGTGCATAAAATCAGGTAATTTTAGTGCTTTTTGAGCACTCATCATACCCTAGTATATAGATTGATTTGCTTCTTATCGGTCTATTGATTAGGGTGTTGTCTTGATGGGAAACAATATATCCTGCAAAGTTATTGGTATTGGTACTATCCGAATTAAGATGCAAGATGGTATTGTTAGAAATTTGAAAGATGTTCACTATGTTCCAAATTTGAAAAAGAACTTGATATCTTTGGGTACTCTTAATTCACAAGGCTACAAGTATGTAGCTGAAAGTGGAGTTTTAAGAGTTAATAAGGGTGCTCTCATTGTAATTAAAGGGCAATTGTCGCGTGGCCTCTACATGCTTCCAGGTAGCACTATTATTGGCAGTGTTTCAGTTTCGTCCTTATCAGATAAAGATTCAAATACTACTTGATTATGGAATATGAAGCTTGGGCATATAAGTGAGGCAAGAATGTCTATTTTGAGCAAACAGGATTTGTTTTGTGGTCAGAAAACTGGGAAGCTTGATTTCTATGAACATTGTGTCTATGGAAAGCATCGCAGGGTCAAGTTCAGTACAACCATCCATAAAACAAAAGGTATTATTGATTATATTCATTCAAATCTTTGGGGTCCTTCTCATGTTGACTTTTATTGATGATTTATCTCGTCATGTGTTGGGTGTATTTTCTAAAGAACAAGAATGACGCATTCTCAAAATTTGTAAAATTCAAGGCTTGTATAGAAAATCAAACAGGTAAGAAAATTAAGTATTTGAGGACTAACAATGGTTTGGAGTTTTGTGAAAGCCAGTTTAATGAGTTCTATGAAAGAAATGGCATAGTGAGACACCGTACTGTGCATTATACAACAAAATAAAGTAGCAGAATGTATGAATATGATGCTCTTAGAAAAAGCTCATTGTATGCTCTTTCTAGTTGACTTGGATAAATCCTTTTGGGCTGAAGCTTGTAACCATACCTGCTATTTGGTGAATCGATCCCCATCAACTACAATTGAGTTGAAGACTCTGTTTGAGGTATTCTTTGGTACTCCTGATAATTATTCTGATTTGAAAGTTTTTGGTTGTCCTACTTATGCTCATGTTAATGATGGTAAACTTAAGCCTAGGGCATTGAGATGCATATTTTTGGGGTATCCTTCTAGGTGAAGGGTTATAGATTATGGTGTGTTGAACCCAAGTTACCTAAATTTTTGATTAGTATAGATGTTAAGTTTGATGAGTTTTCCATGTTCGAAAAGAAAAAAAAAGAGTTTATTGTTGCAGATAAAGACCACAGTGTTAGTGAACATGTGGAGCTTGAGAATGGAGCTCCTAATCAACTGTAAGAGGGCACTTCAAATCAACCATATGTGTATGAGATAGATGATTCTACTCATTATGTAGCAGAAGAGCAACATGAGCAACCATATAGTATAGCTAAGGGTAAAGGAATAAGAGAGATTTGTCACCCTCAGAGGTACGCATATGTAGACTTAGTTTCTTTTGCATTGTCCGTGGTAGAGTCTATTGAGGTGCATGAACCTTCTAGTTATCATGAAGAGATTGAATCACTTTATAAGAATCATACTTGGGAATTAGTGAAACTACCTAAGGCTTAGAAGATTGCTGGAAACAAATGGGTCTTCAAGAAAAAGGAAAGTATACTTGAGGTTGAAGCAACTAGGTTCAAGGCACGTGTCGTTGCAAAGGTCTATTGTCAAAAGAATGGTATTGACTTCAACGAAGTATTTTCACCTGTTGTGAAATATAGCTCTATTCGTGTCTTGCTTGCTATGGTTGCATTGTTTGACATGGAATTAGAACAACTTGATGTCAAGACAACCTTCTTACATGGTGAGCTTGGGGAACAAATATATATGCATCAACCAGAGGGGTTTGTTGTTCTAGGTAAGGAAGATCATGTTTGTTTATTAAAAAAGTCTTTATATGGGTTGAAGCAATCCCCTAGACAGTGGTATAAGCAGTTTGATTCTTTTATGGTTGATCATGGTTACTCTAGGAGTGATTATGATAGTTGTGTTTATCATAAAAGATTCCATGATGATTCATCTGTCTATTTATTGCTTTATGTTGATGACATGCTTATTGCTTCTAAGAATAAGTCTGTGATTCAGAAATTAAAGTATCAACTTAGTGGTGAGTTTAAGATGAAAGATTTGGGTGCAGCAAAAACAAATTTTGGCATGGAAATTTACAGGGATAGACAAACGGGCAAGCTTTATTTGACTCAAAAAATTTATGAGTCTAATCCTGTGAGTACGATGTTAGTTGTACATTTCAATCTTTCTTTGGATTTGTCACCGCAGTTAGAAGAAGAAAAGCGGTACATGTCTCATGTTCCATATGATAGTGCCGTTGGTAGTTTGATATATTCTATGGTTTGTACTCGTCCAGACATTTCACATGCAGTTAGTGTTGTCAACAGATATATGGGCAATCCTAGTAGGGCCAAAAACTTGTTGTCTCTTTAACAGAACATGGAAATGTGCAAGTATACATGGTCACAAGTAATAAAATTGATAAGTAAAATTATCGTTCCCACGGAGATTTGTTATTACAGTTTGTTAAGTACTAAAATTGTTTCACTCTAATTTTATCCAAACAAACGAAAGTTGATGGAGTATTAACTAAGATTTTTATAACAAAATATATAAAAACATTCTAGGATTGTAGTTTCACCAAATTAATCCACTTGAATCATATTATTTTCTCTTGGTTTATATTTTTGAATTTAATTTGTCAACCAAGAACTCCTAATTTTATCCATATATCTCTTCCGAGCTCCATATAGACACATCTCACTAAAATAATTCACTATATTCCTATAAGAATTAAATTCACCAAGATTAATTACGTTCAAAGTTCTCAAATAGCCACACATACAATAAAGGTATATTCCTATCCCTTATATATACATGTTATTCTATCCACGAGCAACACACAAAAATGCATCTTCTAAGTTTATTTAAGTGCCACAGATCAATTGATAATTTTTTTGATAATCAAAAGCATTAAGCACAAATAGAATAAACAACTTAAAAAAATTTCACAAATCATTCCAAAATAATTAAATCCAAGGTTCATAAAGTTAGCGACACAACAACCCTAGAAAACTTTAATTACTTCATAAGCAAAATTAAAATTACAACATTTAAGGAATATTAGCTAAAGAACAACACAAAGAAAATTAAAAATGTTTCATCTACGCAGAAACACAACAGAAGCCAAAAATGGCTTCTGCGTGTTCCACAGTCCCCTGTCCAACCCACTAATTTTATCGCAATAATCCATATTTATAGCTCCAGGAAAATATAAAAAATATTACGCATGGGAGACAAAATAGGAGGCAAATTATTCTTCAGACACCCGTGCAAAAAGTTGGGACATATCGTGCAAATATCGTGGACAGCGTGCGCCGTTTTTGCATTTTTATTTCAAATCACGCATGCCACTTGTCAGAATATAATTTACTGGAAGAATAATCGAGACACGTGGAAGCTTTATATTCAATGGAATGGGAGGGTGCACACTGGTTACATGGATTGCGTCGCACGGGAACATTATGCGTTGAACGGTGCATGACAACTCGAATCCATATGCGTGGAGTGTGTGCCTCACGCATGATCTGAGCCGTCCAATTTGTGATCTAATGGTGAGTAATGAAGACACGTGTGAGGGAATTTTTTCACAACAGACACGTCAGCCTGCACGGCCAGGTGGGCCCCATTCTACGCGCCGAGCAACATGCCACTTAGGAAATGTACCCAATCGCCTATGTGGCGCGTGCATCTCACTCACCTGATCATCACCGTTGATTTCTGATCTGACGGTGCATGTGGCGCATGGATAATAGGTGCGCTTGGTCTTCTTTCCTACGTAGAAAAACAAAGTTTTATATTTAATTCCATTTTAGCCCTCCAATTTAATTTAAATTAACTTTTAAACTTTTGATATTTGCAATTAAACCATCTTTTAATTTTTTAGCCTTTATTATTTGCAATTAAGTCTTTTTTTAATTCAAATTCTTTATTTTTCTTTAAAAATATATTCCTTAAAAAATAACAGTAAATATTAATTTAAGAACATAAAATTAATTAAAAACATTACGAACATAGTAATTATAATTAAAAAATGGGAAAAAATAACTCTAAAATATAGAGTTATCAAGGGTCATTAGCAAACAGTGAAATGGATACTTTGGTATTTGAGAGGGACATCTAATTTTGGTTTGGTATATGATGGAAGTTCTAATTCCTGTTGCAGTGTTTTTGGTTATGTGGACTCCGATTATGCTAGTGATTTGGATAGAAGAAGATCTTTGACAGGTTATGTCTTCACTCTTTCTCATTGTGACATTAGTTGGAAGGCTACTTTACAATCTACGACAAAGGTAGAATATATGGCAGCAGCAAAAGTAGTGAAAGAAGTCATTTGGCTTAGAGGTTTAGTTTGTGATTTAGGTTTACAACAAAATACTTCTGTTGTATTTTGTGATAGTCAGAGTGCGATACACTTGACCAAGAATACTATGTATCATGAAAGAACCAAACATATTGATGTCAGATATCACTTCGTTCGTGACATTGTCTCTCAAGATGCTATTATTGTCAATAAAATAATCACTACAGAGAATCCAGCTGATACGTTAACCAAAACAGTTCCATTTAATAAGTTCAAGCATTGCTTGGACTTGATTGGTATTTGCTGAAGATGATCACCCTTCGGGGCTTTGGACGATGGTTGTTTGGTAATCTGAGGAATTTCATTTGAAGAACTTGTTTTCTGTTTTGAACCAAGGTGGAGATTTGTTAAATTTGGCCCAAACCCAAAAAACATATTAGCCCAAAGCCCAATAATTAATTAAACCCTTACCCTTCTTATATATATATATATATATATATATATATATATGATATTCCTACTAGCTAATGGAATGTGGGCAACCGCTGGACAAAAGAGCAGAAAATAGTGAAGCACATTCTCTCTATTTGCTTGCTCACCTAGCACTGCTTGGTCTTTTCTTCATTTTTTCATTTCTTCGTTACTTACCAATGTTTTCATTGGAAGAAGAGAACATCCTTTGCAGATGATCAAGCTGCTTAAACAGAAGAGAGCATAGTGATGAGCGAAAACCGGCATCAGCGATTCTTGCCAATACTTTGGTTTTAATATTTATAAAACTCTCGCAAGTGCACGAATCATTTCGAAGAAAATGATAAGTATACTCCCAAGGTCGATCTAAGGAAGGAATGTGTGTGGTTTTTAATTTATTATTCAAACTTTTAAAAACGAAATTAAATCCTAAACATCCTGTCACGATATTTTGGGGTTTTGTGTTTTTTTAATCTACATACATAAAAATAAACATAGATTCAATAAACATTTATGCAAATTTTATCATTTATAATGGCGGAGTATTTATGGATATAATAACTAAGTTAATTATGCTTGCTCATATTATTTAGGTTATTAAAGATATGAATTGATATTTATTGATTCTCCCTTTTTTGTATGAATACCACCTTTGGTGGGGTTAGATATTCTTTGTTAACTAAACAAATCAATTAACACCTATGGGTGGGGTTGATAACTAATTTGCCTAATTAAATTAATTCCTTTTTCTAAGAGATTGAAAATGAACCATTTAAATGCCACCTTTGGTGGGGTTAGACAGTTTAAACTTTATCCAAGGTGTCCAAATTAAACCTAAGAATTTAGTTATCCGAGTACTAACTTTCAAGTTTTAAAACCACTACCGAAAACATGTTGTCAATACATTTTTAGATAATAATTCTTATAAAAACTTTTGAAATAGAGCTTCACTCTAACTACCGGGCGATTGTACCATCAAATAAAAGAGCACTACTCTAAATCAGACCGGATAACTAAACCTTAAAATCTAATTTTCAGGTTTAAGTTTGTAATGAAAAATAATATATTTCTCTCTAACATTCTTAATATAAAATCTTGAATAAAAATAAAATCAATTCATTTTATAGATTTTTACCTATTTAATATTTCACAAGCATAACAACGTCATTATTACATCATGTTTACTAAACAGCCAGCACAGTTAAATTTAACCACAGACAAATTAAATATAACATGTAAGAATAAAGCATAAAAATAACTGTAAAGAAAATAAAATCCTTATAGAACTTCGACGCTATTCCCGTTGCTGGAAAAACTCCAAGCGGAATTTGCACTCCTATTTATTGAATCAAAAAGCTAATAAATTACATAAACATAACTAGTTCTTCCCAAAAAGGGAAGAACTCTAAAACTAAGAGAAATTAACTAAAAACTAAGAAAAACTAAAGAAAACTAAAAAGAGAGAAAGACAGAGAGAAAAGAATGTATTTGGAGGTTTTGAAGGTGTGTTTTGAAGTGAAGGGAAGGGGGGTATTTATAGGTGAGGATGGAGAGAAAAAAATGAGTAAAAAAATGTTAAAAAAATGTAAAAACGCGTAATGGAAATGCTGAGGTCATTAATGACGTCAGCATGACGTCATGGGGGCGGCTGCACGTGAAAAATGGGGCGAAAAGGCATCGGCGCGCGCGGGGGGTTGTCGCTGCACGCAGCTCGGCGCGCGTGAACAGTGCCCGCGCGCGCAGCTTGGGGCGGAGCTGGGCGCTGGGGCACGGCGGCGCGATTTTCTCCTTTTCTCCTTTTTGACATTTTTGTCCTTTTTGACCCATTTTGTCCAATTTTTCCATATTTGTTGACCTCTCCCCATTTATTTATTAATATATTTGTGATGTATTGCTTCCAGTATTCCTCTTTGAGTCTTTAAGTTGCATTTTTATGCCAAAATACCTGAAAAACAATAAAAATACCCGTGATTCCTAAAAAGACAAATTTATATAAATATATGATAAAATATATAAATATATATATTTTTAATCAATTAATGTGCATAAAATCATGGTTATTTTAGTGCTTTTTGAGCACTCATCACTTAGCTACCAAAGAACAAAACAGAGAGCACAATTTCCATTCATGGAGTTTCTCTCATTTGTATGGTAGTATTTGATTTAATAACAAGTTTGTTAATTTATCTTGATATATATTATCAGTAAATTAGAGGGAGTTATTTTGTGGGTATATTTTGGATTTTGGTATATTTTGTGAAGCTCTCTGAATATTGGTGTTTGTATCTCCATTTGATTATTAATGGATTTTCTTCGGTGTGCCATCGTCAGTGGAGTAGACTTTTCACATTGAAAAGTTGAACCACTTAAATCATTATGTGTCATTTATTTTCTCATTGTTTATTATTTTGCTATCACCCATAATTATTTATGTGTGCAACCAAATTGGAGCCAAACTTCGCTTCTACAAGTGCTAATTCATAACATTTTCCTATAATCCAAAACACTACTACCATAAAAAAATATGCAATTAATATCCATTAGTATTGTGCCTATCATTGGGAAACATGCCCGATCCGAGTTAGTGAATCTAACTACACATAAAACATCATATTTCTATAAGTATATCCTATGTTTAGTGGTTCTCTTAAGGTACCTAAGTACTCTCTTAGTAGCTTTCATGCGTTCATCTGTAGAAAATCGAAGAAACTAACAAAGTCTATTTACTTAGTATACAATCTCAAGTTTGGTCATAATATATTATTGTAAAGCACCAATTAAGCTTTTATAAAATGTAAGATCATCTAAGGTGTGCCATTGAACTTAGACAAAATATAACCAATGACCATGGATGTTTTAACAGGTTTGGAAGTTTCTAAGCCAGCCTTTTTGAGAGGATCCTAGATATATTTATTTTATGATAAATGAAGTCCAAAATTATATCTTTGTACCTCACCACTTAGAAAGTATTAGTGGCAACTTAGAGTTCAATATCATAATAAGGTCATGAATAAACCCAGTATCATTGCTTGTGTGACAATGTTATCTACATACATAAATAAGATCGTCATATGAGTAGGAATAAAGGAATAAAATATGGAGCTGTTTGATTTATTACTAAAAAAAATCCTAAACCAACTAGTGTAGTTGACAACTTTTAAAACATGGCCATATGTGCCTGTTTCAACCTATAGATAGCCTTAGTGAGCTTGCACACTAGATTAGATTAAGAAGTATCCACAAAAATATCCATGAAAACTGTCTCGTCAAGATCACCATTGAGAAAGACATTGTTTACATCTATTTTCCTTAGAGTCCAAGAGAAGAAAATAGCCAAAGTGAGGGTAACTCTTATAATTTATGGTTTCACATCTGAAGAGAAAGTTTCAAAATAGTTAATGCCATTTTTTTATGGTAACCCTTAGCCACCATATTGACTTATATTTGTCAAATATGTGATCAGGTAAATTTGTAACCTTGTATTCCTAACGAGAACCTATGGTTTTCTTTCCTAAAGGTAAAGGTACCAACACCCTGGTTTTATTTTTTAGCAAAGCTTTATATTCCTTAACCATAGCTTCCTCTCATTGAAAGATGCCCTTAGCTGCCTCATATTAAGAAAGTTATAGAAATATACCACTGGAAGTGATGGTAACAATAAGAAGTTTAGGATAAGGTTTCACAATACCATACTTTCCCCTTGTTACCATTAAATTCTTATTAGTGCAAGCTGGTTAAGAGGTTTGAGTAGCTACATATGGGAGCTAGCTAGATTTAGGTAAGGAATGAGAAGATGCAAAATTAAGAGATATAGTTGGTTTTGTATCAATAATTAAAGATGAAACATATGAAGATGTGATAGCAGTGGACTTAGGTAAATCATAAGGAGAAAAGGAAGGGAATGAGAGTGAGAAGACAGAGTAGATAGAAGAGCTAGGGTAGGTAAATGACTAGATCGTATACTCATGCTGCTCATATCATATGACGGGAGATAAATAGAAGTTTCAAAGCTTGTCTGCGTATAAATGAGGTCGTGTGTAGTGGTGACAGTTGACAACTTAAGGTTACCAATAGCTCACATCGGTAAGACGATAGTTATGCCTTGATATAATTCTAACCAAGTGCCACTTTAAGATGTTTATCATGTCCCAAGAATGAAGAAAAACTTTCAATATGTGACTCAATTGACATCATCAGGCCACTATGTCTTGTTCGGTCCCCAAGACATAAAGGTGTATCGTGATCTCAAAATATCAAAAGCACTAACAATGGAGGGGCAATAATTGGAATCAGTCTACGTGATGTCAGTAGAATCTGCATATGTAGACAAAAAATAAAAAAATGAAACAACAAATCTATGACATATCAAAAGCACTAACAATGGAGGGGCAATAATACGGTTAGGGCATCCTCAACTAGACGTGCAAACAAACATGGTCTGTGCAAGATGCCAATATAGTAAAGCTTACCAATTTCCATATAAGGAATAAAATTTTAAAGTAAAAGAATCATTGGAGTTAGTGCACTTTGATGTATTCGAGCCCATTAAGCAACCATCAATTGGTGGTATGCGATACATGGTGACATTAATTGATGACTTCTCCAGGTATGTGTGTGTTTTCTTTATGAAAGAAAAAGCAGACACATTTTGAAAGTTTAAAGAGTTTAGAGAGTCAAATGAAAGAGAAGTAGGAAAGAAAATTTATTGCTTGCGCATATACAATGGTTGAGAATATAGCTCAAGTGAGTTCTCTCAATCCCTAAAGGAAGGCCGAATACATCAT
Organism: Hippophae tibetana; assembly: GCA_037013495.1. Classification (NCBI taxonomy): domain Eukaryota; kingdom Viridiplantae; phylum Streptophyta; class Magnoliopsida; order Rosales; family Elaeagnaceae; genus Hippophae; species Hippophae tibetana. The sequence goes on along the minus strand of CM072807.1, from coordinate 24,184,872 downwards.
CAGTACACTTGTGCCAACACGCCACAAAAAAATGGTGTAGCAAAGAGAAAGAACCGACATCTTGCAGAATTGTTTCGGAGTATGCTAAATGAAAAGAATGTACCTGGAAGGTTTTGGGTTGAAGCAATAAGGACTGTAGCCTTTGTGATCAACATACTTTCTCAGCCAAGGTTAGGATTTGTTTCACCCTTTGAAAAAAATGTGGAACATGAAACCTATAATTAGCTAATTTTGAGTATTAGTTATGTATATTATAGATTTGTTCCTGATCATTTACGAAGCAAGTTTGACAAGATATTTGTTAGATGTATCTTTATGGGATACAAAAACCAAATAAAGGGGTAAAAATTTTGCGATCCAATGAATGAAGGATGCTACACTTCATGAGATGTGGTATTTGAGGAAGCATCTTCTTGGTGGTCCTTAAAGAAGGAGGCATTTCCAAACTCGAGAGAATTTTGAGACAAGCTGCAACAAAAGATGAGAGAGTATACTATTCAACTCTAACCAAGTTCAGATGAATCAAGAGATCTAAATGGTGATGATGTTGAAAAAAGAGTGACTCAAAATCCTTGGAAAATTAGCATATATCAATAACCAAATGAAGAAGGTGGACCTAGTGAAACGAAAGAATCAACTCCACAATCTCAACTCCAAAGGTCAATAAGAACATGAAGGCCAAATCCCAAATACGCCAAGGTAGCTATAGTTGAAGAAGCAAGTATAGTAGAACCTGAGACGTTCGAAGAAGCATTGCAAATTTCTAAGTGGATGATAGCTATGAAAGAAGATATCGATGCACTTCAGCAAAATAAAACTTAGGATCTGGTGCGAAATCCAAGAGATGTGAAATCCATATCATGTAAGTGGGTTTTTACAAGATAAAAAGTCATCCATATGGATCAATTGAGAGGTATAAGGCCCGATTGGTAGCTCATGGTTTCTCTCAATAGTACGAACTAGACTATGATGAAACATTTAGTTCGGTGGTGAAACTTACAACTATATGAGTCCTACTTGTACTTGTAGTGAATAACAGTTAGAATTTGTGGTAGATGGATGTGAAAAATATTTTTCTTCATGGAGAGCTAGATTAAGAGATCTACTTGATTCAACCAATGGGTTTTAGAGCCAAGATCATCCTAAATATATGTGTTAGCTGCGGAAAGCACCTTACAAATTGAAAAACGCACCTAGGGCATCATTTGGTAAGATTGTTGAATTTTTAACACAAAGTGGTTATTGAGTAACACCTATAAATTTCAATTTTTTTTGCCAAAGCTAATGAAGGAAAGCTAGCTATCGTGATAGTGTATGTAGATGATTTATTCATAACCGTGATGATGAGGTAGAAATTCTTCAAACAAAGGAGAATTATCAGTTTGTGTCTAGATGAAGGAACTTGGATAGCTCAAGCACTTCCTTGGTCTATAGGTTGATCACACACAAGAATGAACATTTCTTTATCAACAAAAATATTTCAAAAATTTGTTAAAGAGGTTTGGAATGCTTTAATGCAAGATGATTTCGACGTTGATGGAATCAAATGCCAAAATGTGTGCACATGAAGGAAAAAATTTGGAAGTTATGATAATGTATCAAAAATTAGTTGGTAGTCTAATCTACTTAACCTTAACTCGACCTGAAATTTCTTATGCAGTTAGTATGATGAGTCAGTACATGAACAATCCAAAGAAGTCTCATTTGGAATTAGTTCAACAAATATTGAGATATATGAATAGTACAATTGAGTATGGTCTTTGGTACAAGAAAAGTAGAGACAAAAATTTTGTTAGTTACTACAATGTTGACTATACAGGAGATCATGACACTAAGAGATCAACAATTGGGTATATGTTTAAGCTTGGTTATGGAACAATTTCATGGTGTAGCAAGAGACATACGACAATATCATTATCAACCATTGAAGTTCAAAATCAAGTAGCGGCAATGGTAGCTCAAGAGAGTACATGGTTGATACATGGAATGAATAATCTACATCAACTAATTGATTATGCAGTTTCGTTATACTGTGATAATCAATCGATATTTCGTTTAGTGGAGAAACCAGTCTTTCATGTAAGAACTAAGCATGTTGAAGTGGACTATCATTTTATCAGAGAAAAGATTCTACAAGAGGAAATTTAGATTAGGCAAATCAAGATGGATGATCAAGTTTCAAACTTGTTCATAAAAGGCTTGAGCATTGGCAAGTTTGAAATGTTTCGCTATCAACTCGGCACAGTAAAAGTCATACTTTAAATGATAAGACATGTTATATTGTAGACAATGATAATGAAATTAGAACAATATTGCCAGTCCTTTCATTATTAGAAGCTTCATCACTAGATGCAACAACTTCCTCTCCTCAATCTGTACCATTTAATCAATTGTCTTCCCAAGTTGAGTTCATCTCTGAACCTCCGGTAAATCCTAAAACCTATACAAAATTGTTACCAAATTGAGTCACAAGAGGAATACCTAAAGTAAATTCTAAACCCACTCTTACCTCTAAAACTAAATATCCCATGAGTAATTTTGTGTCCTACCATAGGTTGTCAAAGGAATATGAATCATTTATGAATCAATTATCTATAGTATCTATTCCTAATAGTGTGCATGAAGCCTTGAAAGATCCTAGGTGAAAAGAAGTGATGAATGAAGAAATGAAATCTCTCTAAAAGAATTCAACATGGGAAGTTGTTGATTTACCTGAAGGGAAGACACCAGTAGGGTGTAGATGGGTTTTTACTATTAAATTACAAAGCTGATGGAACTATCGAATGATTCAAAGCCAAACTTGTTGCTAACGGGTATACTCAAACTTACAGAGTAGACTATATGTAAAATTTTGCACCTGTTTCCAAAATCAATATTGTTCATGTCCTATTATCTGTGGCTATAAATCTTGACTGACCATTACACCAATTTGATGTAAAGAATGCTATTTTGCATGGAGATATTCAAGAAGAGGTATCTATGAAATTGCCTCTCGGATGTAAAATATTGTAAAATATAGATTAAAGGAAGTGAATAGGTCTTCAAATTGAGAAAATATTTGTATGGTTTAAATCAATCTTCTAAAGCATGGTTTGGAAGATTTACTAGTTCCATGAAGACTTTTGGATATCAACAAAGTAACTCAGATCATACTCTCTTCTTGAAACATAATAAATAGAAAATCATTGCACTTATTGTGTATGTTAATGACATGATAGTAGCAAAAAATGATCCAGAAGAGAAGGTCGCATTACAAAGTCATCTTGCTCAAGAATTTGAGATGAAAAATTTGGGTCAATTAAAGTACTTCCAAGGAATTAAGGTGTCAAGGTCGAAGAAAGGAATTTTCTTATCTTAGTGAAAATATGCCTTAGATTTATTAGATGAAACAAGATTGTCTCCTTACAGTCCAATTAGTACTCCCAGCTAACAGAGAACATTATCAAAGATTAGTAGGTAGACTAATGTATCTCGAACATACTCGACCATATTTGGCTTATACATTAAGTGTTGTCATTTAATTCATGCATTCCCCAAAGAAAGACCATATGAATGCTATTATTCGCATTTTGCGATACTTAAAATCATCTCTTGGAAAGGGTATTATGTTTACAAAAGGAAATAGCTTGGATATTGTAAGGTATACCAATGCTGATTAGGTTGGATCAGTTGATGATAAACGTTCTACATCTGGTTATTTCACATTTATGGGTGGGAATCTAGTTACTTGACGTAGTAAAAAGCAAGAGGTTGTAGCTAGATCTAGTATTGAGGTTGAATATAGAGGGATGTCTAAAAGAATATGTGAATTATTATGGATCAGGAATTTAATACAAGATTTACATATTCAGCAGGTCAGTCCTATGAGATTATATTGTGATAATAAAGTAGCGTACGATATTGCTCATACTCAAGTTCAACATAATCGAACTAAGCACGTTGAAGTTGATAGACATTTCATCAAAGAAAAATTAGAAGTGAAAATCATTGAGGTGCCTCATGTTTTGTCTAAAGATCAACTTACAGACGTGCTAATTAAGGCAATATCATGTCAAGCATTTAGTAGGTGTCTCGACAAGTTGGACATGTGCGACATCTATGCACCAACTTGAAGAAGAGTGTTACGAAATCATTCTATATGTCTCCTATTTTTTCTCCCCATGTTTGTTTTATTTCCTTTTTTGTATATTCTCTTAGTTGTAATTCTTTTAGTTGTACATGGTAAATTAGGATATATTTTTCCTGCAATTATCCATTATGGTTTCTAAACTTAAGAATCATGTCTGTATTTTAAAACTATTTAATCCCATTGTTGGAAGAGAATAAATTTTCAGTTTAAATTTCCTTCATTCAACTCTTATTCTCGGTAGACAGTAATTTTTACTGAGATGAACATGAAAAAGTCTTCTCCAAAGCATACCACGTATGAGCAACTGTACCTACATGAGGTAAGTGAGAAAGTGCACTGGTACTAATAGAGCCATATATTTATGACTTGATTGCGCCATTCATACAAGTTCATATCTTAAAATCAAGGTTGAGAGCACTAGTGATAGGAAGAAATCATGGAGGGGAAGGTTGAGTAACATGAATGTATTTTTTAAGCCCAAACGCATTGATGATAGTAAGCCGATCAAGTTTGATCTCAAAAGTTGATCCAATAGGACGAAAAACTACTTGAGTAGAGCTCAATTGCTCAATGACTGAGTTAGGTGATTCAGAAGTAACAAAACGAGCTATGTTAAAAGCCATTATTGAAACAGAGAAAAGCTTTTCTTGAAAACAATAAATAGGAGCTCTGATACCATAAGAGAGAGATGACACAGAGAAGGAATTGAGAAATATCTCTACTAATTGATTGTTGGTTTACATAGCAACCTACCACATTAGCTCTAACTAACTATTTACAGTCACATCATAGATACATATTATCTCAATAATATCTATTATCCACTATGTATTTTCATGTGATTATTAATTTTAAATTAAATTTTTATAGATGAAATTATCTTGAAAAAAATCTTATGACTCAATTTTATAGGATATATTTTACATGTTCTGTATATTAGAATAACCCTAATTTAAAAAAGAAATTAATCTAAAGATTATAACTGGCATTGTATAAACAGGTATTGACTATTATCATGTGGTATGCTTCAATGTTTAGAAGCAAAAATATTTAGATTTTGTTAAGTAACCGATGAAATATTAAAACTTATATATATATGTTAAAGTATTTGGTTTAATTACATTTTGTATCCATGGCATGGTATATGTCAAAATATTTATTTAATTATAATTATGACAACAAGAGTAACGATAAAAATATTTTCAATATTAGGTATATTTTTATCATTATCTACAAGTTGTGGGCATAATTGCATCTTTAAACATATACAATGATGAATATGTTTTTATCATTATCCTTAAGTTATGAGAATTACAATTAAATAAATATTTTGGATATATTTATAACTAATTCCATACGTTATGGATATAAAACATTATTAATCTTAAATATTATTTATTACATAAAATATTTATTTTAAATTAAAATTTTAATAATGAAACAATCAATCAAAACCAATGAATTAACGTATTCTCAATTATTTTAGAGATCAATAATGTCACATAAATTTGTTTGATACCCTTAAAAGAGAATTTCCTAAATCTAAAGTGAAACTATTTTTTTTTAAGAAAAAATGAGACTAAAATCTACAATTTTTTATTAAATAAAAGAAACATTATAGGAATAAGATTAAAATTTGAGTCCACAATAGTAAAGATAGTGAATCATATCACCTAAAATACAAATAAATCTTAAAATGTATAGTTTTTTTTAATACATAAAGAATTTAACTTATAACCTTCTTCGAAATTTGAACTAGTTTTGGCAAATTTGAAAGAGAAAGAACTAGATTAGTATGATAAAAAAAATTGAGACTAAATTGATTAGAATTTTAAAAAAAAATTACATAAAATTATCAAATTAAAAAATTTATGAATACACGAATAGGAAACAAATTGAATATCAAGTTAAATATGTTATTTTTATTATTATGTATTTTAAAGATATTATTTTAGATATTTTTTTTTATTTAACTAATATTCACTAAATTACAAATTTTATTTTTCTCAATTATACAACTTTTTTTAATCAATAAAAACTACTTGAAGTGGTTGCAAATGAAGTAAACTATTCTAAGAAATCAATATGTATAATACACATTAAAACTTGTAACCATAAAAATAGTATATTTATATTAAATTTATATATTTTTACTATAAATAAAAAATCCAAAACAAAAATTTGATATTGAATGTTGTTTAGTTAGATATCGTTCAAGTTGAACATCAATCGAATTGGATTTTGTTTAATATAATTGTGTGTTGTTTTTATTTTTAATTTTTTTAAATATGTTAAGTAATTTATACTTTTAAGCATGTCTTGAATTTGTCCGAAAATAGGCTAAAACAATTTTCCATTTGATTTGGAAATAGGACCTATTTGTGGCTGGGACTGATACAACATCATCAACATTGGAGTGGGCAATGGCTGAACTAATAAGGAACACAGAGTACCTGTTCAAAGCCCAAGCGGATTAGAGCAAGTTATTGGAAAAGGAAACCAAGTAAAAGAATCAGACACACTTCAAGTCCCTTACTTACAAGCAGTTGTGAAAGAAACCAATAGATTACATCCAGCTGCTTCTTTCTTACTCCCACGTAAAGCCATAGAAGAAGTGAACATTTGTGGCTATACTATTCCAAAAGGAGCTCAAGTTTTAGTTAATTCATGGGCTATAGGCAGAGACTCAAACCATTGGGAAAATCCAAACAAATTTATGCCAGAGAGATTTTTGGGATCAAGTGTTGATGTTAAAGGAAGGCATTTTGAGCTGATTCCTTTTGGTAGTGGAAGAAGAATATGTCCAGCTTTGCCATTGGCTATAAGAATGTTACATTTTATGTTGGGTTCTCTTATTCATTCCTTTGATTGGAAGCTTGAAGATGGAATTTCAACTGTGACTATGAGTATGGATGACAAATTCGGTATTACTTTACAAATTGCTCAACCTCTCCGTGCTATTCCTATGCCTCGTGTGTGATATTAGAATAAACTGATGGATACATTACTAGAATTGCTATTTTCATGTAGAATTATCAGAACAAACTATCTACCTTTAAAAATATCTATTTTTAAAAATTGAAACTTTGCTATGAGAATAAGATTAGCCATATCGTATTATGACAATAAGATTAGCCATATCTTATTATAGGCTAAGGTTGTATTATGGATTGTTCCTAAGCTAAGATATTCACATGCTTGTAAGTTTAATTTCTTTTATTATTTATGAAACTGACTATGGAAGATAAGTTTGTGAGAGGTGAGGAGATCTTAAGGGTTATTCCTAGCCCTCGATCCCGTTTCCTACGGAAACATATCACCTCTTAATCGTCATTCTTATTTAGACGAAGGGTATCAAATCTATTAATTTTTTGGTGGGATATTACAAGTTTATTACCCATGAAAAGTATATGAAAAATAAAAAAATTAGTGAACTTGTAATGCGAAAAGTTAATGAACTTTATATACTTTTATCATATGCTTACGCTCTCATTTCATGTTATCATGCTAAAATGCTAAGAACAAAGTTTGGAAACAGAACTTGTACCTGAAGAGAAATATCCATTGGGTATGAACCAAGGCAATCCAATGAACGGAGTCAAGAAACTCCAGTTAAAAAATGGATATTGCAGTGTGATGTGTTAACACATAAGAAAAGCCAAAAACAAAGTTGGCAGATTCATTGCTTTTTGCGTCTGCTTAAAAGAAAAAAAAGAGAGCATATTCTCTAATTTAGTGGATATTTAATAATATATAATTTCTTCAACTACATAAACTACTAAACAACTGCATTAAAATACAAGAAAAGCAAGCTGTTGACAGAGAGATTCAGAAGCTATAGCTATATCAACAACTAAGTCTGACATTACAAATACAAATCTGCATATTTAAAACAACCCATTTCCAAAAGTCAGTGAGGACATATGCACAACAAACAAACCAAGGAAATCAAATTGGAAAGGGATGGAGAGAAGAAAAACCAGTGTGAGACTATTTAAGTATTCTATTGACTTCTCATTAAAAGACAAGAAAAATTCGAGCTGTAAAATGATATGATGTGCTTAGCTAATGAGTTGACCAAATGATCTGAAAAAGTCTAGCGCATCTAATTCATGATCTGAAGCTAACTAAATCACTTAAATCATGAGCAGTTTTTGAGCTAGTATAACAAAATACTTTTATTAAAAAATAATTCTCATAATACCATTATAAAAAACAAGTAAAAGACTATTTTTTGTTTTATTATATAGTAGAAATATAAAAAAAATATAACATTTAATCAAACATTTTTGTCCTATAAAAAATTATATAACATTTACCTTTTATTTTTTATTTTTAAAAATATAAATGAATTAAATCGTGACTACTCAATTCGCTACAGTTTTTAGATACGCTTAACCTATAAGCTTCAAACAAACATATATAAAAATAAAATCTTTGTTCTATTTTAAACCAGCATCTACAGGCATCTTGCTTTGAATCTAATTACACTACAAGATCTCAAATGTTTCAGACAACAATTTGTCAGTTTGCATAATAATTTTTAATTTAACAAGCTGAGATTCTCAATATGCTTAGCAAAATTGCAAAACATTCAAATTAAAAGAAGACAAGAAAAAAGTGGATTGAAATGTGATTTCCTCACGAGTTGGACAAGTAAAGAGTAATTCATTAGGTCATGATAAGATCTTAAGAATAAGAGGACTAGATTCAGATTCTTAAGGTTGAAGAGACAAAGACGATTTAAATGGATAATCACATAATCTGAATCATTGCCTAAAACTCGTCCCTTAATCATTCATAAATAGGTTTATAATAACAAAAGGAAAAAATTAAAAAATAAACAAATCTATTGCTATCAATGATATATGGCAAGTGTAGAAAAGCAAAAGGAAAACACTTTCCAACACTGCTACATCACTCGATACTACTTACGTGTTACAAATTTAAGGGTTTTTTAAATTTTAATGAAATCTAATCAATAACCATGAATATATCCACCAAAGTAGTTTTGATGCCCCAATGATACCGTATAGAATTACTCAAAGCAAAGACATTTTCTTGAGTACACAAATTCAAATCTCGCTATGAAATCTTCTTTTCCATTTTTAGGCATTCCTAGCACTAGAAAAATCATATATGAAAAAATTTGATATTTCCATTTATAAAATCATCAATTTCATTCCTTATGCAGATTCACCTACCATCAACTATAGTATTGGACCAAGAGAGAGACATTGAAGAAGACAGTGACTGCTTAATATCTTCAAAAGTTGGGTGAAAACCAGTATGGCCAAAACTTTGTGATAAATCAAACCAAAAGTCCTTGTTTTGCATATTTTGGAGCAAACATTTATGCAAATCTTCACTTTCACTATCATTAATTTCATTATTCTTGCCTTCCAATACCTTAACCACTTGTCTCATAGTTGGTCTAGAACTTGGATTAGGGTATGCACATAAAAGTCCCAAATGTAACACCTTTACCACTTCCTCTTCATCAAACCGTCCTTTAGCTCTCAATCTCTCATCAAGTGCATTTAACAATTGCTCTTGTACCATCAATTGCCATGCCCAATCTATCAATGGAGGTTTTTCTTCTTCTAGAGGCCTCCTACCACACATTACTTCTAAAATCAAAACTCCAAACCCGAACACATCGGTTTGTGTCGACGCTCGACCACTTCGAATAACTTCCGGTGCCAAGTACCCTACGGTCCCGACCACTCGGGTCGTGTTAGGCACTTGACCCTGCCCATGCATCCTGGCTAAACCAAAATCCCCTAACCTTCCATTCATGTCCTTGTCTAGTAAGACATTGCTGGCCTTAATATCTCTATGTAGGACTTTAGCTTCCCAACCCTCATGTAAATACAGAACAGCTGAAGCTACATCTTTCAAAATCCTAATTCTGTCTTCACAACTCAACATCATGTTTTCATCATAATCAAACACTCTTTTCTCCAAACTCCCATTTTCCATATAGTCATATAACAACATGAAACTTCCCTTTTCTCTTTTACACCAACCTGTCAAACCCACCAAACTTCTATGTTTCAATCTTCCAAGACTTGAAATCTCAGCCAAAAATTCTCTCATCCCATCATTTTCAGGAGAAATAGTCTTCACTGCTATCTCCGAACCCGCAGCCAAGACACCTTTATAGACCTTCCCATTTCCTCCAACTCCAATTACATTTTCTTCAGCAAATCCTTTTGTTGCTATCTCAATTTCATTGTAAGTAATTCTATGAGGCCAATACTCCAATTCCCAATCTTCCATTTCCTCTTTTTCTCTAGCAAGCCTTATTTTCCTTTGAATCCAAAACCAAACGCACAGAGAAAACAGAACAATACCCAAAATACCCCCAACTACAGAACCTGCAATAAAACCTTTTGACTTGAAAAATGAGCCCTTTGGAAGAACAAAAGAAGGCAAACCAAAAGTGATTAAACTTTCACTAAAAGTAGAATTTGTATTGCTAAAGCTCCAGGCGAAGATCTTGTGGCTTTCAACCAACTGCCCAGTTGAGCTTGTGAACCCAATATACATATCATCATGAAAAACCTCAGAGAAATTGATGGGAACACTCAACAGGGGTAATTTAGGTCTTTTCATACCTGCTTTAACCAGAGTAACATTAATCAAAGAGTCTTCATAATCTATCCAAACTTGGTAATTTTCACCATTGTTAAGCTTCAATTTCTTGAATTTTTCCTCATCAGAACCATCAATATTGTCAGGCCAGTAACCAGCTTGATGGGCACTTATTGATTTCAAAGCATTGACATCGATTCCAACATGGTTATCATCTATATCATTGAATTCTTGATTCTTGAACACATCAAATTCCACACCAAAAACATGGTTATTGGGGTTTCCATCATTTGTGAAATTAAAAAGACCCAGATGTTGAGATGAGCTCACACCATTAATTCCTGTAAAGGGTACAAAAATAAAAACCAAACCATGCCCAGGAAGAGTGTTCATATAAGGAACTATGGAAAAGATGAAAGAAGTATAAAAGGGGTAAACATACGAAGAATTGGGTTCTTTTGCTGGGATTTTGTTCTTGTAAAGAGCTCGACCCACTGAGAAATTTGTCTTGTTTGTGAGTGTTAGAATACGAGTTTCAATAGTGGCGTTGCCATAAAGTAGGAAAGTGTTAGAGGAATTGAAGCCATTGAAGAAAAATTCCTCAGCTTGGACAAGAGGATTACGTAAGATTGTGGGTAGCAGAATTAGGAGGAAAAAAGCGCTTAGACAAGATTTTTTCATTTTTCGGAAGCAAGAAAAATTAAAACAGAAGAATGATGATGAGATTGTCTCTTGGGAAACAAGGAAATGGGTAGAAGGAATTGATGAAACAAGGGAAAAGAGGTGTAGTTTGCCTATGGAAGATAGATAACTATTACATTGGGTGACTAATATCAAGAGGATAAGATGGTTTTTTTTTTTTTTAAGTCAAACTATTGCGTTTAGAACAAGGGTTTTCAGGTGCAGTTTGCCTATGGAAGAAATATATAAACTTTAATTCTTGACTTTTTTTTCGTCATATTAAATTAATTATCTTATCAAAGTTAATGCATTTAAATAAAATTTAAAATAATAAATAAAATTCAATGTGACCTAACAAAAAATTAAGCAAAAAAATATATTGGATATCATATTACAAAAATCCGGAGAGATTGAAATTTAAAATCTGTTTAAGAAATAATTGTACGATTAAGCCAGTTATTTTGTTAACTAGGGTTTAGTTTATTAAATGAAATAGTTTGTTTCTTTTCTTTAAAGTCTCATTTGATTCGGGTAACGATGTAACCCTAAAAATATAATAACAATGATAATGGTAATAAAATTAAATATATATATAAAAAATATTATTATTATATTATTTAATTTAATTACCGAAATAAAATAAATAATCAATATATTAGTGTTGAGTTGAAAATTAGAATAAAATAAAAAATATTATATATTAACTTAATATTCATACTTCAATAAAATTTAAATAATATTATTAAATTGTTATTTTCTTTATCGTATATATCATATTATTAAAAATTATTATTTTTAAATAATTATTAATTAAAAATATTATTTAATCTTAAAAAATATAAAAAATATTATTGATAATATTATTTAAAAAAAAAACATTCAAATATTATTATATAGTAGTGAAATCTTATTATTTGTCCATCCTATTCATATTGAATATCACATGATTAAAATTAAAAAAATAAATTTAAGATTTTAGGTTTTAGTTTTGTGTTTAGGATTTTAGAATTTTAAGTTTAGGATTTAAGATTTAAAATTTTAAAGATTTAAGATTTAAGAATTATATTTTAAGATTTAAGATTTAAAAGTAAATTAAAATAATTTTTTTTATACAATGTATATAGAATGAAATAACAATTCTATTAAGTGACGTAAAAAAATTATTTTATCTTTTTTAAAAATTATTTTATATTTTCATTCATAATTTATAATAAAATTAAAAATAAAATTAAAAATAAAAATATATAAAAATAATTTTATTTTTAATTTTATTTCTATTAATTAAACGTTACTTAAAAATATATTTTTTTCTTACAAATATAAATAAAAAAGGGGCTAAAATTTGTCTTTTCTTTGTCAACTTGTTGGATTGTTTTATATGAAATTGTCAGGTTTGGATGTTTGATGAGTCAAATGCATCTGGATTGGGTCGTGAACACCGTCCTGCAGGTGTGAATAGCCGTCTTGAAGTTTTTTCATTCATATCAATTATTGTCACACTTTTTAATTTTTTAAATAATTATATTATTTATATTAAATTTTATTTTGTCGAGATATTACTGATTTATCATTATTCAAATGTAAGTAATGAGAAATTGAGAACAAGAAGAACGAAGAAAATTCTGAATAACAAAATTGGGCAAAGGTAATTAAAATACAGATAAATATAGTTAAACTTTATATTTATTATAAAAATAATATTTAAATTTTATATTTATTTGTTAAACATTACTGATTCATCATTATTCAAATTTAAATAAAGAATTTTTTTTAAATAATAAGTTTGGACAAAAGTAATTAAAATACAAATAAATATAGTTAAAATCTTATATTTATTATAAGAATAATATTTAAATCTTATATTTATTTATTTTAACCGTTTAGTTCTATTATTATTTAAAAATGATATAAAATGAAAAAGTAATTTTTTATTTTATTTTTTTGATTTTTTCAACTATATTAGATATAGATTATTTTGACTTAAATAATTATAATTGAAAAATAAAAAATAATTAAATATATAAAAACATAAAAAAAAATTATTTATCTTTATACAATTATTTTTTTATAATAATAAAACTAAATTATCACAAAAAGATAAATATAAGACCTGGTGTTATATTTAGAAGAAATATAGGATTTGTATGGTTACCTTTCCTTAAAAATAATACAAAGTCACTCTTAAAATTTTCATGTATCGAAAATATTGTGATAAAGATTTAAAATATCGATGTTGATTCAAATATCGAGACTTAAACTATATGAAAATATCAAGAATGTTGTCATCGTAGATGAAAACTTCTAAATTTTTTTAAAAAAATTATAGAAATTCTATCAAAATTATGAAGTTTTCTTATAAATATTTATAAAATATTAAAACAATCAATTACTTATATTTTCAGACAAGTTTCTTACTTAACATACATATTAATAAAAGTTATGGTATTCAATTTGATCAATCAATTAATTAATTAATCATAATTTTATAAAATTATTAATTAAAATATTAAATAACTAATTAGATTAGAATTATAATATTTAAAACATTAAATAACTAATTAGATTAGAATTATAATATTTAAAATATTAAATAACTAATTAGATTAGAATTATAATATTGTTATAAATTGATAAATCTCAATGGTAGATAATAGACTTAAAATTATGAAAAAATAATATATAAAATTAGTAAAATAATATAAAAATGAGATATAAATAAAAAATATATATGAAAAAAGCATAAAATATTGCCTTAAATTAAAATAAATAATCTTTTGATCGAAGATTAAAATAAAACTATAAATAGATAAAAAAATTTAAAAATAAAAAATATAATTTTTAATTAAATGATATTTTATAGACAATTTCACAAAACTATAATATCTACAATATTTTGACCAAAAATTGATTTTTATAAAATTTTCTCGACAACAATATTTTGTCCTTGATATCGCAAAATTTTCAATATTTTTTAAATATTTTGGTCAAAAAATATAAATATCATATTTTAAAGTTGGAATATACAAAAAAAATATCATAACAATGTCAATAATATTATCGATTTTTTTATCCTTATTGCAATGTAATATTTTTTTCAAAATTCTAAATATAAAAAATTTATTGTATATTTTGCATGATGCGTTAGAATATAATAGATATTATAGTAAACTTTACATAATAATATCCCATGAAAGTTTGCTATATCAATTGCATTTATAATATTTTTATGATATATAACAAAATGTCGAAGTAGTGCTGACCAGTGGTAAACAACAAATAATGATCCAAAAGTTAATAATGATGAGAACTGGAGTAATATTGCCAAACACATCAACTTAGGGTTTTGAATCCGGATAGTTTTTGGTATCCATATTACACTGAGTTTCAACAAGTTATTAACAATCCATCAATAATCAAATAATTTTTCATGATATAAAAGTTATCCTTAATCTTAATTAAAATATTTATTTTGTTATTTATAATAGTTAAAAGTAAAATAAATTCAATAAATTAAAATAATAATATCGACAATTTAATGTAGTTGACTCTTTAATATGAGCTAAGTTAATGAGTCAAACTTCAAAAAATATTTTTTTCATTAATAAAATTAATAAATACACAATAAGAGATAATACAACAAATTGAGATAAATCCAAAATAATAACACACAAGTGTTTTCAAAACTCATTATTTTGTTACTTCTCTTTTAAAAAAATATCCTAAATATATTTCTAAAATATTTTCTCTCACTCTCTTCTTTGTTTCTCTCCTACACAAAAATATCCCCTATAAAATCAAATATAATTAATAGGATTGTAATACATTTTTTTTTATTTTCTTTCTGTGCAGAACTTACATATATATACATATACATATATATACATACATACATATATATATATATATATATATATCTATATATATATATATATATATGTGTGTATGTATATACACATATATGTACATACATATGTGTCTATATATACATACACATATAAGGAAACAATGAGAAAAAAACCGAAACAATGTGCCTTTTGGTTGGATTTTATTATATTACTTTATTTTATTAATATTTTAATTAAGATAATTTCATTTAATACAGTAATAAATTTGAGTAATTGAATGATAATTTTTAAAAAAAATTGTCAAATTTTTTATTAAATGAACATGTAAGTGTCACATTTGTTAATTTTAAAATTTTTCTTTTTTGAATATTTGGCACAATACTTGTGACATGTCATATTTATTTAATTATAAATTTTTTATATTTTTAAAAATTATTTAAATTTTAAAGTTTAAAATTATTAAAATAAATAAATCTATTCTAATTATTACACTGTAAAAATGTCAATTGGATAACATTAAAAGAGAAAATCACAGAAAATCAAAACATTGTAATATATAACTATTTGAGCAAGCACATAAATATAAACTTTTTTTAAAAAGAGAATCTTAAAATTAATTATATAATAATTACAGTAAAAAGTTATACAACTTAAATTATAAATTAATTCTAATATCAACTTAATTTAAGTATCAAGCAATAATTTCTCATTATGCAACTTTAAATGATATGTAGTATAATAAGTTGATGTGACCATGAATACTTTATTGTCGACTGCGTGATGACATAATTTTTATACGTTCGTACAAAGAAAATTATTTTATTTTCAAAGTGTAAGCAAGCCATCAATAAACAATGTAAGAAAATTATAATAACACTTGAATTAAAATTGATATGATAAATAATGCTTATTTATAATAAGATGAGTTGGGAATTAATTATAAAGGTGATGCAATTTTTGGATTTTGGTAATCAATTTTGTAAAACTTATTTTAGCTTTGTTTGAGCTCAACATCCTACTTTATTTTCCTCGATATATAGTTCTTCACCTTACGATAATATATATCATTCCTTAAAATAAATTTAAGACAAGGTTATTCAATATTTCTTACTTGTTTGTTATTAGAATTGTAGTTCTTTCAAGATTATTAATACACGTGAAGAGTACTCTCGACCTCTTTTTCATGTAATCAAAATTTCAAAGAATTCAATCTCCATCAATCGTTTATTATATGCACAGATGATTTATTACTGGTTTAGGGCAAATCAAGGGGAGGTCAATAATTCATTACGAGTATATTACAACAATACTCTATTTGGTGAGGTCAGTATGTTAGTCATGAAAAATCTTGTTTAATTATTTTTCTCAAAGAATCCATCTCCCTCTTTGAAGAATTCCTTAGCGACAAAATGTGGTATTCTAAGAACTTCAAGAAATGTTAAATATTTGGAGACTCGCTCCTTTATTCTTGAAAAGGAAAATATCAGAAAATTTTCACCAATGACTAGAAAACATGAGCAAAAGAACACAAGGGTGTCAAAACAAATTCCTCTCTAAAGCAAGTAAAGCTACTTTAATTAAATCTATTTTTCAATCTAATCTTACCTATCATATGAGAACTTTCATGATTCCTAAATCAATCTGTCATCAAATGGATAGTATTGTTCGTAATTTTTGGTGGAATAAATTAACCTGATTGCAAAAAAACGTTTGCCTCTTAAGAATTGAAATGATATATTGTTTACCAAAAGAAGTTGGAAGCTTGGGTTTTAGAAAATTTCAGGATATGAATCTTGCTTTGATTACCAAATTGGGTTGATTACTTCTCAATAAACCAGATAGTCTCTGATCTAATATTCTCAATGGAAAATATTGTCAACAAATGGAGTTTTGGTATTACAATGCTAAAAATGACGATTTTTATTTATGAAAAGGCATTTACCAATCAAAGGAATTATCGAAGAAATAAGTTTATAAAAGTATCTCTTGGTAAAACTTATTATACATCAAACAACGGTGCAATAAATGACAATAAAATTAAAAAAGAGAAAAAAATGGTTGTCAAGCCAACACTTCAAAAAAATGAATGGATGGTGCATCTTTTTGTTGAAAAAGAAAAAAATTCAATTAAGAATTAGTTGACAAAATGTGTATAAAGAGGTTTCTGCATCTATAAATAAAGCATCGAGAAAATTTCCAATTAAGAATTAATTCCTAATAGTTATTTTGTATTATTAAAAATTCAATTGAGAGAAAAGTTTAGAAAAAAATTTCTTGGGTGTAATTAGGTTGTGAATTGTGAGTGTTGTAAATACTTTATATAATTTCTCTCTTTTGGTAAAACGATCTGCAAAATGTCCGGAGAATTAGGAAAAATTGGTTGAATTCTATTATCAAATTTGTGCATTATTTTGTTTATTTTTGCTTTATCATAAATATGGCTTATCGAAAATTTACGTAATTTTCCAATAACTGGTATCAGAGCATTTTGTGGTGATTTATGTCAATTTTTTACAAGATTACTATTCATATGAATAGTGAATTACTTGAATAGTAAAATTTTGTCGGGGATATTGGTTTGTCGACGAAAATGATCGAATACACGATGGTTCGCAGGAATAGTTAAAAATAATCCGGAGGAAATTAGATTTGAGTAGGAGCAATGGTCGCAAATTAAGGAAATGTGAAACTCAAAAAATTCAATGGCATAGATTTTGAGTTTTGCAAAATGCAGATAAAGGATTATCTATATCAAAGAAGTTTGTATTAACCTCTCTCACGGAAGAAGCTAAAGGCTATAAAGGAAGAAGATTGGAATCTTCTAGACAGACAAGCCCTTAGAGTTATTCGATTGACATTATCCCGCAATGTTGATTTCAATATAGCAAAGGAAAATACCACAATAGCTCTTATGATAACTCTCTCTAATATGTATGAGAAACCATCAACCTCAAACAAAGTGCACATGATAAGACATTTGTTCAATTTGCGGATGACGGAAGACACATCAGTAGCTCAACATCTCAATGAACTTAATATAGTCACAACCTAGTTGAGTTCAGTTGGAATTGAGTTCGATGAAGAAGAGCATTGATACTTTTGTCTTCTCTACAAAAAATCTGGAATGCTACTATCACATCTGTGAATAGCTCGTTAGGAAGAAATAAGTTGAAATTTGACGATGTTAGTGATCTGGTTCTCAGTGAAGAGATCCAACATAGAGAGTCGGGTGAATCATCAACCTCTTCAATTTTGCATACAAAGTCAAGATGAAAAAATTCAACAAGAGGGAATGGATGTGACAGAACAAACTACCAAGGTAGATTAAAAGATAGGAGGTCCAAATCCTAGAATCCCAATAATTCCCATAGCTCAAAGACTATCGAGTGTTGTAATTTTTGAAGAATTGAGCAGTACAAAATTTGTGCAAGAGTGCACCGAAGGACCAAGAAGCAAAGGTAGAGGCAAATGTTAATTCCACCTCAAGAGGAAATGATGTATTGATATGATTTTTGGAGAGCAAGGAAGAATCTTGGGTGTTAGACTCTGGAGCATCGTTCCATGCTACTTCATATAAAGAATTCTTTGAGAATTATATCCCCGGAAACCTTGGCAAGGTATATCTTGGTGATGATCAACTGTGTGCTATTATTGGCAAATGTGTAGTGAAGATTAAGTTGAACATGTATGTTTAGGAGCTGATGGATGTCAGACATATTCCTGACATAAGAAATAAATTAATCTTAGTAGGATAGCTGGCTAGTGAAGGCTACACTACGATCTTCCATAGTGATGATTGGAAGATTTCAAAAGGCATAATGACGCTTGCTCGAGGCAAGAAAAGCAGCACTCTTTACATGACAGTAGGGTCACGTTGTTCGATCGCAGTTGTAGTAGGCAATGAAACACCAAATCTGTGACGCCAGAGACTAGGCTACATGAGTGAAAAAAGGATGAAGATTATGCACTCAAAGGGAAAACTTCCAGGTCTATAGTCAATGGAGATAGACATGTGCAAAGATTGAATACCTGGAAAGATAAAGAGAGTAAGCTTTCAGACAAGTGGAAAAACCCCAAAGAAGAAAAGGCTAGAGCTTATTCACTTTGATGTTTAGGGACTAACGACTGTCTCATCCATTGATAGGAAACACTACTTCATGACTTTCATCAATGATCACTCTCGTAAGGTCTAGGTTTACTTTCTAAAGCATAAGTTTGAAGTGTTTGAGGCTTTTAGGAGATGGAAAGCTATGGTTGAAAATGAGACAAGTTTGAAAATCAAAAAGCTCATAACCGACAATGGTAATGAATATGAAGACATTATATTCAAAAATATATGCTATGAGTATGGGATCAAAATGGAGAGAATTGTGTAAGGCATGCCTCAAAACAATGGTGTAGCTAAGCGTATGACCCAAACATTGACAAAAAAAAAAGCCAGAAGTTTTCGTATACAATCAGGTCTACTAAAGTAGTTCTGGGTAGAAGCAATCGACATGGAAATTTACTTGATCAATCGAGGCCCATTTATTCCATTGGAATACAAAATACCATAGGAGATATGGAGTAAAAAAGAGGTAAAAATATCATATCTAAAAGTTTTTAGATGTGTAGAATTTATGTATATCAGTGATCAAGGCAGGAATAAGCTTGATCCCAAATCCAAGAAATGCACCTTTATCGGCTATGGTGACGATGAGTTTGTCTACCACATTTGGGATGACGAAAACAAAAAAGTGATTTGTAGTAGATATGTGATTTTCAATTAAAGGGTGATGTATAAGGACAGACATAAAACAGACTCCCAATGACTCAGAGTAGAAAGAGTCAGTATTTGCAGATGCAGATGATGTCCCATTTAATCCTATGACACAACCATTTGTAACAAGTCCTCATCTAGAGGAACTCGTGGGATAGAACAGTGTGTAGCAGTCCAACACATCATAGCCTCTTACTCTAGCTCCTGTATTGAGAAGGTTTTCTCAATCTTATGTGCCTAATAGGAGATACATTAACTATATGTTGCTAACTGATGGAGGGGAGCATGAATGCTATGATGAAGCTTGTTAGACTCAAGATACGAGCAAGTGAGAGCTTGCCATGAAAGAAGAAATGAAATCTCTCATCTCCATCCAAACATGGGAACTAGCTGAGTTACCCATGGGGAATAAGGCACTTCACAACAAATGGGTGTACCGGGTGAAAGAGAAGAATGATGGTTCTAAGAGATACAAAGCCCGACTAGTTATCAAAGGATTTCAATAGAAGAAAGGAGTTATCTACAACGAAATTTTTGCTCCTGTTATGAAGTTCAATACTATTAGATCAATGTTGAATATTATTACCATTGCATATCATCTTGAATAATCGAACGTGAAGACTGTTTCCCTTCATGAAGACTTAGATGAGAAGATATACATGTACCAGCCAAAAGGTTTATCAAAAGGGGGAATAAGAACATGGTGTGAAAACTTAAGAAAAGTTTGTATGGCATGAAACAAGCCCCGAGATAGTGGTATAGAAAGTTTGACAGTTCATGCACAAGGAAGGTTTCCAGAAGTGCAACACCAACCATTATTGCTACTTCAAGAGATATAGGTCTAGTTATATCATTTTACTACTTTATGTTGATGATATATTTGTAGCAAGTTCATATATGGTTGATATGAGAAGGTTGAAGCAGCAATTTTCAAAAGAGTTTGACATGAAAAACTTGAGACCAGCAAAGAAGATTCTTGGAATGCAAATCACAAGAGATAAGAAGATAACATCCTTACAGTTATCTCAAGTAGAGTACATCAACCGTGTTTTGCAAAGATTCAGCATGGGCGACGCCAAGCTAGTTAGCACACCCTTGGAAAGTCACTTTCACCTATCCAAGGATCAGTCCCCTTAGATAGAGGAAGAAAGGGAATACATGGCTAAGGTTCCTTATGTCTCAACCATTGGAAGTTTGATATATGCGATAGTCTGTATGAAAGCAAACATTGGCCATACGGTGGGAGTTGTTAGCAGGTTTTGTTAAATCCAAGGAAATCTCAATGGAAAGCAGTCAAGTGGATTTTGAGGTAACTACGAGGCACCACAAAGAAGTGTTTATACTTTAGTAAATGAGAGTTAAAAGTACACGGCTATGTAGATGCAGACTTTGGAGGTGAAGTTGATCACCGAAGAAGCACCATTGGTTATATATTTATTGTTGGAACTACAACTGTTAGGTGGATGTTACAAATACAGAAGATTGTCACTTGTTGTCTCTTTTAGGAGAACATAAAACATGCAAGTATACACGGTAACAAATATCCGTGGGAACGATACTTTACTTATCAAAATAATCATTAATTGGAAGGTGTTTCACTACTAATTTTTGTAAACAATAAATAAGAAAAATCTAGAATTGTAGTTTCATCAAATTAACCCACTCGAATCATATTATTTTCTATTAATTTATATTTTTCTTGTACATTTAATTTTTCAATAGAGAACTACTAATTTTAACCATATGTCTCTTCTGATAACAAATAAACACACATTGCTGAAATAATTGACTGTATTCCTAAGAGAATTAAATTCACCAAGATTCATTACGTTCAAAATTCTCCAATAATTGCACGTACAATAAAAAATGTTTCTCTCCTTTCATCATACATGTTACCCTAAACAGGAGCAATATACACAAAAATGTCTTTCTCAAGTTTATTTAAGTGTCACGGATCATTTGATAAATTTTCCAATAATCAAAAGAATTATGCACAAATAGAATAAACAAATTAAAAGTCTTATAAATCTTTCAAAAATAATTAAATTAAAGCTTCATAAAATTTAGATAAAACGCAACCCTAGAAAAATTAAATTACTTCATATATAAAAACATTAAATTACAACACGTAAGGAATATTCGCTCAAGAACACAAAGAAAATTAAAACATTTCTCCTCCTAAATTTTTGGTACAAGCAGAACACAACAGAAGCCAAAAAAGGGTTCTGCATGTTCCACAGTCCAACCCCAAAACAAAACGTCAAAACTGGAACTCCATTTTTAGCAATAGATGCTCTATTTATAGCTAGAAAAATACATCTAAAAAATGCATTTTTAAGACACGCGGGAGACATTTTACATCGAAAATAAAAAAAAACGTGTGGTAGACAAGTTGTGCGTTACTGATTTTATTTTCAATACACGCTGCCATGTGTCACAATCTGATTCACTGCAAGATATAGTGGGACATGTGGAAACCTTAAATTGGTGGAAGGAACGGGCTCACGAGGCATGCATCGCACATGATAAACGACGACGAGACATGTGGGGGACAGTTGTTGGGAACGCATTTTGCATTCACCGAAATATGCCACGTGTCATCCCAGGATTGGCTGCAAAAAATGGTGGTAGACGTGGCAGACGTTAAGAGGTTGGAGGGAGAGATTGCACGTGGTTGCGCCGTATGGGATCAAAGCATGCGAGACACGTGGGTCCTACCCTACACGCATGTTCTACGTGGCAGGTGGGCCCCACACGGCGGGCCAAGCCGTGTGAACCAGAAAACTGCGTCCACTCTCTTTTGTCGCATTTTCAATACACACGTCTCATCGTATCCGTTGATTTCCTGATCGAACGATTGGTGTCGCACATTGGTGATGGCGCGTGTGGCTTCCTTTTCCTACGCAAAAAATAAATTTTCTTAATTCCATTTTAGCCCTTCAATTTAATTCAAATTAACTTTTAAATTTTCTTTAATTGCAATTAAGCCTTTTTCTAATTTAAATTAACTTTTAAACTTTTTTCAATTACAATTAAGCCCGATTTTAATTCAAATTATATTTTAGACATTTATTAATTGCAATTAAGCACTCTTTTATTTTAAATTATATTTTTAGACATAAATTTGCAATTAAGTACTTTTTCGATTTAAATTATTTAAATTTCTTAAAAATATATTCCTTAAAAATAAATAGTAAATATTAATTTATTCCATTTAAAATTAACTAAAAATATCAAGAATATAAAAATTATAATTAATAAAATAGATGAAAATAACTATATAAAATACAGTTATCACACCCCTAAACTTAAGTTTTTGCTAGTCTTCGAGCAAAAGGAAAGAAATAAAAAAAAAAGATAAATGCATTTAAAATAGTGATTTTGAAAATATTTCTTTTTAGTAATTTCAAATATCATAAATTAAAGAAATAAAAGAATTTTATCTAAGCATTGAAATCAATCTAAAAGTATATTATATTTTCACAATGAATTTTAGTGTGTGTGTGTGTGAAGTCTTTTCATATTTCATCACATGCAATCCGGATCAGTTTATACAAATAAAAACACAATTAATTTTTAATGAAATCAAAAATCTCATATGTTTATTTTTCATTTCTCTCTCCACTATTGTAGACGAATACAAAACACAAAATCAATAGGACTTCATTAAGCTTGTAAAATATGGCTTAGGTAAAGGTAGGATCAAGGATAATATTTAGCTCAAAACCTTTCACAAACACATCATTTTAGGATTGAAACAAAATACCTTCTATCATTACAATAAATACCTCCCAATTTGGGATTTATCATCATATACAATAATTTTTTTTTTCATTTTTTCATTTTTTTTAATATCCTCTTTTTTTTCCGATATATCTTAAAATATTTACTAACAATTGTCACATGTTAGTGAGATAAGAAAAATAGATATATCTGTATATATATATATATATATATATATGTATATATATTAGTAGGCTTTTGAAATGAGATAAATATATATATATAAACTTTGAAGTTCAAAAGAGGTATATTACGGATAAAACATGTGAAGGTAGATAGAAAGGCTAAACAATCCAAAGATGGCCTAAATCATTTTCTAAGTTAAATGTTATCTAGAATTTTGCCTCGAGAGAAAATCAAACCAATTCTAAGAAGTGTGACACCACAAATATTAATCGAATTGCATACTCACATAAACCTTCTCTAAATTACCATAGCAACTCAAAAATCAAGACTAGTGCTCATAAATATTTATTCTTGTAAAAATGAAACATGCGTAAAATTTATTAATTGCTTGGACAATATTCAAATTTTTCAAGGAGCAATGCATCATTTAAACCGAATAAAAAAAATAAACCACCTTTCAAAGCAAAATATCTTCAATCAACCAAACAAATAAAATTTCACAAGCAAGAATATCCAAAACATATTTCAATTAAGTTTAATATCTCTACCACCCCCAAACTTAATATACACATTGTCCTCAATGTGTCAACGTTAAAAAACATATGAGATGGGTTTAAAGAAACTTCCTAGTTTGGTTTGTATGGTTAAAATCCAAAATAGCTTCATTTCTTCTAATTTGCACCTACGAAAAAAAATAACATAAAAATATATATAAAAACTAATACGTGCGAAAATAAAAAATAAAACACATGGGTTGCTTCCCAAGAAGCGCTTGATTTATAGTCGTCAACTTGACTTCTCAATTTTTTTCTTTCTTTTTGTAAGTTAAGATTTGTGATCAAACAAAATCTCAAGTTACGAGAAAATTGAAAAATAAATTAAGCAAGTAACAATAAGCATAAATTGCACGTGGTTGCGCTGCACAGGATCATAGCACGCGAGACACGTGGGTCCCACTCTACACGCCGGCCTACGCGCCGAGCCGCGTGAACGAGAAAACTATGTCTTCTCTCTTTTGTTACGTTTGCAATCCACATGCCTCATCATATCTGTTCATTTCCTGATCAAACAGTTGGTGTCACGTGTTGGTGATAACGCGTATGGCCTCCTTTTCCTGCGTAAAAAATAAATTTCCTTAATTGCATTTTAGCCCTCCAATTTAATTCAAATTAACTTTTAAACTTTCTTTAATTACAATTAAGCCTTTTTTCTAATATAAATTAACTTTTAAACTTTTTTAATTACAATTAAGCCTGATTTTAATTCAAATTATATTTTAGACATTTATTAATTGCAATTAAGCACTCTTTTATTTTAAATTATATTTTTAGACATAAATTTGCAATTAAGTACTTTTTCGATTTAAATTATTTAATTTTCTTAAAACTATATTCCTTAAAAATAAATAGTAAATATTAATTTATTTCATTTAAAATTAACTAAAAATGTCAAGAACATAGCAATTATAATTAATAAAGTAGATGAAAATAACTATATAAAATACAGTTATCATCACTCTATCCATTACAAAGGTTGAGTATGTAGCAATGGCGAAAGCTAGTAAATAGATTATATGGCTTCAAGGTTTGCTAACTGAGTTGAGATTCAAATATTAGAAGAACATTCTACACAATGATAGCCAAAATGATATACACTTCGAAAAGAATTCAACATTTCATTCTAGAACCAAGCGTATTGGGCTTCGTTATCACTTCATCAAATCTCTATTGGAAGATGATGTGTTAATACTGTAGAAGATTCAAGGAAGCAAAAATACAGCGGATATGTTGATGAAAGTAGTGACTATTAACAAACTGAAGTTGTGTTCAACTTTAGTTTGTCTGCTAGAGTAACAAGACTAGAAAAGTTGTTACATTGATTGAGGTGTGAAGACATATTGAAATCAATCTTCAAGTGGGAGATTGTTGGTGAAACTTACATGTATGCAATCAATACGCAAGTATATGTATCACAACAAGTAATATAATTATAAGAAAATATTGTTCTTATGAAGATTACTTTATTAGAAACTAATTTTAAAAAATTAAAAAATTAAAAATCAATTTTTTTTGTTTTTATATTTTAAGAAAACAAAATTAAAATAATTAAAAGTAGTAATAATTAATTAAATTAGATTTGGTAACTAAAAATATATATGAGAAAATATTTAGGAATACTTCATCCCTCAATTTTTTAAACATGTGAATCACTAAAATCCGTGCAATATAATAACAATTAATTACATAATCAATTGAATCTGATCTATCATGTTTTCCTCTCTCAAGTAAACTACACACCATATAGTAATTAATTTAATCACACTCTCATGCCAATTAAATTGCATACTACTCCTTAAGTTCATCAATTATGGATCACATACATAAGAATCATACATCTTTGCCTAGAAACTATGCATGTTATTTAATCAAGATAAACAATTAAATATTTCTCTCAAATCTATTTAATTGCCTCTATAGATAAATTTTTGGTCAAATAATTAGTAGCATAAAAATCAAATTAAATAATATAATTAAATTAAAATTACAATTTGGGTAAGATATTATATCATCACATGGTGAAAATTGAGTTCATAAGATCCCTAAATTAATAAATTAAATACACATAATTATGTTCATAAAACTCATATTTTTTTCATACAGAAAGATGTAAATTTGATAAAGAAAAGAGTAGAAAAATAAATACAATCAATCTCTTGAATTATAGTATTAATCTCCTCTTGAATCTCCACCAACATTGTATCGTCTCTTGAATTTTTCTATAATTTTCTCTTTTTAGCTCCAAAAATTGACCAAAATTATGCTAATGGAGGCTACTTAGGGTTTATAGAGTGATTAGGGGCATAAATAAAGCTCAGGTGTAATCTGGACCGTCACATCAGCTTCAGATCAAGGCCTACGATCAAAACAAGCAAAACTGATAGTTCCAGCCAATCACAACACGACATATGGTAGGGGAAATTCACTACGCGAATCAGGGAGTGACATGTGGCAGGAGAGACTGGTTATAGTCTCGTTGAGTTAGAAACACGTGGCACGATGGAACGTGCAGAGCAATGACGTAGCAACACATGGCATGACGCATTGACCAATTTCCGAACTGGGATTGAATGTCGTGCTTACACGTGCTAGGCGTTTCGTCCCCCTCACACGCAGCGTAACATGATTTGTTCTCCATGCTTGCATGGCTTGCGGAGTCAACTCCTAATTGGTCCTAAGTTAAAAATCCATAAAATTCTCAAAAATCCCAACAAATTCCAAAAATTATATTTTCACCCATTTTCACTAAAGAGTTTATATTTTAATTTTTTTGGTCATAGAAATACTATTTATTAAATAAAAAAGTAAATATTAAGTAATAAAGTACGCTAATGTAGTAGTGTACATATAGTTAACTTAAATTACAAATAAAATATAAATAATAATACAAATAATTAAAAATTTAAATATATTTAATTACTTGATAATTAAATTTATTACAAAAACAAATAATGTATATATAATACATATAGTTAACTTAAATTACAAATAAAATAACGTTGTCAAAGTGTAATTATGTGATCGAGTAAGCTTGGTTGGCTTAGAATCTTGATTGGCCTTCACAAGCATTATGACAAAAAAACAGCTGATCCATATAACAATTCATATTCACCTACATACATGAGCACGTAAAATGTCCATAAAAAAAACAGTCTAAACTTCAGACATACGAATGAAGAAATTAGATCATTATACATATTACCATCAAAAAGAGATTACCACGTACAACGGCATTCGACGAACTCATATTAGCACTTTATTAATCATTTATCTATATATATGAAGTTATCTGGAATCTCTACTTAATAAAATATAATTATAAAATATAAATAAATTTATCCACGTGACGTAGCATCGATTGACGTGACGAACTGACTTTAAATTCATTATAAGTCGATTTTTTCCAAAAACCAACTTTACACAGCGACTTAAATACCCCTTTTTGTAGTAGTGTACATTAGTAATCCTTAGTGGTTTTCTTGACGTAAAATCAAAACACATTTTTTGTTTTTTGGAAATTTTTTATATTATTATCGTTGAAATTTGCTTCAAACTTACTGATTTTTTTCACCTTATTCAATGAAGGTCATATTGTTATAAGAAGTAATTATAACTTTACTAGTCGAATAACTTACTTTAATTTTAGAAGATTTATTAATTTTTTTGAGTTAATGATAAATTTGACCCAACATCTGTCCTCTTAAAATACAGGGTTCATCTATATTAAATTCCTTTTCTAGAAGTGTCATTGGTTTTGAAACTTCTTTATTAGTGTTGGAAATTCCTAATTTGATAGAATGATAGGGATTAATACATCGTTCTTCATTCCAGTCCATAAGTGAACTAAAAAAATATGAGATAGATAGGCTTGTTATCTGCTTTGATTTTCTTCTTGAAGTTTTTAATAGACTTTTTGAAATTTTTAGGAAAATAATTTTATTTATTTAAATTAATTCTTGGATATAAATTTTCAATTAAACCGGCATGGAAATCTCTGTAAATAAAGATTTGATTACCTCTTTCAAGAATATTAAATTTACTTCTTGCAAGGAATTCTTCTCAATGGTTTAAAATTTCATATATTCGATATATTTTTGAGTAGATTTTTCTAGCTAAATTACAAAGACTTAACCATTGTGGTTTACTTAAATTCTTGTACTAGTATTTTTCATCTTAAATGATCAATATATTCCTAGGTGATGTTTTTTTGAATATTAATAATGGTGATCTTTGTTATTTCTGTGAGAAGTGTTTCTTCACAAATATCTTACTCTATAAGGTTCTTTGTTATACCTTCTTTTACATTTTTAAAAGTTATGTTTTTTAAATTTATATTTTTTGAATATTTTCATTTTTTATAATTTTTATAATTTTGTTTGTAAGATTTTATGTTACATCTATATTTTTTGACATTCTAAAATCTCTTGTACCACAATAGATTTTATCATTTTTTTTCTTATTTATTTATATTCATGGTTTTCTTAACATTTAATGATTATTCAATTTTTAAGACTTTCTTATTCTTCTATTACATCATTTTCTCTGTTTCTTTTATTACATCATTCTATTATAGTTTTATATAATGTTTCAATTAATTTTTGAAAAAAACATTTTCTTTTAAGTTTCTTGCATAGAGGGTGATAACTTATGATAATACATTTCATATTTATAAATAAATGAGTCTATATAACACATGTTATATATTTTCATATTTGTTAAATGTCATTTAGCTTCCTCAATTTCATTTTCACTAGATTCAGTTAGGGGTGTGCAAAAAATCCGATCATCCGATGGTCGGATCGGATGGCAGATTTCACTACGATTCATCTGATCCGACCGAAATTAATTATATATATATATATATATATATAATTCATATATATATATAATTAATATATATTTATTTGATTTTTTAATGTTTTTTTAAGTCAAATAATTTTATGTTATGATTTATGTGAAAATTTAAATTTTTTATTTAAAAATACAAAAAAAATAGAGTTAATTAAGTTTATTGGTCGGATTGATCGGATGTCATCCGAATAGTTTACAGATCGGATTGATCAGATGTCATCTGAATAGTTTACGGATCGGATTGAGCGGATTTGAGAGGTGATTGGATCGGTTGCAGATTAGGATGTTTCAATCCGAGCGGATGGTCAGATCGGATCGAATGAGTGTAAAATCAGCGGTTTCGATCCGATAAACAACCCTAGATTCAGTGATATGTTTACTTTTGTCTTCTCCAATAAATTCTTTATATATTTCATTTACTACAATCTCTAGGTATTCTGTAGCTATAGGAACATTCCTTTGCATTTGTAAATGTTATTCTATTCAATTTGTAAACCAAATTTTGTCATTTTATGTTATTTTGTGAGCTACTAAGACTCTACATGTTGAAGGTTTGATTGTGTGGTTGAAGAAGTTTGTATGATTGCACTCATACCACTAGACCATTCATTTAAGACCTTTTCTTATTCCTTATACAATCTAAATCTAAAAGATCATATTTGTAATTTTCATTAAGTTTGAATTATGGTGGATGCTATCTCTAGTTTTTCAACGTAAACCTTTTTCTCTTTTGGGGTGTTTTCTACTGTAATGAAGGTTAGGTTCTTTTGACCTTTGTATATTTCTTTATTCACTATATGGGTCAGATGTTCCTTCTTAGTAAAGATCTGTTAATGAAATTGGTTTCATATAATTTTTTGGAATCATATTTTCTGGTTTTGAATCAGTTTCATTTATTATTGTCATATCTTCCTCTTTATTTGTACAAAGTTTTTCTTCATAATATCTTCCTTGTTTTTCATCTGTTAGGGTTAATAAACAAATTAATTTTTCTATATCCCTATTCACAGGGTTCATAAAATGTTCTTCTAATTCTTTTTTATATTCTATTAAACTAAGATTAGAGATTTTTCTTTATCTTTGAGTTTTTTCTCATATTTAGGTATTAATGCATCTGATCTCTTAGGTTCTTTTAATTCTACAAATGGATTAAACTTATAACCTATAAATTCATTATTTTTAGGTATGTTATTTACATCCATTCTCATTGTAGTTTTTTATTATAACCATATTCTTTTATTTCTTTTAGACATCTTTTTGTGTCTCATTTATGTCGCATAAGGACTTGATGTTTGATTCTTATGCCATATCTATTTCTTCTGCTAAAAGATTTAAAGATTTCATTATTGTCATTTGGTTTTTTTGATATGCTTGTTAGGTTTCCATTAAGATCTAATTCTATATTTTGTAGTTTATTTTTAAACATTATTGGAATAATAATATTATTTTTAATATTACGTCATGGATTAATTCTTTCATTACTTTAACTTCTTGTTTTAGATTTGTTGCTTCTTTTTCCCTGTTAGAGGGTTCTGCTTCTTTCATTAAATCGCATTTTCAAATTTATAGATTAAACTTAACATTTGCTTTAAGTTTTTATTATTAATATTAATGGAAAAGCTAGGATATATTGTAAATTTTAATTTCTGGTATCCTAAGTTTTCATGAATATTTCTAATAAAACATATTTTCTATTTATTATTCTATTGTCTAGTAATACTAATTTTATTAGTGATCGGTACAAAACTATAAGTGCACACTATCATAGTTTTATAATAAAGTGATAAGAAGAATATTTCTTCACGGATTGGTAACTTACTTTTAACAAATACCAAAATTATACTAATTTCAATTTTATCTAGAGAATTTACTAAGATTGGTGTAATTGAAATTTAAAATAAAATCAATTTAAAAAAAATCCACAAAATAAAATAAAGATGTTTGAGAATCAAATCAATCAAAGAAAACTTTTAGGAAATCGATTTCACCTAATCCCTCAGTATGCTTTACTCATCTAGCTAATTGAATTTAATTCTCTTTGTTTGTTGGCAATCTCCAAAAAATATCCAAAAGTTTCTTTTGATAGTCAATTGAAAATATTCTTGTTCATTAATTTACACAAGAGTATACAATTTAATAAAGCAAGAAAGCATACCAATGATTTTAAAACTACACAGATTCATACCAGTTTTTCAATCTCTATATTTTTCTATGTCGAAATATTTCAGATCTATCCTATAATTCCTTCTTTCGATAGTAAATCACAAGATTAAAATCATATAATTAATGGCCAGCTAATTATAAATAATAAGCTCAAAATAAATCAGACAAACATGAAGAGAAATAATTCAAATTAACATAGAAAATTAAGCATAATTTGAAATTAAATTACATATTTTTCCTAGAACAAAGAAAAATTAGTTCATGCTAAAAATTAAATTTAATATAAACGAATTCACCATAATTTTTTATAAAAATTGAAAGAAAATTGATTTGCAAAAAGAATCTACTTTCGTGTTAATCTGTTGTGCACTTTTCTCTTTCCTACGTCGTTCTCAGTTTTTTTTTCTAAACTGTGACTCCTCAGTTTTTTCCTTCTTTTTCTTTGTTTCTTCTGTCGCTCTCTTTCTCATTTCTCCCCCTTCGTTTTGTCTTCAGCTTCTATATATATATTTAACGACTTTTTTGTTTGTTTTTGTTTATATATATATATATATATATATATATATATATATATATATATATATATATATATATATATATCTTTCCTTTTAGATTTAGATAAATCTTCATTTAAATTTCAGTCTTTAGATGATATGCTTCTAAAATTTTGGATCTTCATTATCTTCGAATCTGTAATAAAATTTAAATAATAATAATGAAGTCTAAATTCAATAAAAAAAATAAAATAAAATTAAAGTTAAAGTTGATAAGTGATAAATTATGCCAAATTATGCAAGTCATCAATTAGTGTATAATTCATTTTCTGAAATGTATTATTAATATTTGAATTCTTCCTAAATAGATGTATCCCATTTTTCTTTTGTTCTTTTGAGGGATTTTTCATAGTTGATATAGAATTTTTTCTCAATTAATGTTATATTATTCTTTTCTTTTTCATTTGTAATATTAATGCTCATTTTTTATTACTTGTTCCATAATAAAGTATATCTTTATTTGAAAATACTTTTCTTATTTTTTAGAATAATAAATTTTGAATCCATCTCATTCCTTATGATTTATACTTGTTTTTTGTATTTCTTCAAAATTCTTTTTATTAATTACTATTTCTTGTGAAAAACATTATGAGATTTCTTGTGTTTCTATATATATATATATATATATATTATTTCTTGATTTTTTAATATTTTTATCATTTTTTATAAAAAAAATCACTATTTAATTTTGTTAACTTTAACTTCAATTAAGTTGGGCGATATTTGTGATATTTTTGAAACCTTAAGAATATTTTTGATATTAAAGTTGGTGTATCCCTTGCTAAAGTAAGGTTCTAATGGTATATCCTTGTATAATTTTGATAATAATCTGTACTTTTGCATAAAGTTAAGGTATCATACAAAACCTTTTCCCCATTTTTTTCAATCTAGATGGAGCTCTTCCATTAGGGGTGAGTGTAGGCTAATTGGTTGGTTTTTGAGCTAATTTATAAGCCAATTTTATCTTCGTTGTTTTGGACCTATAATCATATCATGAGGACCAATTGAACATGACTGTGATTAATACTCAATGGTGAAATCAAACTTATACTTTATCAAAGTCAATACTTGGTTGTCTATATTCACTAAATGAAGAATAAACATGAGGTAAAAACTTAGCTTCAGTATTGTCACTTTTTGGTCTTTAATGATAGGATTTTTTTGAAGGATTTAAGAGAGCATTTCAATTTGTTGGTGATTATAACAAAGTTGTTAAATCTCTATTTAGAGTACTAGAATAACTATATCCATTCATATGAGTCTATTATAATTAAATTCTAATTGCATACAAGTTGATATATATACTCATATTACTTTTTGATTTTTCTTTTATAAGAAACATATACCGATAATAAGTGAGATATGAGTGAGATACCCAGAAGAGTCTAAAAGGTGAGAGTGAGACTTAGTTTTAAAGAATAATACATTTTATATATAGGAATAATTAAAAATATATATTTAAAAATTAATATGTATTAAAAGTAGATGCTTGGTTCGGCTATAGAAGGTTTTTGAATTTTCAGATCTTTAACTGATTCGATGAAGTTGGTTTTGATATTTTTTGAACTTTTTTGGACCATAAGTAACCTCCAAAAAATATATATATAAGTTCGGCTTGGACTTGAATTCGGGTTGGTTGGTCGGTCAGTTTTTGAAAAAAAACGCTTACCCCTGAGTTACACTTAATCTTCTACTTTCAAAATCTTGCTGCTTGCATGAAAGGCAATGATGAGAACTACGAGACATTTGGCCTTAATGAAAGATTTCCTGTGGTGTGGTATCTTCTATATGCATGATGGAATCCCTTTTGACTGGATTTCCAGAATAATATTTATTCATGTAATGAGACCAGCCATGTGAGATTGAATGTGCGGTCTTCTGATACAGCAATATTTAATTAGATGTAATGCATTTTTGTGGATGAAAAATGCAACATTTGCAATTTCTAGACATTATAAACGCTTTGACGCGTTTTTAGAAGCCGAAGCTAACAAAGTTGCTGGAAAATATGATAATGCCTCAATTGACTTTCAGATTGAGTTCTACAAAAAGGAGGGTTTAACTCCATATTCTAAAGAAAAACTTCCTATTACAAGTGGTGAGTAGAGTTTGCCCCTTTTGTCGTAAGTATATATTCTGTATTGACTTTTACGTTATGGCTGGCTCTGCAGATGTTCCTTAAGGATGTGTAATAATAAGGGAGCATGTTCCTATTAGCAATTTGTTTACTTGTCTTTGGTTCAATGAAGTTGATCGTTTTACGTCAAGAGACCAAATTAGTTTTTCCATTGCTAGGGACCGTATCAGAGCAAAGTCAAATTATACTGTCAATATGTTTTTGGATTGTGAGAGGCGCAACTTCGTGGTTCAGGTAATTATATTTATTCCCATAGATATGATTAGGTGGCATCAATGTGAGGGTAGGAGAATCCAATTAATTTTCTTAAATTTTATTAGGTTTTCAGTGTGTATTATAAATAAGCTGAAATTTTACTGCACATACAAATAATTTTTTACAGTTCTAAAAAATATTCATGGGTTTGTCAAGGTTTAATAGATAGATCATACAGAACCAGATCTTCAACGTAGAATTTACAGGAGATGCATACATGTATAGTGAAATAAATATGTATATGCATTTGTAATACTTGCACAAACACGTTGGTGTAGGCATATTTATATGTAACTCGTGCTTTTGCTACACAATTATCAAGATCTTTGAGTTGGATTTATTCTGTTTTTTTTTTCCCTTCAATTTGCAAATATAATCCTCTTTTTCCTTTTGCTTGAAACCTTCTGGTGCTCCATGTAGGGGTGTCCATAAACCGGATCGGACCGGACCGGACCGGACCGGACCAAACCGAACGGTTTGACTAATCAAACGGTCCGGTCCGGTTTGTATTAATTTTAAACCGTTCAAACCGGACCGGACCGGTTTAATAATATATTAAAAAATTTACATTATTCTTCATTAAATTATAAAAAAATCGAACCAAACCGGAAATAAAACCGGACCGAACGGTTTTATAAGTCAAACGGTCCGGTCCGGTTTTTATTTCTTAAAACCGTTTCAAACGGTCCGGTCCGGTCCGATCCGAGTAATATGAACGGTTTGGTCCGGTTAATTTTTTTTTAGGAAAAACCGGACCGGACCGGACCGGACCATGGACACCCCTAGCTCCATGTATATCTCTTCTTCCAAGTCTTTATGTAGGAAGACCATTTTGACATTCATTTGCTCAACCTCCAGGTCAAGACTTGCTGCTAACCTCAGCACAATACGGATAGATGTCATTTTCACAACTAGTGAGAAAATCTTGTCGAAGTCAACTCCTTTTCTTTGAATGAATCCCTTGACAACTAGTTTTGCTTTGTATCGTGGACTGGAACTGTGTCCTTCATGCTTCACCCTGAATAATTATTTACTTTTCAATGCCCTCTTCTCTTTGGGCAACTTCATCAGCTCAAAAGTTTTGTTCTTATGCATCTTATCTTGCATGACTTCAATCCATTTTTGTTTGGATTCGTCATCCATGACTTCTTCTTAACTCTCAGGTTCTCCCCCATTAGTGAAAGTTATATACTCATTCGGAGGATATGTGGTATAGGGTTGTCTCAGTTTATCACTTCTTAGTGGAACTGGAGAAGCTATAGATGTTACTTCCTCCAACTTGTCTTGACACTGAGGAATTAATTCCAAATATAATGAGTCACCATTGGAATTAGGAACATCCTTCTTCATTTTGACAATATCTTCAATGGTCTCATCTTCAAAAAATACAACAGCATGGTTCTTGACCATAGCCAATAAAAATTGGCATCAAGTTTGGATCTCTCATCCTTAGGGATATGAACAAATGCTTTGCAGCCAAACTTTCTTGACCATACTTTATTTGAAACATCCATCTTGATAGGAGTACAAGGTGAAAGATTCAACACATATGCAACTGTGAATATGACTTCACCCCAGAAAGTTTTAGGCAACTTTGCATGTGAGAGTAGACATTTGACTCTCTCCATCAAAATTTCATTAATCCTCTCTGCTAATCCATTTAACTACGATGTCTTTGGAGGTGTCATCTAATGCCGAATACCATGCTTTTGTAGTAATCATGAAAAGGTCCTATGTATTCTCCACCATCATCTGTCCGGATGCACTTCAGCTTCTTCCCAGTCTGTCTCTCAATTGAGACATGAAATTCTTTGAAGATATCTAACACCTGATCTTTTTTTTTCATAAGATATACCCACGTCTTCCTTTAATGATCATCATTGAAAGTCACCAAGTATTGAGCACCACCAAGTGACTTTGGCATTGGTCCACACAAATATGAATGAATAAGATTTAAAATATTATTCATTCTAGAAAGAGAGGAACTCTTGAAAGCAACTCTGTTTTGCTTTCCTACTAGACAATTAACAAATTTCTTCAAATGTACTTCATCCATTCCGGACAGTATCTTCTTCTTGGCTAGACTTGTCATACCTTTTTCACCCATGTGACTGAGTCTCCTATGCCATAATTCAACTATACTTTCTTTCTCCACGTCATTTACTGTGTCGGTGGAGAGCTTCGCTTGCATTATATACAAAGTTGTATGCTTATCACCTCTAGCCACTACTAAGAAGCCTTTTGTAAGTTTCCATTTGTCATAAATGAAAGAACTGCAATATCCTTCATTTGAAAGTTTGCGTACAAAGATCAAATTCAGACGCATATATGGAATATGCCAAACATCCTTCAGAAATAGTCTGGTTACATTCTCTATTTTTAAGCAAACATCCCCTCTGCCAACAACCTTTGACAGGCCTTCATTTCCCATTCTAACAACACCAAAACTTCTAGGTGTGTATGATGAGAAAAATTCTCTACGCGATGTAGTGTGAATTATAGCACCACTATAAATCACCCAGCTGGTCTCGTGTGATGCAAGATTAACAAAATCTTAATCACAAACGATATTGAACTCGTCTATGGTATTTGTTTGCTCATCATCACTGCTATCGTCTTTCTTCATTTCTTTGCCTTTGTTTGTTTTCTATTCCTTCTTGAACACCCGGTAAAATTTCTTGATGTGACCCTTCCTCTTACAATGATGGCATTTAACATTGGAAAATTTGTTTGATTTTCCTATGCTCTTGCCTTTAGATTTTTGTTCTTTGTATTATCTTTTTCCTTTGGACTCTATAATAAGAGCTTGTGCTTTTGAATCTCTCTCTATGTTTTGTTTCTCATATGACAACATGGCTTCTACAAAAACTTCAAACTCCATCTTGTCTTTTGCATAAGTCAGAGTTATTGTGAGATGATTATATGATGAGGGTAGTGATGTAAACAACATCACAGCTTTCTCTTCATCGCCGAAACTCACATTGAATCTTGTTAAGTGAGAAAGCTTATTGTTGAAATCGCTAACGTGCTGCATCATACTCACATTATCTTCCTTCCTTATCTGATATCTCCTTCCATAAATAAAATTTATTGGCAAGGTTCTTTGACATGTACATGTTTTTTAGAGTCTCTCATGTTTCTTTTGCAGTGTTGCAATTTTTTAATTCAATATTTTGTAAGACACTGTTTGAGAGAGAGGATTTAGACGGATTGTACTAGCTGAAATCTCATCTATCTCCTTCAACTATTCCTTGATGACGGTTGCTGCCTTTTTCTATTTCCTCAACAATGCCTTATGGACCTTATATTGAATGAGAATATCCTTTATCCTCCTTTGCTATAAAGAGATTATTATTGTCATTAGATTTCTTAATATCTACCTTCTGACTTGACATTTTTTTCACTCTATTTCATTTTCTGCAAATAAATACGCCCTAGACTTAATAAAATATTTTCTGATGTGATAGACCAGTCTATGCTACAATAACAGAGCATACTAAGAATTTTACTATACCAACTCTGATACTAGTTGTTCGGCACAACGGATACAAATAAAATAAATTCAACAAAGTAAAATAATGATACCGATAATTTAACGTGGTTCACCTTTTAATTTGAGCTAAGTTCACGAGACAACCTTCGAAAAATATTTCTTCCACTAATAAAATTAATGGGTATAAAGTAAGAGGTAATACAACAAATTGAGATAAACTCAAAATAGTGTCACACAAGTGTTTTCCAAACTCACTATTTTGTCACTCTCCTTTTAGAAAAATATCACAATATTTTTCTAAAATATTCTCTCCCAATCTCTTACACACACAATACTATTTTTCTTCAAAGGAAATTGTTCCTTTGGCTTTGCTTTGCTTCTCTTGTTTTGGTGTGTTTTTATTTTTCTCTAAGGTAAAATTATCTATCACTTATGTGGCCAAAAATTGTCTACATAGCTAGCCAAATTTTGGCTACAAAAATATTTGTTAAATGTGGTTACACCTAACATTTTTATTTTCTTCCCCTTTCATATGGGTGGAACCTATAAATTAACCATCAATGGCAGGTATAATTATTAAGATATTAAGTACCATTTGATCTATATTAAAATAAAAGTCTATTTGTCACAAGTTTGTATAAATAACTAGTGATGTAGTGTAGTATTATTGTTAGTAGAATTGAACTTACATAACTATATCCATATCTAATGAGAAACTATCATGTCAGTTGTAAATGTGATATAATTGTGATATATAAAAAATTTCATTAAAAAAATTACAATGCTATCAAATGAAATAGAAGAAATTTGGAGAGAGAAAATCATAAATAGGAAATTGAAATTATATTATGAAAAGATGCACCGAGACAATGGTACAAGAAGTTTGAGCCTGTTATGGGGGGGAGCAAGGGTACAAACAGACTACTTTAAACCATTGTGTTTTTATGCATAAATTCGCTGATGATGATTCCATTGTTCTTATGCTCTATATGGATGATATATTGATTGTTGGCCGAAATATTTCTAAAATCAACAACTTGAAAAAGCAATTGAGTAAGTCTTTCTCCATGAAAGACTTGGGAACAACAAAGTAGATTCTTGATATGAGTATTATTAGAGACAAAGGTGCCAAGAAATTATGGTTGTCATAGGAGAAGTACATTGAGAAAGTAGTTTAGAGATTTAATATGGACAAGGCTAAAGCGATTAGTTGTCTTCTTGCTAATCACTTTAAGCTAAGTTTTAAGTAGATCCCTTCTACATGCAAAGAAAAGGAAGAAATGGAAAAGGTTCCATATGCTTCAGCAGTTGGAAGTCTAATGTATATCATGGTTTGTACACAGTCATCTATTGTTCATGCAGTTGGAGTTGTGAGTAGATTCCTTTCATGTATCTTCGAGATTCTTCCAAAATATGCCTATATTTTGGAAATGACAAACCTGTGTTAGTTGGATACACAGATACAGATATGGCTGGTGATGTGGATTCTAGAAAATCCATTTCAGGTTACTTGATTACATTTGTAGGGGGAGTTGTGTCATAGCAGTCAAAGTTACAAAAATGTGTTGTACTGTCCATTACAGAAGCAGAGTTTATAGCGGCAACAAAAACATGTAAAGAGTTGCTATGAATGAAAAAGTTATTGAAATAACTTGGATTAATGGTGTAATGGAGAAAAGGCTACTACATTTGGAGAAGATCCATAAAGAGAAAAATGGATCAAACATGTTGATGAAAATTCTTCCAAGACATAATTTTGAATATTGTCGTTTAGCTGCTTGATTGGTGGAGCTTTCCGTGTAGTCAAGAGGGGAAGATTTGTAGGTCCCGTACACATGAAAGAGGAAGAAAATAAAAATGTTAGGTGCAAGCACATTTAATAAATGCATCAAATATTTTTGTGATTGAAATTTGGCTAGCTATGTGGCCAATTTCTGGGCACATAAAGGATAGACAATTTTGCCTATAAATAGACAATGTTTTTTGTCTTAGAGGAAAACACCAACATACTAAAAGAAGAGAAGCAAAGCAAAGTCAAAGGAACAATTTACTTTGAAGAAAAATAATATTGTGTAAGAGAGAGAATATTTTAGAAAAATATTGAGATATTTTTCTAAAAAGGGAGTAACAAAATATTGAGTTTGGAAAACATTTATTTGACACTATTTTAAATCTATCTCAATTTATTGTATTGTCTTTCACTTTGTATCTATTAATTTTATTAATAAAATAAATATTTTTCAGAATTTGTCCCTATGAATCATATTGAATTGTGACCAAATTATAGGATGAATCATGTTGAATTGTCGGTATCATTATTTTATTTTGTTAAATTTATTTTATTTGTATATAGCCAACATAATTAATGTGAAATTGCATTTATCCTTGTCGAACAAAATAAAAGAATAAGAGAGAATCTCTTCGTTGTTTACAAAGGAATAAATTCTGTTTTATCTTTGCATACTTCTCTTCACTTGATTTGTACATCTTCCCCACACTTTGCTGCGTACAGAAATACCACAGAGACGTACTCAAGCGCCTAGCTCCTCACATTCCTGTTGTCCTTTCTCCTCCACCACCACTGCTATTACTGCCAGCAACATTTTTTGATGCCCTACTAAACAGGATTCCGCAAAGGCGTGAAAGAAATAAGAGAACTGGCTCAAAACGGCACCGCAAAGTTGTTGCTGGGTGATGGAGATGTTGAGTAAAGGTAAAAAGTTCTGTTCAAGCCAATTATATTATTATTTTCCCTCCCCCTTAAAACAAAATTCTGGAAGATGTGTGCAAGATGAATGTTGTAGCTCTGCTTCGACAACAAAATCTCATTCTTTGTACTCTCGGGATTTCTCTCAAATTTACCCATTTTTTATTGTATATATAAAATATAAATTTCCCATAATTCATTATATAGGTTGCTTCGGAAGCTCTATTGTGGTAGCCCATTTTTATCAATAATGTTATTGTACTTGAACTCAATTTATATCATAGCTATTTATTCATGTATCCTCTGAAAATTAACAAAGTTGATGAAAGTTACTGCTAATATTTCCACTTTTCTCTCTTAATTTCTGATAAATCACAAATGATGTGACCTAAAAATAAATACGTATAGTCAAATATATATAAAACTGTATCTAATAAAAAGCTATATCATCAGTTCGATTGTGATGTGGTTATAGTATATTAAAGTATTCGTTTTAGTATGTCTTTGTCAGGAATCAGGATGACCTGGTAGCCAAGAAAGTTTGAATAAATGAAATTTGCCCTAACAGATGAGTTTCAAGGGAAGTATTAAAATACACGAAAATATTATACGGATTATTGACATGGTTGGAGTTTTCTGAAAATTTTCTAAATATTAAAAATAACTATATGGAATATCGACGAATTATTCTTATATTGATGTTATTCTATTAATGGACAGTGGATACATTAAGAATTTTATCTCATATAATAGAATCCTAACACAACAGTAATTTTTGGCTGATAATGTCATCACAGATTTATTTGCATTTTTAAAGATTCTGATTTTTTTTTCAAGTGATAGATAAATTTCATTGAAAAAAATCAGAAAAAATGCAAGCTTAACAACCAATCAACCGATTTCAAATGGCAGTAAACACACGAAATAGAAAAACAACAATATAACATAAAAATTCAATACTAAAAGAGGCTCCATCTTCAACAAACTAAATACTATCAGAAGAGATCATGATCTAAAAACTTATAACAGAAAAGCTAGTAGATGATGCACATTAATAGGCTCACACCTCATGAGAGTTATTTAGTATAAAATGGGAGAAAGTGAAACAAATTCAATAGTAGATACAACTAGAATCTAATTTATTTTTTACTATTTTAAAGTGATATTATAAATTAGGGTAATGTGTTGTAAAGATCCCTTACATTAAGAGATTTATGTCAATTAGTTCTATACATTATAAAAACTATCATTTAATTCTCTACATTTTGTAAAATATATCAAAAAAGGATAAATTTTACTATTCACACAACTACAATACATACATATGACCTTGGTTTTTAACCATAACCGTAGATCTATGACCACGGTTATAAAAATCGAGGACTAAGTGAGAAAGACCATAGACTATTACCTATGGCCTTGGTTTTTAAATAACTGAGGTCATATGGCATGTCTATGGTCTTGGTCTTTCAATAACCAAGGTCATAGGGTTATCGTATGACCTTAAATTTAAATAAAAATACAATTATTAATTACAATATTAAAAATCAATATAAATTATAATAAATTTATTAATTAAAATATTAAAAATCATATTTTATTAAAATTAAAAATGTAATTACATTTGAGAGTTTATACACTAAAACATAATAAAAACTTACTAGTTAATTCTAATATTTACAAT
The DNA here is from genome assembly GCA_037013495.1 of Hippophae tibetana. NCBI lineage: Eukaryota > Viridiplantae > Streptophyta > Magnoliopsida > Rosales > Elaeagnaceae > Hippophae > Hippophae tibetana. The sequence goes on along the minus strand of CM072807.1, from coordinate 24,142,551 downwards.
GACTGAAGAATAAAATTACTATTACAAACTGACTTCTTACTATTAGAATCATTTATAAATGTACTTCTTCAAATCAAATCCACAATGACTTCAACAGAAATGTAGAAGTAAATACCATAGGCGTTGTTAGTAGTAGTTGGTGTATTGGTGCTGGTGTTGGAGCGTTGGTGCTGGTATTGGTGCACTAGTGTGCTGGTTCGCTGGTGTGTTGGTCTTCTTTGTCCCATATCTATGATATGTGTAAACAAATACCAAAGTAAAAATCATGTGATGAGAAAATCAAATCATCGCAGCCATATACAACCCTTCTAGGAATTGCATATTTATATAAACCAAATAAGCAGAGTTGTATAAAATAACATCAGTATGCCTAACAAGTTTTAACATAATCTCAGGTTTTTAACATAATCAATAACTATATAGACGTGACAATATATAAAACACCAAGATATCGTTTAGCACCACTGTCTAATAACATCAATTATTATATATATCCTTTTCTACCTTTTCCTCTCTTCTAGCCTCCTGCTTTTTTTCCTTCCTTGGTGTCGTCATTATTTTCTCCCTGTTACAAGATAGACAAACATAATATTAAGTAAAATACACCACCTAAGTTACATTATAATCCAACAACAGAGTAGTTTAATATGTAATACATGTATATTTAATCACAATTGAAACCATTTAAAGGGCTTACATACTTATTGGTTTAAATTTTGAAAGATAAAAACTAAAATAGAGCAAACATGAGAAAGCACCAAGTACTATCAATTAGCATATAAATCAAAGTGAAATTGACATTTTGACAATGGTAATTTGGACCAAGAAGCTGAGTGGAATAGAATGTGAAGATTTGAAGAGTTTGACAACACCAGGTACCAACACCAAGCACCAACACCAAACACCAAGCCAAGCACCAGGCTAAGCACCAACACCAATACCAAGCACCAGGCCAAGCACTAGTACCAGTACCAGCACCAACACCAACACCAGCATCAAGCACCAGTACCAGCACCAGCACCAGCACCAAGCACTAGGCCAAACACTGGAAATTAGCATACTTCCAAAAACCAATCTTGATGTAGAAGCCTAAAAGTAAAAAAAAGGAAAGAAATTAATACAACAGTATAATTAGAAATTGTCAAACCATTACTTCTATATGGATTCTAAAATGTATTAGGTGTTGCACATAGATAACAGAAAGAAATTTCAACCAAAGAAGTAAAGACTATAGAGAGATTTATCATACAACTATATTACTTACCGGATGCCTGGGAAGAAGGAACAACCCTAGCATAAGAACACCGAAAAAATGAAGCTTGTCAATTAAAAGGGAAAAGGAAAAACTAAAAGGAAAAGGATATGAAGACACTGACCTCCTTCCAGCACATCCAAAAGTAAAGGACAACAATCGCAACGATATACTTGAACAACATTTTCGTCACAACCCTTGTATGTGCCTTGAACCACTTGAATCTCATTGTCCTTGCGAATTGGCATAGAAACTTTTGGCGGAGATCGATGGAGAGAGGTGCGCTCATCAACACTAGGGTTGCTCTGGGATGACTCTGAAGAGAGTGGAGAATGTGAATAGCTAGGGTTAATGATGAGTAGAGAAAAGAAATTAATAATGGGAAAAAATATTTGCATAGGGTAGCATATTATATATTAATAGTTGGCCAAGAGTGAGAAAAAGAGAGAGAGAGAGGGGAAAAAAAGAAAGACGAAAAAAGAAAAAAAAGAAAGAAAGAAAGAAAGAGGAAAAATGAAAAAAAAGGGAAAAGAAAAAAAAAATGATACAAAAATTTGGTGTTTCATATAATTAAAAAGAAAAAAAATTGATAACGTATATTTATAGCCTTATTTATTTAAAAACCAAGGCCATAAGGTATGTTTATGACTTCGGTTTTTAAATAACCAAGGTCATAGGGTTTTGACCTTGACTTTTAAAAAAATCGAGACCAAATTTATGAAATTATGTGTATGTATTGTAATAGTGTCATTACATATTTTAATAGTTTTTATAATAAAATATTTACTATTTATTTAATATTTTAATAGTTTTTATGATAATTATCAAAGTAAAAAATTATTTTTATCCTCTCCTTATTTACTAATAAAATAAAATAAAGTAACGAGAAAATAATATTTTTTATTTAAAATATTAATAAAAAATAGTTTTTGTGATTTTTTACAAAAGTAGAAGAAAACCAATACTTTTTCTTTTCTTTTTATAAGGAATTAAATAATTTTTTTAACTTAATATAAGAGCCTATATGATACTTTTTCCAATAAAGTAAAATGTATGTTAAACAGGAAAATACGAGTCAAATTGACACAGCATGATTATCACCTACACTTATTAAAGTGTTATCTTAGTTGATGGCCGTGAATTAGATTTGATCAAAACACATCAAGTGTGTTTAATCTAAAACACGAAGTCTGTAAATGCCATCAACATTATGATTGCAATAAGTACTTAAAATGTAATATTACGACCAGCGCCATCCAAAGAATGTTAAGGATTTCATTTCATGCCTAGATAAATACTAATAGATAATATGGATATATATTTTATATAATATATAAATAATATGATATATCAAATATTAAAAAATTAAACTTTAAAATAATTAAAACTCTTATATAAATAACACATTAATATCTTTCTTAATTAATGTAATATATTTTTACTATAAACTAACAATAAAAACTTTGTGACCCATGTGAAGGCGTGCTTTTAAAAAATTAAGCTGATCCATTTGTTTAAAATTTACACTTCTTCATGATTCAATTAGCAAGGAATGTCAAAAGAAGTGTGCGGCAAATGTGTATGGCTGAAAGAAAGATGAGAGTAGATCACTAGACATATAGAAACATTTCCCAGCTTTTTAAGAGAATTTGTTTGTGATATTTATTTATAGTATAAGATATTGGATAGAATTGATAAGATTATATTTTTTTTGAATAATCACTTCTTCTTCTTCTCATTTAAGGGTACATATATAAACATCTTTATGTACATAGCGGGGTGCGTATTAGCGACCTGGTTACTACAAACTAATTTACAGAATCGAGATCATTCGTTACAAGTATTTACAAATAAAGGGTATTTCACGGGTTGCATCTCAGATTGCCTGATAGTACCTCGGGGTAGAAAGATAAATATTTTTATATTACTGGAGATATTTGGGATGACGGGGTGAATTTCTTAATTCGACATACCTAGAACCCTAATTTTAACACTTCATAACCTCGGGCTAGCGAGTTTATGAGTAAACTGGATATTAGTGGTAAAGAAAAAATAAGGCGGGTTGAGCTACAAAATACCTCAAATGAAGGTTATAGTGATATCCTGTCTATAGCTTGCTTAAAGAAGTCCGGGATGTAACGAGGTTATACAAATGAATATCAAGGTCATTATTTTAGTATATATTTTGTTTGTTTGTATTTGCATAGTTGGTAAATTTGACTAATGTATATATATCTTACAAGGATGGATTATTCACACGTTGATCTAGAGGATCTTATTGACACTTCAGGTGTACAAGAACTAGCTCCTAGTTATTTGCGTCTTACGTACATGACCCTATCACCTACACAAGAGGATCTCTTCGCTAATTTAGAGGTAGAAACTACCCCAGAGAATGTAATTCCTTCAACTAATTTGGATAACCCGAGCTTGACATCACCTTGTGAAACGGGAACGTCAAAAAAAGGAAGGTTGGGGAATATACTCCTAGAATGAAGGCAATGGACATGGATGACTTTGAGTTCGATGAGGTCATTTTGAAAGACGCCGTTGTTTTGGAGACTCCTATTACTTATTTTAATGAGGGGATTTTTGAACGAATAGAGCTTAAACGAGATATGTATCATCATTTTGGAACAAAGATTGAGAGGGCACATGTGAGAGCAACTCGTAAGAGCGAAGGGGGGACGCATGGGGAACTAATTGCAGATCGCTTATTGGAGGTATAAAAACGTATTAATTTCATTTTCTGTGATACAATTTTTATTACATTGTTTCGATTCATGTCGTTTGTAGACGGTGTGTTTAGCGAGAGAAGATGAGCTATCATTACGGGGTTATAAACGCGAATTACAAGCTAGTCGGTTACAAATAGCCAAATACGAGGAATTGGTAAAAGACAAGGATGTCTTGATTTCTGATAAGGATACAAAAAATTTAAATTTAGAGAACGAAGTGGTTGATAAAGTCAAGAAATTAAGAAAAATGGACACGTACTGTTTCGAGAAGGGTGAGGCCGCTAAACATTTTGAAAATCTAGCGAAAGAGGCTGATGAAAAGAACCTCGCGTTTTAAGAGCAAATTTTTGCTATGTCGACTCAAGTTAATTCACTATCCACATTAGTAGATACATTAAGAGTGGAATGTACCAAGGCTTACCGTAGTGGTGTGAGCTTTGTGATAAATAACCTCAAACTGCATGCTCGAAAACTAGGTTTGAATGTGCCTTATGTGTCATTGATGTGAGCTTTTTAGAGCAACATGCCAAAAACACCTCGGGTTGCCACACCGTAAGGTTCACCTCGAGATACTACGGCCACCTCAAGTCATCAACGTGATGGGGTAGTAGTGGAAGATGCTACTGCATGAAAGGTTTTATATGTTTTTTTGGAAGTTTATGTAAAAGAAATTTTGGAACTTGAACTCATTTAATTTTAAATGTTGTATTTATTTATATATATATTTGTTCGGTTTGAAATTTATATATTTATACTGTGTTAGTATGGTATGTATAATTGAGAGGATTTGAGGTCGTATTGATCTGAATTTTATTTAACTAAGCGAGAAGACAACTGCTAAGAAGTAACCGTAGGTCGTTTAATCATAATGGATTATAATAGAGTAAATTTGGATGATTTGTTTGAAACGGCGGGGTTATTACCAACTAATAATGTACTTCATGTAGTAAGAGAGCGAGCTATTTTTTCTCAAGGTGGAAAAATAAGTTCAACCTTAGTTACTATACCTGCATCACATGATGTAATAAAACGAGTTGTTTCCCCTAATCATAGCGATGAGGTTAATCAAATTCCTCAAAAGGTCGCGAAGGGTAAAATGAAGGAAATACGCACTACAATTGTTAGGTCGTCTCTTTCTTTTATGAACGAGGTGTGTATTGAAAATTCTCCGCTTGATGAGGTATCCATTTTAAAGGATATTAAGCCTTTATAGAGTATATACCCTTCCTTGAAAGAAAGAGGTGATTCAAGCGGGGTGGAGAAGCTTTTCAAAGAAGGTATGTTTAACACACCTCGTGTGCAAGAAGAATTATATTATCATTTTAGGGTACCTGAAGACCGTCCTCCTATTTATATAGCCCGTAAGAGAGAGGGTGGGCCTGTGTGGCATATGATAGCAAGACGTATGTTTGATGTAAGTGATAAAAAAAATGAACTTTATTACAAAGTGAATTGGTGAATATTTTAATATATATATATATATATATATATATTTCATTTGTATAATAATAATAATAATATATTTTAGGCCATAGTTGTGGCAAAGGATGCAGAAATAGAAGCAAAAATATTCGAAGAAACCAATGAGTGTACAGAGCAAGAGTTACATGTATGGAAAACACGATGTAAAGTTATGAAGAAAGATTTAGCGGATGCGCGAGAATATTTGAAGTTAGCGCTTCTTGAACAATAAAAATATAAAATGAGGTGGATGGATTGCGCCAATTAAGGAACAGACATAAAATTTCCTCATGATTGTGCTAGTAGTAATTTATTTGTAGTAATGTTTCAACCATCTAAGAGTTTGTATAATATGATTGTAATAATGATGAACAATGTGATGCGAATAAAATCTAGTAAGCATGTTAGTCTCAGGATGATGTCTTTGCTACTGTATTTCACTTCTCGAGTGGAGGGGGGGTCAGGGGACTCCTTCTCCAATCGCGAGGCATAGGATGTATCCCGTATCTCGAGTGGGGGGGTCAAGGGACTCCTCCTCCAATCACAAGGCATAAGAGAGACCACATCTCGCGTGGGGGTATCAGTGGACTTCTTCTCCAATCACGAGGCAATAGGGTGTCTTGCATCTCAAGTGAGAAGGTCAAATGACTTATCCTCACTTGGGGCATGAAATGAGACACCCAAAACACTACGAGCATATTTCGCATCTCGAGTGGGGGGGTCAGGGGACTCCTCCTCCAATCACAAGGCATAGGATATATCCCATATCTCGAGTGGAAGGGTCAGCGGACTCCTTCTTCAATCACGAGGCATAAGACAAACCGCATCTCGCGTGGGGGGTCAAGGGACTCCTTCTCCAATCACGAGGCAATAGGGTGTCTTGCATCTCAAGTGAGAAGGTCAAATGACTTATCCTCACTTGGGGCATGAAATGAGATGCCCAAAACATTGCAAGCATATTTCACATCTCGAGTGGAGGGTTAGAGGACTCCTCCTCCCATCATAAGGCATAGGATATATCCCGCATCTCAAGTGAGAGGTTAGGGGACTCCTCCTCCAATCACAAGGCATAGGATATATCCCGCATATCGAGTGGAAGGGTCAGGGGACTCCTCCTCCAATCACGAGGCAATAAGGTGTCTTGCATCTCAAGTGAAAAGGTCCAATGACTTATCCTCACTTGGGGCATGAAATGGGACGCCCAAAACATTGCAAGCATATTTCACATCTTTAGTGGGGGGTTAGAGGACTCCTCCTCCCATCACAAGGCATAGGATATATCCCACATCTCAAGTGGGGGGTTAGGGGACTCCTCTTCCAATCATCAGGCATAAGACAGACCGCATCTCGAGTGAGGGGGTCAGGGGACTCCTCCTCCAATCACAATTTTAACCTTGAAAATTTAATGGTTAGAAATTCATCTCATATATAAATATTTATTTCATATCAAGCATTTACATATGATATTTTTTAAGAAGCTCTTGGTTCCAGCTCAAACGGTCATTTATGCCATCACATTCTATCAAGTAAGAGTCTGCTGGTGTGATATCGTATATTTGATACAGGCCTTCCCATGCGGCAGCAAATTTTCCCGCGTTAACTTTCACTTTGCTACCCAATGCTCTCCGCAAGACCCATTCCTCGATACTAAAATTCTTGTGCTTGACGAATTTATTATGTCTGTTGGAGTGTTCTTTTTTGCGATTCAAGTCTTATTAAAGCTTCTTCTCTTTTTTCTTCGGCTAACAACATGTCCTCTTGTCGTAAACAATCATTTTCTTCTTGATCAATATCGGATCGAAGGGTAGGTTCTAATATATCAAGGGGTATAACTACTTCGGTACCATAAACGAGAGAAAAAGGAGTTTCTCCTGTTGTAGTTTTGGGAGTAGTTCGTGTTACCCAGAGGGCACCAGGCAACACATCCACCCATTTTATTTTAGCCCCTTCAAACTTTTTCGTAGTATATTAATGAGGGTTTTATTAGATGATTTAGCTTGACCATTTGCTTGCGGGCAGTAAGGGGTAGAATGATATAATTTGATACCTTTCTTGTCGCAGAAAGATATAATCTTTTGGCCGGTGAATTGTCTACCATTATCGGTAACCAATTCACGAGGCATGTCATATCTGCATATAATATTATGCCATATGAATCTCTCCATATCTGATTCTTGGATTCGAGCCAAAGGTTCAGCCTCTATCCATTTAGTAAAGTAATCAGTTGCAACAATGATAAACTTTCTTTGTCCTGAAGTTATGGATCTTGAATCTGTACCCGGACGATATGGCACATTGGCATGTCTCTGACATTTATCGCATCTTCTAACATAGGAGATGCAATCTTTGAGAAGCGTGGGCCAATAGTAACCTTGTCGAATAATTCTCTCAGAAAGTGCTCTTCCACGAGAATGAGCTCCACATTATCCGTCATGTAAATCACCCAAGACCATCTGAGCTTGAACCGTAGGTAAGCACTTAAGATATGGACCACCGTGATTCTTCCTATACAAAGCTCTCTAAATGATAACATAACTATTTTCTTTTGTCATGAGCTTACGAGCCAAGTGCTTGTCTTCAGGGAGAGTACCGTTGATAAGATATTCTACATATGGAATCAACCAAGAATCATGAGTAGTGTGCATGACATTTGTTCACGTTTGAAGTTTCAATTCACTTGGGGTAACACTAGGCCTTGATAAACTAGATATTGGTATGACTCTCTTTAAATCGGAGTTCACCACTGACGCTAACATAGCTTAGGAGTCAGCATGAGCGTTTTCTCCTCTTCGTATTTGTTTGATCTGAAAGGTTTCAAATACAGCCTTCATTTTTTTTTACCTCTAATGCATAGAGTTTCATTCTCTCCTCCTTGGCTTCAAAATTGTCATTTACTTGGTTCACCACCAGCCGTGAATCGCTATGAATTAACACCCTTTTAGCTCCAAGGTTTAACAATTGTTGTAATGCCAACAGTAAGGCTTCATATTCTGTGATATTATTAGTTGCTTGAAAGGTGATTCGAAGGCATTGCTCTATCAAGACTCTCATCGGGGTGAAAATTACTATTCCAACTCCTGCTCCATGTGAGTTGCTTGCACCATCGACATATACCCTCCATAATCCTTCTTCCAAAGATGATGTTTCTGTTGCGAGAGTTGGCCCTATCTCATGTATAGAATTACATTCTTGGGTATTCACATTTGTCCATTCTACAATAAAATCCGCTAGGGCTTGTCCTTTGATGGCAGCTAAAGGTTTATAATGTATTTCAAACTCGCTGAGCTCAATAGCTATTTGAGAAAGACGACCGGACAAATCAGGTTTGCCTAATATGTTTTTCAAGGGGTAAGGAGTAAGGACTACTACCCTGTGTGAACCAAAATAATGTCTGAGTTTGCAGGCCATCATTCTTATGGTAAAAGCCGCTTTATCTAGAGAGGGATATCATTGTTGAGCTCCTGTTGATGAATGACTCACATAATAAATAGGGTATTGAGTTCCCCCACAGTCGACCACTAATACCGCACTAGAAGCTTTGTCCGTAAAGTACATGTATAGGTATAAGTTTTCACCCACCGAAGGACTAACTAAAAGAGGTGCTCTTCCCAAGTAATCTTTAATGGATTGGAAAGCTTGTTCACACTCAATATCCCATAAGTACTCCGTGTTCTTTTTAAGAAATCGAAAGAACAATAGACACTTTTCGGTACACTTAGAAATGAAACGACTTAATGCTGCAATATGCCCATTTAATTGTTGGACTTCCTGAAGACACGTTGGGGATTTCATGTTGATTAAAGCCGCGATTTTGTCCAGATTAGCTTCGATTCCCCTTGAAGTAACTAAATATCCCAAAAACTTCCCTGAGGCTACGCCAAACACACACTTTTTTTGGATTAAGGTGCATCTTATAATTCTGAATTATATCAAAGACTTCTTGGAGGTATTTAATGTGGTCTACTGCACATTTAGTTTTTACCATCATGTCATCAACGTATACCTCCATATTTTGGCCCATTTGGTTTTGGAACATCTTATTCATCATTCTTTGATATGTCGCACCAACATTTTTTAAATCGAAGGACATCTTTGTGTAACAAAATGTCCCTTCTTCCATGATGAAAGTTGTTTTATCTTCGTCCCTAGGATGCATCTGAATTTGGTGATAACCCAAATAAGCATCTAAAAAACTCAATGATTCGAATCCAGTCGTGACATCTGAATCTATGCCGGCCATGTCCTTAGGTTTCCAAGCGAACAAATCTTTGCTAATTTTCAAGAAGTCTACAAGGGTAGTTTTAAATGAAGGAGTGCACCATTAATCTTAACATATTGTTTGCTCCCAACATCTCCTATAAGGATTATATCGTATTCGTCGTGAACCTCCATAGTAGTTCGCTCATTTGTATGAACGATTTTGAGTTTATGGAAGTGCCTTTCATTCTTTAGTTGCTATTTCGAAGCTTGGGGTAATGCATTTTTCATGGCAGCGTTGTAGCAACTTCGTGCCTTATCTTGTTCCCCTTCAATTTGTCGTATCCCATTGGGGTAGGATATTTAATCAACTGATGATACGTTGAAGGTACTGCTTTCATCTTGTGTATCCACGAGCATCCCAAAATAGTATTATAAGATGTGGGAGTGTTTAAAACGAAAAAAAATTGTTAAGATTATAGACCCTTCCACTGACACTAGTAGGCGAATGGTTCCTACTGACATAGTCACACTACCATTGAAACCGACAAGGGGCATCTGTTGTGAGGTGATTTCTTTGGGGTCTATGTTCATATCAAGCAGAGTAGATAAATATAAGAGATCGGATGAACTACCATTATCAACCAATATCCTATGCACCTCACAATGAGTAATTCTCACTGTGATTATGAGAGGATCGTCATGAGGATGCAAGTATTCTTCGTCTTCAAAAGTAATAGGATACGAAGGTCCTTCCAATCTCATGCCATATATTAAACGTCCCATGTCTCGAGCCTCTCTTGCATATCTTTTTCTGGAATTTTTAGAGTGACCAGCCATAGTGGGACTACCATGTATAGTGTGGATTATCTGTACATCCCCTGATGGAATAGGGTGTCCTCTATTTGACTCATTTCGAATCGGAACTGATTTTTCCGTTGCCTTAATCCTTTGATTTGAATTTTCCCTCCGAATATCGTCTCTTGGATTCTTGGTTTTATCAACTATATCTCCTAGATATCCTTCTGAAAGTAAGTGCTCAATTTCCCATTTTAAATGACGACATTCTTGAGTCCAATGTCTCGTGTCTCTATGAAACGCACAATATTTGTTGGGGTTCCTAAGAGGAGCTTTCATAACTGGTGGCCAATTTATATTATCGAGGCACTCCATACGATGCACTACTTCCACTAACGTCACACGTAAGGATTTTGTCAACGTTAACAAACTTTTGAGTCTCTTTATAGACTACATCTAACGAACGTGGCATGGATTTTTTCAATTCTATGAAAAGGCCATTATCACGCTTTATGCCCTTTCGAAAAGCTTCTATGGCTATTGAATCGGGGCATTGAATAATTTCCATATTTTCCGTTTTAAATCTTCTCATGTAAGCTTCGATCAATTCATCTTCCTCTTGGATAATCGAGAATAGGTGATGTGACTCCTTCTTGATAGGTTTTTTACAAGCGTAATTAGTAATAAATATTTTGACCAGAGCGTCAAAGCTAGCAATACTCTTAGAGGGTAATTCCATAAACCATTGTTGGGTTGAATCTTGAAGAGTAGCTACAAATAACTTGCAATGCATGGATTCTCTTTTATCTTTAGATAGGCTGGCTACAGCCATAGCTATTTTGAATTGAAGAACGTGCACAATAGGATCTTTAGTCTTCTTATATGCGTGACATTTAGGAGCATTAAATTTTGGAGGGGGTACTGTTAATTCAATGGCGTCAGAGAAAGGAGACATGGACAGTTGATTACAAACGTTTTCTATATCACCACAAGGTTTTGTCTTTTCTTGTCTCACAAATCTATCATTAACCTTGATCCACATTTTTTCTTCCATATCTTTTAACCTTTTGTCTAATTCTCCACTCGGATCGTGCGATGAAGGGGACTCAATTGTCGGTCTATAAATTGGAAGATTTAGGTGAGATGTTCTGCCTACAAGGGAAGGATCAGAAACCATATTCGGTTGTTCCCTCACCAAACATTGATGAGGATCTGAAGTATAAGTCGCATGTTCTCTTCTGAGGGGTTGATGCACCATCTGAGAATCTCGAGGTGTAAAAAGGGGACTTGTTGTTTCTGAGTAGGTGTCTCGTTCTAATCGAGATCTTAATTCTTTATTATCCTTTTGACACTCAATAAAATCTTGTTGTAATTCTATAATTTGTTTTTAAAGTCCTCATATCATTGCATCTCCTTCATAAGGAGGATTATCAGGCAAGTTTGACGATTGCACTTCACTAGCCGAAGTGGGCCTCATGGCATGGTTTGATAGCGACATGATGGGTGAAGAATGAAGCGCCTTATTATTGTCACATTCTAAAGATTCTGGAATGAGGTCGTTTGGTTTTGGGACCTTTGGGACGAGGTCGTTTGGTTGGATAGTGAATGGATGATCCATCTAGATATTAGACGATACCGATAAATTCTCTTAAAATATAATTCTCAAATGCTGGATTAAAGAAAATGTTTCCCACAGACGGCGCCAATTGTTTGGAGAGAATTTAAGTATATAATTTTAGTGATTCTTAGTGAGATGAGATTGTATTTTTTCTGAATAATCGCCTCCTCTTCTTCTCATTTAAGGAGTATATATATATAGGCACCTTTATGTACATAGCGGGGTGCGTATTAGCGACCTGGTTACTACAAACTAGTTTACAAAATTGAGATCGTTCGTTACAAGTATTTACAAATAAAGGGTATTTATATACAGGTTGTTCATGGATGACAACCTTGATATCAAGGATATCATAACTTTACCAAGTCTTATCATCCCAAACCTCGTTGTTTGATGACGAGATGCTTTGTAGACTGGGTTGACATGCTTTTCCAAGTTCGTTGGACACAAACCCTTTGCAGAACTAGCTTTATATCCTCGCTTTATCCTAGCGGGATACCTATACTCATGAGGTCGTATGTCCGTTACATATTTAATACCAAACAATAGGTTTTATAAAAATATAAGATAACAAATGATGTCTCAACTGAGTCTTAACATGTAACAATTAACTAATAAAAAACAAATAACAATTAACTAATAACAAAATGGAATATTATTATTTATATAAAGTCTGCAAAAATTGATTTTTTTTTTCAAGAGCAAAAAATTATTATTTTTAATTATACAACAATAATCGAAATAATTCGAATATATTACATATAATAAAAGAAAATGAGTTTTATACATTAAAATCTCTAGACAATTATTGATTGACGAGATAATTTGTTAGAAAAGTTTGTTGAACGTAAGACAAATTAAGTTAAAAACATGCAAAAGAAACAGGTAAAGCAAATGTACAAGACTTTTTTTTATTTTAAAGATTGTAAAGCAAAAAACTTATATGCTTTCATCAAGTAATGTAAAGTCAATCTTGAATCATTTGTAGATTTTTTTTAAGTAAACAGAAAAAATATATACATCGTATAATTTGTTAACAAATGTTGAGATATAAGTATAAAAAGAACTGTTGTAAAAATTTCACAATATATGCCTAAACCCTCTAATTGAACTACGTTATCTCTGATTGATTGAAAGTGATACAATCAATACACAGTCAAATTGCATACTTAATAGATAAGTTTGAATATAAATAGAAAGCATACTCAAATTATATTTTCATAATAAGAAAATTATTTAAAAATTAAATTAGATATTATTAGAGATTAAAGGATTTGAATATATATCTTTCGAATTTTTCTATATCAATTCAACCTCTAAATATAACCTTATATTATAGGTAGAATGTATGTTTTCTCTAATCCTTTTTTACTATTTCAATTAAAACTCTTTTAGAGTACTAACTTAGGTATTAGAATGAATTTCACACCTAAGTATCATTTCTTCTTATTGTTTGTTCATTTATCTCAAGATTGAGTAACCTAACAATGGCAAAAATATTTACAGGTAAGTACAAGACAACGTACCTAGGCTCCCAACAATTACAACAGTCTCACCAAGAAAATGTATAGTTTCTTACTTAGAACCCAACAACGACAAAAATATTGTTAGGTAAGCACAAGATGACATATCTAGGCCTTGACGATAACAATAATCTTGCCAAGGAAGTGTACAATTACTTGCCTAGAACACATCAATAACAAAAATATCATTAGGTAAGTGCAGGACATCATACCTAGGCCCTAATGATGACCACAATCTCGCTAGGGAAATGTAAAACTGTTTTCCTAGAACCCACCAACGATAGAAATATTGTCGAGTAAGTGCAAGATGTTATACCTAGGTCTCAACAATGATAATAGTCATGTTTGGAATGTTTGGAAAATGTACGACTACCTACCTAGAACCCAACAATAGCAAAAATATTACAAGGTAAGTGCAGGACAATGTACCTAGGCCTCATCGATGACAACATTCTTATCAGGGAAGTCTACAACTACTTGCGAACCCATCAATCACAATGTCTCAATTGATTAAGGGGCATTCTACTACTAAATCTTGTGCAGAAAACAAAGCTTGGAACAACCTATTTTGGCACCTATAATGACGTCAATCTAGGATTAAGACTGACTTTGGAAAGTCTGTTAGGGAAAGGAGTGTGGTATTACCTCCTTCATACCCGACAACTTATCCCTAAATACTCAAGACTCGCGTGAGACCAACTAGGTCATATGGTATCATCAAAACGTTAGGACTTTTGTCGAGCTCATTTTGACTGCACAACTCCGAGAAAAGAAGCTAAAGATCATAATTATTACAAGTTGAAGTCCATATTTCGTTTGCTTGCTTGCCACACTTGAGAAACATGCCAAGCAAGGGGTTGGAGACTAGGAGCTCTATGGAGCATAACCCTAAGAGACGACCACCAAACACTTGGGCAATTTTTGAGAAAAACAATAGCAAAATGATTTTCAAGACTTGAGAACAACTAAGGAACAACCCGTAGGAACACCATTCAACACTTACAATTTTTTCAACATCTTCAATAGAAAAAGATAAGTTAAAAAGGAACAGCGTATAAAAGAAGCAGAGTAATGAGATTTAAAGTAGGAATTTCTGCTCATCATGGGACACGTTACCACCTTGGCAGAACGAGGACCACCAGCTGCCATTCCAACGGACTGCGATTGACTTGCACTTATCCGCCTCTACTATGGCTACTAGCTCCTCCCTCCTGACCAACTGACCATCTGTCACCATCGAATTGCCACAGTCGACCAATCGACTATTCGACCAGTCAATGCTAGTCCTGCTCTAGTTTGCCTGTCCTCGGTGCCATTGCACGCTGCCTTCACTTTGTTCATCATGTGTTGTCATCCATTCTGCTGGGTGCCTTCTGGAACCTTTATAGGTCCACAAGATGATGTAATGTTGCGAGCACCCTAGGTCGCTGGGGCAGTTCCAATTCTAGGTCGCTACCTTATTCACCAAAAAATTACAAAAAGTCGTTAAATGTTTCCTGATGAAACTCAAAGTCTCTGCTTCACTAACTTGGCCCAAAGCCTCGTCATAATTGTACTTCAAGTCGTAGAATAATTCACAAAGCGTGACTAAACAAATGCCTCACATTAAATAAAAATAATAATTATTATTTTATACATATTTTAGATATTAAATTTTTTACTTTTATATATATTTTATTATTATAACTGTTTGGTATTAAATATATAACGGATATACGACCTAATAAGTACATGTACTCTGTTAGGGTAAAACGAGAACATAAAATTGGCTCAATAAAAGGCTTACGTCCAACGAACTTTGGAAAACACACAAACCTAGTCGATAAAAATACCTCGTCATCAAACAACGAAGTTTTGGATGTTAAAACTTGGTAAAGTTATGATATCCAGGTGATCAAGGTCGTCATCTATGAACGACATGTATATAAATATCCTCCCCTTGTTTGTAAATGTTTGTAACGAACGATTTAAATTCTGTAAACTAGTTTGTACTATCCAGGTCGCTAATACGTACCCCGCTATGTACGTAAAGATATATATATATATATATATATATATACCCCTTAAATGATGATAATACAAGAGATATTCAGTCAATGTCATTTCTTACTTCTCACTAAAAATCACTAAAGTCAGACATAAATTATCTCTAAGCAATTGGCACCGTCTGTGGGAACCTAAATTTTTTTTCCAGCATTTGAGAACTGCTTTATTTTAAGAGAATTTACCGGTGTCACTTTCAATCCCAGATGGATCATCTGATCATTATCCAACCAAACGACCTCGTCCTAGAGGCTCTTGAACCAAACGACCTCGTTCCAGAGGCGTTAGAGCGTGACCTTAATAATAAAACGCTCCATTCTTCATCCATCAGGTCACTATCAAACTGTGCCATAAGGCCCACTTTAGCTAGCGAAGAGCAATTGTCAAACTTGCATGATAATCCTACTTATGAAGGAGAGGTGATGATATGAGGACTTCAGAAACAGATTATAGAATTACAACAAGCTTTCATTGAATGACAAAAGGATAATAAAGAATTAAGATCTCGATTAGAACGAAACACCTACTCAGACACAGTTAGTTCCTTTTTTACACCTCACGACCCTCAGATGGTGCGTCAACCTCTCAGAAGAGAGAATGCAACTTATACTTCGAATCCTCATCAATAGTGAGGGAACACTCGCACATGATTTCTGATCCTTCTATCATTGGAGGGGCTACTCATCCAAATCATCCAACTCAAAGATCGACGATTGAGTCCATTCCACTACGTGATCCGAGTAGAGAGTTAGAAAAAAGGTTAAAAGTAATGGAAGAAAAAATGTGGGTTAAGGTTAATGATAGATTCGCAAGACAAGAATTGTTGCACAAGAATTGTATGTCACCAGGCTAGTATAAAAATGTTGCTAGATGCCAATCCCATGGGTCATGATCAATCAAAAGTCGTCCCTTTAACTTGTGGCCAACCAGACAACCAATTGACCAAAGGCTACCATCAGGAATGACTAACTGACCAAACCGGGTAGGCTATCCTACTAGGCAAACAACTTCCATACCACCAAGCTGTGGCTGGATCTTGATCTTTTTCCTCTTTTTTGGTCTCGCCTCTAATTCCACCACTATCGTCTTCCTCATTGTACGCTGTAGTATGAAACCAAAGTTAGTCTAGCTTGCCAAAGAAATCTTATTTATGGTTTACTGCTTTATTTCCTAAGTAGAAAAAATATGCAAATATTTCATGAGTGTTAAGCATCACCTAATTCCTAGTGTGTAGACAAATTTCAAAATATAAAGAGTGATGTAGCATCATAGGGAACATTACAACAAAAAATACACGTCTTCTGTAGTCTACTGAGCCCAACCACAAATAATTGAAGAATTTTTTCTCTAAAGCACCATTGGTCTGAAAGAATAATTCTTTTAGAAACATAAGATTTTCCAAAGGAAATAAAAACTTATGGAAGAAGAAGTGCTACAAAAGCATAAATATGCAAATACTTTATGGTCTACCAAAGCACTAAGTTAAATCTTAGCTACAAAGTTGGATCCTAAGTGTCACCTTGGATGTCATGCAAGATGAAAACGTCACCATAGAGTCTAGAAGCCTTGGTTATCCTTAATGATCTAGACATCTTGTATAATAGCATCATTGGACTCACTAATTCTCAAAGTAGGGTTGGTGAAGATTGAGAACTAGTCAAAAAATTGGTCCAATTTTATATGTATGACTCAAATAATTCTCGTGATAGCCTTAAATTCACATGCCTAAGAGATGCTAGTGTCTTTCACTCGCTTAATTGTTGGATTTTACATACTCTTACACTACTATGGAAATATCGAAAGTTGTAGAGCTCACAATCAAATCCTGGACTTCTAGATTTTCATGTACTAAATCATCTCTTGCTAGTAGCAATCTCTCGCAACTCAAGACATCTTGGTACCATTGCTAGACTTCTTTTAGACATCCTTGGATCTGTAGAGTCTTTTTAGTAGCTTTTTTGGCCATTAACTTCTATAACAATATGCCATTTTCAAGTAGAAACTAGGGATGCATAAGAATCCTACTAGAAAATCACCAATTTGTCTATGGTCATCTAGTTCCATCGAAGTTGCACCAATAGTTTTGCTTGGTCTTCTATTTCAATTAAAGTTGTACAATCAATTTTACTTGGTCTTCCCCAGGCATTCTGTTCAAACATTCACTTGAGCATGGTCTATACCTTTGTCAGCAAGAAGACCAAAAATCCAACTATTTAGATATCCTTGTTATCCATTCAGCTCCTAATAATCTAGTTAGATCATTTCAGGTTGTACTCCAACAATTGACTAAATGGACTTGGAGTAAATAAGATTGACAGAGGCTAGACCTATATATAGGTTCACAAGCTCAAACTCAAACATTCATTAGACCTATGATCAAAGGGTTCAAATCAAAGGAGATGATCAATGATATAATAGGATATCAATCAAGATTTGAGAGTCAAAATTTTCATGTCTAAATTAACTTTTC
Source organism: Hippophae tibetana (assembly GCA_037013495.1). Taxonomy (NCBI): domain Eukaryota; kingdom Viridiplantae; phylum Streptophyta; class Magnoliopsida; order Rosales; family Elaeagnaceae; genus Hippophae; species Hippophae tibetana. Next base: position 24,124,451 of record CM072807.1, on the reverse strand, counting down.
TACTAGAAATGTTGACCGATCATAATTTTTCAACCGAGACTTTGTTTGGTGCATGAAAATATTGGAAAGCTTGAGATATCAATATCTGTGTAGAAAGACAAAGGATATTAGTTGTCTAAACAACGAAGAAGTCCCTACCATTATGCAATTGCGCTATTGTATCCAGATGAAGTAGCTAGATCACCTAGCCCATTAGAGTGAACCTAGGAGCACTAGGGATCTCATGTTTGGAGAAAAGTTCACCAAGTATATATGACACCCTCTAATTGGTCCATGTCAGTTTGACTTGTCAAAAGCAATATAGTTAGTGCACTATTAGAATGCAAAATCATCATATAGGTTTGAATTTGAGTATAAAGCATATTAAGAGTATATTCCCTCTATAAGATAATTATCTAATAAATAAATTACATATTATCATATATTAAGAGATTTAAATATATATCTATTTTGAGTTTATCAAAATCAGTTTAACCCCTATAAATAGTCTCATAATATAGTTATAAACACTACAAGAAAAAACGATTTATGGGACAAAAATTTGACGAAAAATGAAATTAGTCCTTGAAAGTAGCATAATTATGGAAAAAAAATGAAATTCGTTTTTGATAATATTTATTAGAAATTTAACAAATAAAAATTAAATAGGACAAAATTTTTGTCACAAAATAATTATTTAGAACAAACTTTAAATTAGTCGTTGAAAAGATGGTGAGAAACTTTTTCCAAATTTTATGACAAAATTTTGTCTTTGAAAATCGAAATTATTAAGGGTAAAAAATTTACAATATATTTAGAACGAGATTTTTGTCCTTGAAAAATATTAGATTTTGGGATGAAATATGAAGAACTATTAATGACAAAAATTTTGTGGCAGAAAATTATAAAAATTTAGGTTAAAAAATTGCAATATATTAGAGACAATTTTTGTTAATGGATATAGTTAAAACATTACCATAAATATGTTGATTTAATTCTCCACAAGATAAAAACAAAAATGATTGAGTTATTAGAAGAAAAATCTATGTCGTTTTACGATGCATTTTCTATTTTTTAATATTATATTATAATTTTAAAATATACATTCTTATACATACACTTTAGTTATTTTGATACACGTGTACGTATATTTTTCATTTTTCTATTAATTTAATTTCATATATTTTATCTTTTTTATACCATACACCAAATTTTTATATCATTTTTTCTTCTTCACTCCCAATTTTGTTTTCTTTTCCTCTTCCCCTTGCTTGACCCAATTGATGCATAAAACCCTAAAATAACTAGAAATTCCTCTCACCGTTGTTAGGGGTCTTTCACCATCGCAGACCAGCCATCAGTCTCGAATTACTTCAACCACCAATCCCTCAGTCTCGTGTGACTTCAAATACCAAGATTCGTGTAACAAGCCACCAATCTTACGCGACTTTAGATTCCAAGATTCGCGCAACAAGTCACCAATCTCGTGCGACTTCATATACTAAGATTCGCACAACAAGCCACAAGATTTGAGCAAAAAGGAAATATGCAAGATCACTTAAATGGTTAGTTTTCAAGCAGATTTAAACATGATGTTATACTTGTAATTTAAACAATATTTTTTTTTAATGTTATGCTTGCGATATATTTTCAATATGCAGACTAGCTTGTAATTTTTAATATTTCATCTATTCGAGACACGAGTAAGATCCTATTGCCTTGGCATTTTCTTTTTGCTTTATTAATCTCTCTTGTAATTACCATACCAAGTTTTTGTATTGACTAATAATGATTATTACATTTAAAATATTATATAGATATTTGCTTTTGATTTGGGGTCCTGTTTTTTTATTGAGATTTTTTATATATTTTTGTAAAAGTTTTCAATAAAAATAGAAAATAAATTTTAAATCGGAAGAAATTTAGATGAAAAAGTTTTTGGACCATAAACTGTCCTCGGAAGAACAACATCTAGATTCTTATTTCAGGCTCGAGAGGATGATATCACTTTGACTACTAATATCAAAATAGGAACCACTTGGCTTAATAACCTTTTTTAGTGGCTTACTAGAGGACTAGGAAGATATCAAATTTGGTATGGAAAACAGAGTTGAATTTTTTGCAGTTTCCTTTGTTAAAGACGCATAAGTAGTTCATGAATTGAAGAATTATCTTAAAAGTAAGGAGATATGCATCAATTCTATAAATATATAAATTCATGAGTTGTTGCCTCTAAAGGTTGTAAATTATTCATTTTCTACTTACATATGGCAGGTTGTAGGGTAGATATTCATGTGATTATTAAGATAGAAAGTGATGACTCTATTCCAAATTTGCATTCAATTATCACATCATCTGATGGAGTAAATTCATGAATCATTTCACTGTTACTTACTACTTCATACATGCTCATTTTTGCCAACTGTCATATATTGATAAATGTTATTGTGTGACACTCAGTTCAAACTAACACATACTCATCTTTACTCTAATAAGCAATGGTTTTCGGGGGAGACCTAGGGGCAAAGCTTTCTATTGAGGAGGTTCCACTTCTACAGGTATTTTCTCTCGTGTCTAATAGTAGGCCAACATAAAAATATCATAACTTATATTTGTTTTTGCTTGTGGTATTAATTATCCCAATTGGATATTTATGCACATATGCAAAACCCACTTAGATAAATAATGTTAATTATATACAAACTAGTATATATGCTATAAGATAATACATATCTATTCATATATTAACCACACATTAATTGTATTTAACATGCTTTCAAGTTAAATTCCTCCACTGGGTAGATTTAAGTTGTTGAACTTGCAACTTGTGCATCAATGATGTCTACCTTAGGTTGTTGAATTGTCTTGAATAAAGCTTATGTGATTGAGTTGTGTGGACAATTTCATTTAAGTGGCTAAACAAATGATTTCCATTCTGTCTAGGTACCCATTGAAAGTTGTGAAAGTAATGCATACAGTTGCATTGCAGACAGAAGCACACCAGCATACCAATGTACCAGCACCAACACACCAGCACACTAGCACCAGTACCAGAACACCAACGCACCAGCTCACTAGCACCAGCGCACTAGCAAAGCTTATTGTACTATAGGTGCCTAAACTTTAAATATATTACACTGATACATGAATATGTTTAGGTGTTACTATCTACAGATATGGAATGTAACCTGTATATATATAATTTTAACTCTACATTTTTTGCTTTTAAATTACTATTGTATTGGTGAAATAAAAAATAAATTATTGCAATTTTTGTATAATAATATATTTTGAGATTATATTTTCTTTATTAAAATGTTGTACATAAATAAATTTTAAGACAAAATTTTTATCACAAATAAGTTTAGACAAAATATTGTCCCAAAATTGTCAATTTTAGACAACAAAAATTGGTCCCAAAATGTTATTAAGAGAATCAATATGTTTAAGAGATAAATTTATTCCAAATTAGAACAAACTTTTTTGTCTTATAAAATAATTTTCAAGGAAAACTTTGTGACACAATTTTAATCTTTAAAAACAAATATTTTGTTATTAAAACATTTTTGAGTAAACTATCTAATGTTTTCAAGAACAATTTTGTAAAATTCAAGAACAAAAATGTTTTTCGTTAATTCTTTTTTATTTTAGATAAAATTGAATTTTGTTTGGTAGATATCCTTACTTTGAAACAAAAAAAAAATTTTAACAACATTTTTATCCCAAATTCTCATTTGAGATAAAATTATGGCTTTTAAAGACAAAAGTATGTCCCAAGCACATTTTCTTGTAGTGAATGCTTTATCTAATCATCTATAACAATTTCAATTAAAACTCTTTCAAAGTACTTTCTTAGATATTAGAATAAATTTGACATTTCAATTTTAATTTAATAATTTATTACATATTTCTATATATATATATATATATATATATATATATATTTCATGTTGTTATCTCTTTTTTTTTCTTAAGAATAACGTGAATATGTGCAATTTACACCGTGTAAATTTTAATTTTTTTTTTCTTAAATTCAGTTTTAAATAATAAATAAATAGGAAGGAGACGAAGGAAACACACATAATCAATTGTGAGACAGTGAGACAGCGTATATGTCGGCACTATTATCGCTTGCCACGAGTTTATCTGAATGGCAATCAGTACAATGCATGTCTGAACCATATGGTCCCACTGAATCCTTATCATGAATATCACTGTTCTTTTTTATAACCCTACCCTGATTCTCTGATTCTCATATTAAATAAGTTAAAAAGGAAAGGATTATTCGATAAATCAAAAATTCAATTTAGCGAAAATAAAAAAGAAAGAACTATGAAAATTAAAAACCAGAGCTGGTGTTCATTTTCCTTTCCACTTTTTCTGGTTCTTAGGTTTTAGGGTAATATTCCTATAGGTCACGCCTATTGAACCATCTATTTCATAAAATAATCTACATCCGCCGAATCAAATGGGACCCACTTCTTCTTCTTCTTCTGCGTTCTTTGTGATCTGTATGCTTCACTCTCTAATTGCCTTAACATGCGGGGGTCTTATGATGTTTTGTATGAACGAAATATGCGCTATTGGCCATGGAATCGATACCGCCATGAAGCTTCAGGGTTCGACACCCCACGACCAGCTCTTGATTCGGACCTCCGATTCGTTTTCCGGGTTGCTTCTTTTTGCAATTGGGTTCCTTCTTTTGATGGTTTCGTTCGTGAAAGATAGGGATTTTCAGGCTTTCTTCGCCAAAGGCTGTACGGTTCTTCACGTGATTATGGCTCTCTGGAGGATTTACTTTGAACGGAGGGTTGAGGATCTCGCTTGGGATTGGCTTCGGAAGACAGTTGGCGATGTTTTATTGGCTCTCTCCTGGGTTTTCTTCCTTGTTTATTCCTGGAGAGAAAAGTACGATTGAAAAAAAACGCTTTGTTTTTGTTAAGCTAGTTTTCTTTTTTTGGATATATATATTAAAGCTGTCATATTTTCGTTATTTTTGTGGAAATTGAAATGTTGGTTTGAGTGTTGGATACATAGAAGGTTATTTGGAAGCCTGGTGTGTTCTGGAAATTGGAAATTAGAACGTTAGATTGTTTGGGTTGAGATGGAATTGTTAGAAATAACAAAATGGGAAGATAAGATCTATAAATATTATAATAGTTTTATTGATATTTTTTATTCATTTATTTGTTTTCTTGGTTGTGAAAAGATGAGACCTAAAACTAAAACAAATTTCCTTCTTTTTTTCTTTTTATTTGGCAAATTACTATCGTCTTTAAATGTAACTAAATAACTGATATAGCAGTAGATCAAGATAACTGGTATTGATCTTTCTTATAAAATGGATCTCAATTAACAAACTTTTTAACCAACCTCATTAGCAGTTGTTAGTCCTATTATTTTAGAGTACATTGTAGATTGAGCCAAATTTTTTAATTTCTTAAATTTTTAAGAAATAGCTATACTAACAATTCTAAATATATAGTTGCTAGTTGCTTTGTAATTTTCTGATAAGATGTTCCAATCATCATTACTGTATCATTTTAAAATAGCAAAAAAAATCTTATAATGTAATCTAAGGTTCATAGTTTTCTTAAGATATCCCATGAGTCTTTCAAATGCATTCCAATGTTCTATACTAGGTTTACTAGTAAACCTACATAGTAATCACATAACATAAGCTATATTTGGCCTATTGCAATCAATAGTATACCGTAAGTTATCAATGATGCTCGCATACTCAGTTTGTTTAACACTATCTTCGGTGTTTTTTAAAAACTTTACACTAGGATCATAAGGAGTACATATAGGTTTACAATTAAAGTAATTATATTTCTTTAAGATCTCTTCAATTTTACGAGATTGATATAAAAAAAGTCTTTTTTTAGACCTAGTAATATTTATATCAAGGATCACACTTGCTTTTCTGAGGTCTTTCGTATCAAAGTTAGCACACAACAAAATTTTCACAGTATTCACAACGTGAATATTTGACTCAAAAATAAGCATGTCATCTACATATAAACATATAATAGTAAAAATTCCATTTTTTGATTTATAATAAATGCATTTGTCACTTTCATTCATTTTGAATCCTTGTGAGATAATTAGATTATTAGTTTTTTCATGTCATTGCTTAGGTGCTTGTTTTAGACCATAAAGGGATTTATCTAGTTTATAAACTTTATTTTCTTGATCTAGGACAACAAAACCTTCATGTTGCTCCATATAAATCTTTTTTTCTAAGTCACCATTTAAGAAGAAAGTTTAAACATTCATTTGGTGCACTACTAAATCATGGATAGCAACAAGAGAGAAAAACACATGTATGGAAGTTATTCGTGTGACTGGTGACAATGTATCAAAGAAATCTACATTTTCTCCTTGCCTTATGCTTTTTGGACATAAGACGATCTTTGTACTTTTCAATAGTATCATTTGGTTTTGATTTTTTCTTTAGTATCCATTTACATCCTATGGTTTTGCAACCAAAAAGTATGTCAACTAAATGCCAAGTTTTATTATACTCAAGAGAGTCCATTTCATCATTTATGGCTTCTTCCTATAAGTTGGCATCTAAAGAAGATAAGGCTTCTTTAAGAGTTTAGGGATCTTCCTCTAAGGTATAAGAATAAAAATTAGGCCCAAAATCATTAGAGGTTCGAGCTCGTTTACTAGAAGATGAGCCCCCACTATTCTTCAATTTAAAGGAAAACCTATGTTCATAGAAGTTACCACCATTTGATTCTATAACTACATAATCATTTATGTCATAGAATTTATAAAATTTACTATTCACAACATATCTTATGAACACACATTCATATTTTCTACTAGCAAGTTTATTTCTTTAGGATCAAGAATCCTAACATAGGCTAAACAACCCTGATAACTATATTTTATATAGTTATTTTCACATATTTTATTAATTATAATTGCTATGTTCTTAATTAATTTAGTTAATTTTAGTATAATAAATTAGTATTTACTGTTTTTTTTATATATTTTAAGAAAATTAAATAATTTGTATCGAAAACGTACTTAATTGCAAATTTGTGTCCAAAAATATAATTTCAAATAAAAGAGTGTTTAATTGCAATTTACAAAAGTCGAAAATATAATTTAAATCAAAATCGGACTTCATTTTAATTATTAAAAGTTTAAAATTTAAATTTAAATTAGAAAAGGGCTTAGTTGTAATTAAATAAAGTTTAAAATGTAATTTGAAATAAATTTGTGGGTCAAAATGCAATATAAATCTCTAATTTTATTCATACATCTCTTCCGAGCTCCGTACAAACATATCTCGTTAAATTAATTCACTATATTCCTATGAGAATTAAATTCACCAAGATTCATTACGTTCTAAGTTCTCAAATGGTCACACATACAATTAGGGTATATTCTTATCCTTTATCGTACATGTCATTATATTTATGAGCAATATACACAAAAATGTCTCTTCCAAGTTTATTTTTGTGCCACAAATCATTTGATAAAATTCGTAAATAATCAAAAGCATTAAACACAAAATAGAATAAACAACTCAAACGTCTTATAAAACGTTCAAAAATAATTAAAATAAAAGCATCATAAATTTAGATCAAATGCAACCCTAGAAAAATTAAATTACTTCATAAATTTAAAATAAAAATTACAACAAATACAGAAAAATTAGATGAAGAAGAAGGAAAATTAAAACACAACTTAGAAGAAATATTTGGCACACACATAACACAACAAAAGCCAAAAAAATGGCTTCTGTGTGTTCTGCAGTCCAAACCCGAGCAACACAAAATAATCTCCAAAACTAAACTCTCCAAAACTCCAAAAAACTTTTTTACTCTATCATCTTATCTCCTATTTATAGCTAAAAATAATACATCTAAAATATTACATTTTTTATTTTATTTTTTTATAAAAAACGCGTAAACATTTATATCGAAACTAAAATCAACGTGTATCAAAATTTGATATCGAAAACATTATTAAAATCCACACGTGAGACAAGCAGAGCCGTTTCTGATTTTTTTTAATTCAAAGTGCATGCCACGTGTCAGCGCTTGATTCCCTGCAAGGATTTAAAGCGGACATGATGAGTGCTCAAAAAACACTAAAATAACCATGATTTTATGCACATTAATTGATTAAAAATATATATATATTTATATGTTTTATCATATATTTATATAAATTTGTCTTTTTCGGAATCACGGGTATTTTTATTGTTTTTCAGGTATTTTGGCTTAAAAATGCATCTTAAAGACTCAAAGAAGAATACTGGAAGCAATACATCACAAATATATTAATAAATAAATTGGGAAAGGTCAACAAATATGGAAAAATTGGACAAAATGGGTCAAAAAGGACAAAAATGTCAAAAATGAGAAAATTGCGCCGCCGCGCCGCAGCGCCCATCTCCGCCCCAAACTGCGCGTGTGGTACTGTTCATCCGCGCAGAACTGCGCGCGCGGTACTGTTCATCCGCGCAGAACTGCGCACGCAGGCACTGTTCACGCGCGCTGAGCTGCGCGCAGCGATAGCCCCCCGCGCGCCCAGCAGCCCCTTCCGTGCGCGCCGACGCCTTTTCACCCCATTTTTCACGTGCAGCCGCCCCCATGACGTCATGATGACGTCATTAATAACCTCATCATTTCCATTACGTGTTTTTACATTTTTTTAACATTTTTTTACTCATTTTTTCTCTCCATCCTCACCTATAAATACCCCCCTTCCCTTCACTTCAAAACACACCTTCAACACCTCCAAATACATTCTTTTCTCTCTTTCTTTCTCTCTTTTCTTAGATTTTTAGTTTTTCTTAGTTTTTCTTATGTTTTCTTAGTTTTTAGCTTTTCTTAGTTAATTTCTCTTAGTTTTAGAGTTCTTCCTTTTTTGGGAAGAACTAGTTATGTTTTTGTAATTTATTAGTTTTTTGATTCAATAAATGGGAGTGCAAATTCCGCTTGGAGTTTTTCCAGCAACGGAAATAGCGTCGAAGTTCTGTAAGGATTTTATTTTCTTTACAGTTATTTTTATGCTTTATTCTTACATGTTATATTTAATTTGTCTGTGGTTAAATTTAACTGTGCTGGCTGTTTAGTAAGGTAATAATAACGTTGTTATGCTTGCGAAATATTAAATAGGTAAAAATCTCTAAAATGAATTGATTTTGTTTTTATTCAAGATTTTATATTAAGAATGTTAGAGAGAAATATATTATTTTTCATTACAAACTTAAACCTGAAAATTAGATTTTAAGGTTTAGTTATCCGGTCTGATTTAGAGTAGTGCTCTTTTATTTGATGGTACAATCGCCCGGTAGTTAGAGTGAAGCTCTATTTCAAAAGTTTTTATAAGAATTATTATCTGAAAATGTATTACCAACATGTTTTCGGTAGTGGTTTTAAAACTTGAAAGTTAGTACTCGGATAACTAAATTCTTGGGTTTAATTTGGACACCTTGAATAAAGTTTAAACTGTCTAACCCTACCAAAGGTGGCATTTAAATGGTTCATTTTCAATCTCTTAGAAAAAGGAATTAATTTAATTAAGAAAATTAGTTATCAACTACACCCATAGGTGTTAATTGATTTGTTTAGTTAACAAAGAATATCTAACCCCACCAAAGGTGGTATTCATACAAAAAAGGGAGAATCAATAAATATCAATTCATATCTTTAATAACCTAGATAATATGAGCAAGCATAATTAACTTAGTTATTATATCCATAAATACTCCACCATTATAAAAGATAAAATTTGCATAAATGTTTATTGAATCTATGTTTATTTTTATGTAAGTAGATTAAAAACACAAAACCCCAAAATATTGTGACAGGATGTTTAGGATTTAATTTCGTTTTTAAAAGTTTGAATAATAAATTAAAAACCACACACATTCCTTCCTTAGATCGACCTTGGGAGTATACTTATCATTTTCTACGAAATGATTCGTGCACTTCCGAGAGTTTTATAAATATTAAAACCAAAGTATTGGCAAGAATCGGCGATGCCGGTTTTCGCTCATCAGGACACGTGGCAGCTTCTGATTGGCTGCGGGAAACGGGCGCACGATGGATTGTCGCACGGGTGACAACGGCTACACACGTGCTTGATCCTGCGCTTTATCGCTCATCGTAACATGCCACGTGTTATAACATGATTGGCTTAAAAATATAGTGGGACACGTGGCATCTTTTGATTCGCTGAAAGGATTAGTGCGGACACGTGGCAACATTTCATTCGTTGAAGGAAACGGTTGCACGCAGAGATCAGCGCACGGGATCAGAGGCGCGCGTAAGTGGGGGACAGCGGCTGGATGCGTTAGACACGTGGGTCCCACTTGCATGCCGGCCTGCGCGGCAGGTGGGCCCCACTCGGGCACCGAGCCACGTGAAAGACAGAATTTGCACCCACGCGAGTTGGTCGGGGGTGATCTGGACGCGTGAATCTCAGCCGTTTCTTCTTTGATCGGACGGTCCACGTTTCTCGCGTGTTGTATGGCGCGTGGATTTTTTTCACCTGTGCAGAAAAATAAACTTTCTTAATTGCATTTTGACCTATAATTTTATTTCAAATTACATTTTAAACTTTATTTAATTACAACTAAGCCCTTTTCTAATTTAAATTAAAATTTTAAACTTTTAATAATTAAAATTAAGCCCAATTTTAATTTAAATTATATTTTTGACTTTTATAAATTGCAATTAAACACTCTTTTATTTGAAATTATATTTTTGGACACAAATTTGCAATTAAGTACGTTTTCGATACAAATTATTTAATTTTCTTAAAATATAAAAAAAAATAGTAAATATCAATTTATTATACTAAAATTAACTAAATTAATTAAGAACATAGAAATTATAATTAATAAAATAGGTGAAAATAACTATATAAAATAGAGTTATCAAACCCCAAGTTTTAAAACAAGTTAAGTTAGGTTTCTTATTTTTTAAATATAAAATTTTACTAGTAGCAGTTAATTAACTATATAAACAGTTAATTAAATTTCTCCCCACTAATGGAAAGCAGCAGCACTAGAGTTTAATAAAATTGCAACAACTAATTCAATAAAAATACTATTTTTCTTTCAACTTTACCATTCATTTCAAGAGAATAAGATTAAGTTTTTTCATGAATGATTTCATGAGTTTTATAAAAAAACATTGAAAATATTTTGAATCATATTCACTTTCTCTATCACCTCAAAATCTTTTTTATTTTTCTGTTAAGTTGATTTTCAATTTCAGTCATAAATATTTTAAATATGTCAAATGCTTCACTTTTATTTTTCATTAGATATACATAAGTATATGTCTGAACATTTATCAATAAAAATTATAAAATAACATTTTCCATTTCTTGTTAAAATACCATCAAGTTCACATATGTTAAAATTTATTAAGCCTAATGGTTTAGATTCTCTAACTACTGATTTATGTGAAGTTTTGGTTATTTTAGCTTGACTACAAAAATCATATTTTTCAAAATCATTCAAAGATAATTTAGGAATTAGTTGTATGGTACTCATGTTCTTGATTATGTGTTTATTAACATGACAAAGTCTAACCTGCAAAATATTAAAAGAACTTAACATATAAGTAGAAGAAGAAGCTTTATTAATTTTAACATTCAATTTAAACATGTCCTCATTGGCTATCCCTTTCCATAAAAAAACTTTATTCTTAGTTATTGTATACAAATTAGCCTATATAGTTTGAGTAAACCCACCTTTGTTAAGAAGATAGCCCAAAACTAAGTTCTTTCTCATCTTTGGAGTATGCAGGACATCTTTCAAGATGATATTCTTTCTAGAGGTAAACTTGAATTCCATCGCACCAGTACTAGCAACTTTAGTGGAGTGAGAGTCACCTAGCAACACTTTCTTATCCTTAGACATAGAATAGGACTTGAACATGTTACGATCATAGAAAATATGGCAAGAAGCACTAGTGTCTACCTACCACCCCTCAAATCCACCAACAAAGTTGATTTTATATATCATAGCAATAAGCTGATCTTCGGTAAGGTTCGCCTGCGAGGCAGGACGATTCTTATTCTAGAAGTTCCTTGCAAAGTGGCCAGGCTTGTTACAACTATAACACATGAATGTATTATTTCTTGATGGGGGTTGAGGTCCATTCCATTATAGGATTTCTGTTTCTATTTTGGTTGTTACGGTTATGGTTATTATTGTGATTTTGAGTTTTCATGTTTCTTCCTTTAGGTTTCATAATTACAGAGGAAGATTTCTTATTGGCACTGTTGTTTAAGACAATGAGTAATTCATCTTTTTGATATTATTTTTGGGCTTCTTCTATTCATAGACGCGTTATGAGACTTTGTAAAGAAAGTTTCTTAGTTTTATGTCTAAGTGCATTCTTAAAATCTTTCCACGCATGGTTAATTTATCTATAATAACAACAACTTGAAATTGTTAATCTAAAGTCATACCTTCAGAAGTTATTTCATGTGCTATCTTTTGCAGATCATGTGATTGAACTTCCATAGATTTGTCATTAGTCATTTGGTACTTCATGTATCTACTAACAACATACTTTTTTGTTCCAGCTTCCTTAGTGTTATACTTCTTTTGAAGTGCATCCCAAATTTCCTTAGCTGACTTATCAGAATTATAATAGTCATAAAAATCATCAACTAAACCATTAAGAATAAATTTTTTACATAAAAAATCATTTTCATCCAAGTGTCTAAGTCCTTAGTTGTAGCTTCAGTAGGAGAATTATGCAGTGTTGGTATTTCAACAGTAAGAACATAGACGACCTTTTTCATGGTTAAGAAAAATAACATCTTTTGTGTCCATCTTTCAATGTGTAGTCCCTCAAAATGAAACAGTTTGTTGAGATCAGTAGTTAACATTTCAGTAGACATGGCAAATATAAATTCGTCTTAAAATTGTTTGTAGTAGGTATGTAAAAACAAGATATGAACAATATTAGTGATATACTAAAAATTACTACTTGGGTTGAGTCACGGACTAAGTCGCTATCTTTACGACGTTTCGTGGCTTTGCCCAAATTTGTGCAAGCAAACATAGCCTTGTCGTCCTCAAGATAAAATAGCCTAGAATCCTTTTTCTTTTTTGGAGCTTCACTACACTAATGAAGTTCGAAATGCTACACATCTAAAGTATTTATATTGCTCGAAAAACTGAAAAAACAATTTTGAATTTTCTTTTCTTGGGTTTTACTATGAATAATAGTTTCATAGTTTTGTAAAACTGAGAGCTATGGCCCTCTTTTTATAGCTAAAAAAGGATAAACATGCGTGCAACTTTCACACAATAATAGGGAAAACGTTTACATAATAATAGTAAAGAATTTCACAAAATAATGGAACTGATCGATTAAAAAAATAACCATATGGTGGTTTTGGGTGACTCAGTTTGAATAAGAACATAATTTTTGACTGTTGGAAAAAATAATTTTCATCATGAATATTTTTTCGAAAAATAAAGTGCCAACTCAACTCACACGCACTCGGCTCAACTTGGCACGGTCGGCCTGTAGCAGTGGTGAGTGCACACGTATGGCTTCATAATTACCTAGGTCCTCTCCCCTTCCAGAAAAGTGGGTGTCCTTTGGGGCCCAATCCCAATTGTAAATCCTTCTCTATATCAACACCTCCTAAGAGATGTAGAAAAGCAATGTGGGACAAAGTTTTTTAAGAGAGAATTTTTTTTGCATTTTTCCTTATCATTTTTTTATTATTTAAATTGACACTATTTCTAACAGTATGCAAAAAAAATAGTAAGACCTATATCAACTATTCTTTTATGCCTACTTTCAACCATGCCATTGTGCTAAGCACAATGGTTTTTCATAGATATAAGGACAAGTATTTCTAAAAACATTACCACATTGTGCTAAAGTAGAAGCCAAAGGCTTAAATTTACTTACATCATCTCATTGAATAGTTTCAATATGAGTATAATACTAACACGCTATCATTTTTTGAAATTAAAGAAATATTGAACAAATTTTAGATTTAGAAGAAAGAAAGTATATTCATTGAAATGGAGTAAAATCATCAATAATTAAAAAGAACTACTTCTTTCTATGAACATAAGACACATGAAAGGATCCCCAAACATCTATTTATGAAAGATCAAAAGGTCCTGAATCCCATGAGCAAAAGGTTGCTTATGTAATTTTTCCAATCACATGAATCACAAATAGATCCTTGAGAGAACTTTATTAAATTTATATGATTTACATCTATTTTTTTTAACAATAGAGTCTGAAACATGAGTCAAACGATTATGCCAAATAGAACTAGTTGCCAATGTAACAAAAGGAACCATGGAGTGCTAATGAGTAGCACTTGTTCCACAGATAAGCTTGTAAAGCCCTATACCAATTGGACCTTTAAGAAGCACAATCTTCATAACATTGTCCTTAATAAAAAAGAATTGTAGTGAAACTTATAAAAGGCATCATTGTCTTCACAAATTCGATGATGGGTTGCTCCAGTATCAAGAATCCAAGATTGATCTGAACCTCCATTACATGAACATACACAGGTTGATGGACTAGATTTGGCCTTTGAATTAGATGATGAAGTGCTTGAGATAAAATTCTTCAATTTATAGGAAGTTGAAGCTACATGGCCATTCTTACTACAAAATTGATATTGAACTCCATGTCCACGTCCTTTACCTTGACCCCATCCTCTACCTCAACCTTAACCTCTTCCTCTACCATTATTATCAACAACATTCTGATCCTTTCTTGATTAGGTTGTTGTGACTTGGAGCACTTAAACCTCCAGAAATATGCATTACTTATATCTTGGCCAAATTAGCATAAGACACTCAATATTCTTTCTCTTTATCTTTGTTAGAAATAATTAATAATTGTATTGTATTCCGTATCTTAAGAAACATACATGGTGCCGTTATATAGGAGTTACAAGTAAACTAGATATACATTAACATATATGATATATACTAACAGATATACATTAATCTGTTAACAAATATACATTAAAAACCCCTCTCAAACTCAAGATGGATGTGAGACCAGCTTAAGGTTGTCAACCAAATTAAGAGTACATCCCTTAGGAAGTGCCTTGGTGAAAATATTTGCAAGTTGATCATTGGAGGAGATAGGAAAAAGCTTGAGAGCACCAGGGACAAGATGAGAATGAATAAAGTGACAATCAATCTCGATGTGTTTAGTTCATTCATGGAAGACATCATTGTGAGCAATATGAATGGCACTCTGATTGTCACAATAAAGGAAGAGTAGTAGAGGATATGGACACACCAAAATCCTTAAGAAGCCATCTTAGCCAAATGAGCTCAGATGTGGTATCAACAAGAGCACGATATTCTACTTCAGTACTGGAGTGGGCCATGAAAGTTTGTTTCTTACTTCGCTAAGAAATCAAAAAAGAACTAAGGAAAAAGCAATAACTTGTAGTGCACCTACGATCAGTAGGATCTCTTGGACAATCAGTATCAGAGAATACACGAAGTACAAGAGGAGACTGAGTTGAGTAGAAAAAGCCATGGAAGAGAGTGCCCTTCAAGTATCGTAGAATGTGTAAAGTAGTAGCATATTGAATCGATTGTGGAGTAGACATATACTGGCTCACTTGATGAACAACATAATAAATTTCTGGATGAGTAGCTGTAAGATAAACCATGATGCCAACCAATCATTTGTAAAGAGAGTGATTAGACAATGGTTTCCCACCCGAGGGTGTTAGATGCTTATTAAGTTCAACTAGAGTGTCAACAGTTTTACTGTCAGTGAGTCCAGCTTGGGATAAAAGTTCATATGCATACTTGGCTTGAGTAATATAAAGACCATCTATGGAACGAGTGATCTCAAGACCCAAGAAATAGCTAAGATGTCTAAGGTCTTTCATCTCAAACTGTTGACTATGAAAATCCTTGAGTCCTTGAATGCCACTGAGGTCATTATGAGTTATGATCATATCATCCACATATAGGAGAAGCAAAATTGTGCCTTTCTCATTGCGACAAATAAATAAGGCAGAATCATAAGGACTGTTAGTGTAACCCAATCGAAGGATGGTGGAGCTAAACTTGGAAAACCACACTTATGGAGCTTGTTTAAGGCCATAAAGTGAACATCGAAGGTGACAAACCTTGTTTGTTTCAACAGAAAGACCAGGATGAGGTTGCATATAGAATTCTTCATGTAGATCCCCATTAAGGAAGGAATTTTTAACATCCATTTGAAAAATGTCCTATTTACTAGCAGCGACAATAGCTAAGAGGACACGAATAGAGGAGATACGGGTAGCTGGAGAAAAAGTCTCTTCATAATCAATCCCATACTCTTGTATAAAACCTTTTGCAACAAGATGAGCCTTGTAGCGCTCGATGGACCCATAAGAGCAAGTCTTGATCTTATAGATCCACTTACAACCAACCACAGACTGACTAGGTGGGAGAGTAACCAGATCCCAAGTATGGTTTTTGGTTAATGCATCAATTTCTTCTTTCATTGTAATCTGCCATAAAAGGGTCAGTAGATGCCTGACGATAGATGTGAGGCTCATAAAATGTAGTAAAGACAGTGTAACAATGATATTCAAGTAAATGTGTCGGAATGGATCTTACCCGATTTGAGTGGCGAGGTGGAATATCTTGTGGAGGATCTTCAAGAAGAGTAGGAATAGGGGACCTATACTCAAGTGGGGTAGCTCGTCATCAACCTATTCTTCTACAACCTGTCTAGGAGAATCATAAAAAATATCTGAAAGTTGAATAGAGAAGTCCAAAGAAAGATCAAGAGTATCTATAGAAGGAACATGAGACTCATCTGGAAAGATTTCTAAAGCATTTGAGTTAGTTAGGGAAGAATGAAAGTGAGAGAGTTCAAAAAATATGCAGTGTTCCTAAAAGACAACATTACAGGAAACACGAAGACGATGCGAGACAAGATCATAGGATCAATACCTTTTTTTAGTTTCACCATAACCAAGAAAATAACAAAGTATAGATCAAGGCTCAAGTTTGTTGTGCTCATGAGGCTGAAGAAGAACAAAACATGCAGATTCGAATGGGTGAAGGTAGTGATAGTTAGAGGATGACCCAAAAAGGCACTCATATGGAGTCTAATTATGAATGATAATTCTTGGAATGCGATTAATGGCATGGATAGCATGAAGAGCGGCTTCACCCCAAAATAGGGTAGGGACTTTGGCAGAAAGAATAAGAACACGTACAATGTCAAGAATATGGAAAAGTTTTCTTTCGGCTCGACCATTTTGTTGAGAGGTTCTTGGATAGGTTAGATGATGTATAGTTCCATAAGAATGTAACAGAGCTTGAAAAGCATATTAAGTATATTCAAGAGCATTATCAGATCGAATTTTTTCGATATGTTTAGAGAATTGTGTTTCAACCATTTTTGCAAAGTTATTGTATATAGGTAAGATTTCAGAACAAGATTTCATAGGAAAGATCCAACTATAATGAGAATAATCATTAATAAAAATAACAAAATAACGAGATCTACCAATACTAGTAACAAAAGAAGGTCCCCAAACATCATAATGAATTAACTTAAAAATATTATTAGAGATAGATTCACTATTATTGAAAGGTAAAGCTAGTTGTTTTTCTTATTGGCATAAAGTACAATCAAAATTATCTTTGGAGACAGAACCCAATAGACCTTTAGAAGCTAACCGTTGTACTCAAGTGGATGGGGAATGAACAAGATGAGAATTCCAAAGTACGAGAGAAGGTAAAGAAGAAACTGCAGTAGTTGTAGCAACAACAAAGACACGAGCAATATGGGGAAGATGAAGATTGTTCATGGGAAACATACACCCAACCCTAGGACTGGTCCCAAGCTCTTGCTCCATCCTCGGATCCTATATAATACACCCAAAATAGTAAAAAATAATGCAATATCCTAGTTCAGCTAGTTTTCCCACAGAGCATAAATTATAGGATAGATCAGGCACATAGCCCCAGGAACATAGAGGTTAGAGGTCGAAACAAAGCCTAGACTATTCCCATGCATAGTGGAACCATCAGGTATATGAATATTAAGAGGATGTGGTGCAAGGTCAAGTTTGGAGAATAAAGATGAGTGAGGTGTCATGTGATTACAACATGTAGAATCAAAAAACCAAGTTTGAGAATTACTGGGAAGAACTGAGAGAGTAATGGAAAGAGATGTATTACCAACCATATGAACAATATGAGTTATGATCTTCTATAGTTCAGTAGGGGAGAGATTGAATGTGGATCCAGAAGACTAGAACTTAGTTGAAATGAAATGCATCAGCGGAGTAGGCTCAATATTAGCAATAACAATAGTAGATTTGTTGCGACAGTGACAAGTCACAATAGTGTGGCCATAAAACTTGCAATAATTGCAGAACTTCTTGTTGGTTAGCTTGCGATGATTTATAGAGCTAAAGGAATCACCTGACTGCTTAGGTTGCTCAATGGCAAGAGCATAAAGAGTAATAGCCAAGACATTGAACTTATATTGGGCTTGAAGGGTTACAAGTTGAGCTTTTTATCCAACCAACTCGTTTACAGTAGTATCAAGAGATAAAAGATGACTACAATTGAGAAGCTGACCTCAGATGGGCTTAAATTCCTTGTAAAGTGACATCAGGAACTCATAGAGACGAAATTCATCTCTAATTATAGCATATTGCTAAGAATCCTTTAAGCATGCCCAAATTGGATCACAAAGGTCAATTTGGTCCCAAAGAAAGCGAAGCTGATCATAGTAGTCATTGATGGATTTCCTTGGTTCTTGTCAAAGTCGATGTAATTCAAACTACTAACTGATATTTCATGGATCCGTAAGTAGTGGAGTACCTTTTGGCCAATATATCCCATGCTGATTTTGTATCATCAAAGCTACCCAATAGATTAGAGATGGAGGGATTGAAAGTATTCTGAATCCATGTGAGGATCATGTGGTTGTGACTATCCCATTCAATCATGTGACCAAGGAAGGCAACATCGTTTTCACTTGCTCCTTTGACAGGAATGGTAATTATACTAGTAAATTAATGCCAGAGTATGCGACACTTAAGAAAACTACGCATAGCTTGAGACCAAGATAAGTAATTCTTCATCCCTTCTAATATAGTATTGATGGGGCAAGGAAGAAAAACATTATTTTTATCCATTTAGAAACACAATATGCAAAAATAGACTGCAATAATGAAGTCTGTGCAAAAAATGAGGTAGGGAGAACCTGTTCTACAAAAGTCAACCTAGGAGAAAATCAACGGTCAAAGTCAACTATGGTCAATGGTAGCCAAGTCAACTCTAGTCCTGGTCAATGGAGGTCAAGTCAACTCTAGTAATGGTCAACGATAGGAAATTCAACTCTGATATGGTCAAGTTAACTCTGATAATGGTCAACGGTGGTTAACGGCAGCAACAACGGTTAACGAGGTCAATGATGATGTCAATGGACATGGTGGGTGATGTTAGCAGAAGGGATGATGATATCAACCCTAGTTGACGTGGCAGTATGACATCACAGGACTTGAGTGTGCGTGTTAGGCACGTGAATCTGACACACATCTTATGTTAAGGGCGGGTGAGGGCGCGTGCAGGCTTCGATGGTTGCAAGGCTTCCACGATTGTGTATATTTAGACCAACCAATCATAGTGGTACCTATAAAAATGTTATCGGAGATGGTGATTGTAGTGGTCTATATGGTGCGATATTCCTTAATGATAGAGGTTGCAGGCCTAGAACCCAAGGATAATGGCTGAGAGATATTGAAGGTTCAACGTTGAGTGGCTACAGTGGCTATTGTAATGGAAGAAGCGATAATGGTAGAGTAACACCAAAAGAGACAAGACTACTTAAAGAAAGGTCAGAGTAGTGGCTTTGATACCATGTTAGAAATACTTAATAATTGTATTGTATTCTATATCTTAGGGAATATAAATAGTGCCTTTATATAGGAGTTACAAGTAAACTAGATATGCCTAAAGTAAACTAGATATATACTAGTAGATATGATATATATTAACAAATATACATTAATCTTTTAATAGATATACATTAACAATCTTGTTGTTGCAATCTATGCTCATATACCAATAATCTACTATGAAACTTTCAATAGTTATCGTACTTGCCTGATCCAAAATATTGTTAAGAAATGCATTATTTTAGTGACTAAGACCAGAAATTCCATGAAGAATCAAATCCTTAGATTATATAGGTTCTCCACTTGCATTAAGATTATTAGAGAAGGTATTGATCTTCATCATATATGCATCCACTGCCAAACTGTCCTTCTTAGCAATTTGTAATTGTAGCTTTAACTTCATAACTTTGGATATAACCAAAGAAATAATGAATTTCTTCTATGTCTTCCACAGATCATATTTTGTTGTAGTACCAGTCAAATAACTAGATACTTCATATGTGAGATGACACAGAGCCATATATCTTATCAATTGATATGTTGGTAGCTCTGTATAATTTAGATAATCTAATATTTGCAATTTGGTTCTCATGAAAAATCTTATATGCTTTTGGTTCGATTTTGTTTATGGTTTGGCCAAAAATGGCCTATTTAAAATTGATAGAAAATGGGTTGGTCTCGAGGTAAGCTGCATCCTACCGACGATGACTCAAATCATAGGTTTATTGAACTTTATTCTCCGTTTTTATTTTTGTAAATATCACTCTAATGCTTTCAAATCTGAGTTTTGTTTGATATAAATTTAATTGAAGATATCCACAATTTATCTCCACTAATTTTCCTTATTTCTTGACCCTTGAAATTAGATACTCTCTTATCATTGTAATCTTTTGGTTTTTTCATATCTATAACTTGCATTAGATCAAAAATAAAATAAAAATCTATTTCAAATGCTAGGTATGTCGAGACCACATCTCACCATAAAGAACTAGGGCAAGGACTTGGTGAACTTAAAGTAGTATTCTACCAATGTAATTATTGTAACAAAAATATATCAAGAATTGATGACTCTATAAAAGTAGAGTCATCAGTGCACTTTTATACTTAATATTTGCTCATTTTATTCAATAAGTAGTATTTTTAGGATAAAAATATTAAAATATGAAATTTCTAGTGAAAAGGGATGAAAATATCATTTTTGGAATTTTAATAATTTTTTAAGAATTTTTAACGCATGACCAATCAGAAGCTGCCACTTGGATGCCATACAAGTAGGGGAGCTAATGGGTAAACCACATGGATGACATGCAAGCAGAGAGTGCAAATCATTCAATGTTGCGTGTTCTCAATGACACAGTGTCATGCCATGTGACGTTCATTATGAGTTGGTTGCATATTCAAAAGTGTTTCCATGTGTCGTAAAGCAATTCATCCATTCCTTCCAACGATGTGTCATGGCATTTGTGATCAGGAATCATGTCGCGCCATATGTCACTGACTCAACATGAATTGACTATACCAATCCTCCCGTGCCACACATCGCATGTTGATTCGCTTAGTAAAACCAGTGTGCCACATGTCATATTCCTATTGGCTGGTGTTGTTAATTTTTTCTTTTTTCATCTCAGTCCTTGATTTAACAGTCCAAATTCTACCTGAGCTTAATTTAACCTCCTAATTTCCCCATAAACCCTAATGAACCAAAATTAACATAATTTTTATTATTTTTTGGATCCAAGAAAAAAGAAAAACACCAAAAATTCAAAAGAAGATACAATTTTGGTGGAGATTCAAGAGAATATTGGTATTTTCAAGAGATTGATTATATTTTTTCTTCTTCTCCTTTGTTTATCAATTTTTATGTCATTATTTATGAAAAATATGAACTTTATGAATACAATTATGTCTAGTTAATTTATTAATCTAGAGGTCTTATGAACTCGATTTTTAACATGTGATAATGTAATGTTTTACTCCAATTATGATTTTAATTTTATTATATTATTTAATTTTATTTTTATGTTATTAATTGTTGGGCCAATAATTGATTGATAGAGGCAATTAAAAAGATTTAAGAGAATTATTTAATTATTTTCTTAATTAAATAACATGAATAGTTTCTATGCATAGATGTATGATTCTTATGTATATGATCCATAGTTAATGAACTTAATGAGTAGTATGCAATTTAATTGACACGAGAGTGTGATCAGGTTAATTACAATATGATATGTAGTTTACTTGAAAGAGGAATACATGTTACATTAGATTTAATTGATCATGTAATTAATTGATAATCACATGTTTGAAAAATTGAGGGATTAAGTCTTATTAGATATTTTTTCATATATCTTCTTAGCTACCAAATTTGATTTAATAAATTATTGTTACTTATTTTTAGTTTTTTTTTAATTTTACTTTCTTAAAACATATAAACAAAAAAATTGATTTTTTATTTTTAGTTTTAGAAATAAGTTTCTAATAATATAATCTCCATGAGAACAATCATTTCTTATTATTATATTACTTGTTGCAATACATATACTTGTATATTTATTGCACACAATTCGTGTTCAACCAAGTTTTTGGCACCGTTGCGAGTGATTATAAACTTTAGAAATTAATTACAAGTAAAACATGCATGATGAATAAAAAGAAAGTTAAGGTGTGGAAAGAGGCTAAATGTCTTCATTTATCGACCCACCTAAGCCTTACATTACAAGTATGTAACGTCTTTATTGATATTTAGCTAAGTGCATATTTATATTTGTGGATAGGGATGTAAAAAATAGACTTGTGAGACTTGTTCTAAGATTGAATTGATTAGTATGCTCATATAGGTTGATTTCATGAGTACATTGGATGATATCATGTGCCACACACAAGAGAATTAATTCGTCAAAAACCATACATATCCTTGTATTTATAGAATGTTTATTGATGAATATGTGAACTTCTTTTTCATATAATTGTAAGACTTTTGATAGGAATATTTTTTGCTAAATATGCGTGTATTAATAGATATATAATTATGAATATATTGCTCATGTCATTTTATTTAGTTAGGTTTGGCTTTACTTAAGGAAAAGCAAAGTTAAGTTTGAGGATGTAACGACTCTATGAAAGTAGAGTCATTAGTGCACTTTTCTACTTAATATTTTCTAGTTTTATTCAATAAGTAATATTTTAGGGTTAAAAATATTAATATATGAACTTTTTAGTGAAAAAAAGGGTGAAAATATAATTTTTGGAATTTTTTGGGATTGTTTTAGAATTTTTATGGATGTTTTATGAATTTTTAATGTAGGACCAATCAGAAGCGTTCATGTGAACACCACACAAGTAGAGAGTTGACTAGGCAAGTGACGTGAATTCCACGCAAGTGGGAGACCCAATAGCGAGACATCGTGTGTACCGTGTGATGTAATACCATGTCATGTGTCAACACAACGTTCATTCCGAGTTGGTCAGTGATCAAAAGTCTTGGCAGGTGTCATAAAGTGATTTGTCCATTCCTTCTAACATCGCGCATGCCATCCATGATTATAAATCATTTTATGCCATGTGTCATAAACTCAACATGCGTTGATCAGACCAGTCCTCCCATGCCACATGTTGCGTGCTGATTCACCTAGTAAAACTCGAGTGCCAAAATTCACTCCTATTGGCTAGTGCTATTAATTTTTCCTTTTTACATCTCACCCTTGATTTGAAGCTGATCTAATGGTCCAAATTCCACATGTGCTTAATTTAACCCTTAATTGCCCCATAACCTCTAATGAGCCAAAATTAACATAATTTTTATTAGTTTTTGGAAACATAGAAAAATTCAAAAGGAGATATAATTTCAGTAGAGATTCAAGAGGATATTAGTATTTTTAAGAGAATGATTGTATTTTTTCTTCTATTTTGTTTATCAATTTTTATGTATTTTTTTTAATGCAAAATATGAGTTTTATGAACAAAATATGTCTATTTAATTTATTGATCTAGGGATCATATGAACTTAATTTTCAACATATGATAATGTAATATTTTACCCCAATTAGGATTTTAAATTTATTATATTAATTATTTGGCAAATAATTGATTTATAGAGATAATTAAATAAATTTGAGAAAATTATTTAATTTTTTGTCTTGATTAAATAACATGCATAGTTTCTAAACCAAGATGTATGATGGTTATATATGTTATCCATAATTGAAGAATTTATGAGTACTATACAATTTAATTGATATAAGAGTGTGATTATGTTAATTATTATATGATGTGTAATTTACTTGAGAGAGTAATACATGTTAGATTAGATTCAATTGATAATTATATTAGGGGGATTTTAGTGATTCATATGTCTAGAAAATTGGGGGACTAAGTATTTCTAGATATTTTCTCAGATATTTTCTTAGTTACCATATTTAATTAATTATTACTATTTATTTTTTGTTTTTTTAATTTTTCTTTTTTAAAATATAAAAACACAAAAAAATGATTTTTGTTTTTTTAGTTTTAAAAATTAGTTTCTAATAACATAATCTCTGTGGAAATGATCTTTTGTTATCATTATATTACTTGTTATGATACGTACACTTGTATATTCTTTGCATATAATTCGTATTCAACCAAGAATGATCCGCATGAAGTGCAAAATTTATCCAGATTTTAATCTTTGCATTGGGTACTTCTCTGTTGGTTCTGAGGTTACTAAAGATTCCCAAGTGAAGAAGATGACGAATAACTAGAGCATGGATGAAAGGCAAGAGAAGAGAGAGTAATGCTTAAAAGATAGTTCATTCTCAATTCATTGTATATTTCTTACATATTTATAAAGGAAAATGTAAATGTAATAAACCTTTTTGCTTAATAAAAGACTCTACTTTCTATTACATTTATTAATCTTAAGCATCAAAAGTTTGTTAGAGCCATTTCATTTTAACTGAGACTAGCTCTCCTTTAATATACATGTAGGCATGTGATAAGTGCTCTTGTTAAGGATGACACCTTAGCTTTCTTGTTAGGACCAACACCATGTCTTGCATTTGTCTTTGAGTGTATTGCACCTTCACATGTGTGATTGAATGAGTCATCATTTTGTGCTTCCATTTCCATTCCTTGAGTTTTTGTTTTCATAGCCATAGCACATTCATTTTTGTGATAAACTGATCTAGATTGCTTGCATTCTTTTTCATGTTTTCAATTTATACATTAACATCCATAGCCTCTCAAATTCAATGGCATTTTAATAACACTAAGTTTATTGGATAAAAAATTAAATTGAGAGATCGATAAGCGTTTGGTTAGTATGTTTGTTGGTTGCTCAGATGTAGATATATGTAGCACAAGCAGTTTGGATACCAAAACTCTACCTAGCACAAAATACAAATCCATTTCTACATGCTTTTTTCTAGCATGAAAACTGGATTGGCATTGGGATAAATTATGCTTAAATTGTCACACCATATGTTAGATAGCTAGGTATAGATATTTGAATTTCATTAAGGAGTGATTCAATCCATGTCATTTCTATTGTAGCATTTACAAGGGCCATATACTTGGCCTCTGTGCTAAATCCTAAGATTGTGGACAGTCTTTTGCAAGACAATAGAATTGGATTTGCTACTAAGTACATAGTCAAACCAATATTCGAATATTCGATCATTATAAGAACTTCTCTAGTTTGAATCAACAAAACCTTGCAGAAGTAGTTGATTTAATGATTTCAACACCAAGCCATTTGTGAAAGTGTCTTTTAGATACCTTAGGATACATTTCACTACATACCGGTGTGGTATTAGAGGTTTTGCCATAAATATGATGCCCAAACTTGATAGTTTAATGTTATAAAATTTATAAATAACTCGCAAGTGTACGAATCACTTTGTAAGAATCAATAAGTATAATTCCAAGATGAGTCTAAAGAGAAATCCCAAGGTTTTCAAATAATTCAAAAAAATTCTTAAAAATGAAAATTAAACTTAAACATTATGTCACAAAGTTTGAGTTTTGAGAAATCCAATCTAATGACATAAAAATAAAGATAGATTCATCAAAATAATTGACAAATAAACATTTACATTCAGTGAAAAATTTATGGTATAGATTAGTTAAGTAATCATGCTTAATTAATATTTATTAGATTATTAAATATATGAATTAAGATTATTATTTTTTCCTTTTTAATAAGAAAATATCATAAGAGAGTAATCATATTCTTTATTAATAACAAGCCAATTAATATCTTAAGGTGATGATTACTAATTGATTAATTATTAAACTATAACTTATTTATATGGAATTAACAAACTATCTAATTAATGCTTAAGGTCGAGTATGTAATTAGACTTTCATGCAAGGTGTCAAAATAAGTTTATGATTTAAACATGTGAAAAAAAAACTTTCAAATTTTAAAACTACTATTAAAAATACGTCTTCAATATATTTTTAAATAGTAATTAAATATTTTAATTTTTTTTAAATAGAGTTTTGAATCTAACTATACAATTGATATAAATAAAAGATTTAAGAGTATTACTCTAAACAAATTTAGTAATTAAATCATAAATATGACTCTCTTGTTCATCAATATATTTTTCTTTTACAAACTTCGTTCAAATCTTGATAAAGAAATAAAACTTAGTTCATTTTTACAAAAAATATTTTACCTACTTTAATATTTCATAGGCATAACAATATTACTAATATCCCATAATATTTTCAACCAAATGTGCTTAATTTAATAAATGATAAATAAATTATATACAACATGTAAAAAAACGTATAAGGTTAATCTGAAAAGAGTACATTTAAATTATACTTCAAGTGTATCCTTACAGAAGTTCAATACTGTTTCTGTTTCTAGAAACCTCCAAACAAAACTACTAACAATGTTTATTGAATCGAAAGGAAAAATAATACATAAACTATGTTCAACTCTCAAATTGAGATAAAAACTTTAAAACTATGAAAATAAAAGAAACTAGAGAGAAACTAAGAAAATCAGCTAGAAATGGAGCTAAGGGATGATTGCAATTAGGGTTTAGAGGTCTATTTTATAGGTGAGAAAAATGAAAGAAAATTGGATCATATAGTTGGGCACCGTGGCACACATCTATTCCAAGTTGCAACATGAGATAACCTGTAAACGTTTCAAATGCTCGATCCATTACTATTGCATTGCAGCACAAACAAATACCACGATGCGACATGTATTTTTCTGAACTACTAGAAGCCCTATTTTCTTTACACCATTTACATTGGTTTGGAATATAAGCAAGACTTACATGTGTTAATTTTTTATGCTTCAATTTGTAATGGAGTGTTTTTAGGCACTATTATTTGAGTGTTGATTTGTTGAATCTTTTTTAAGCTAAAATACCTGAAAAATAATAAAACATATCTATGATTTTGAAAAGATAGATTTTGTAAAAATATAAAATCATGTAAATACAAATATATTTTAACATTTAAAATGCACAAAATCATGTTATATTTAGTGATTTTAAGCACTTATCACAACTCTCAAACAACTTCTTGTTAATGTCTAACAAGAAAAGAAAAAAGAAAAAGCTAAAAATAAAAACTAAATAAATTAAACTATCATAAATCATTTCTGTAGATTGACACAGTTGTATTTAACATATGAAAGAAGCATTTAAACCCAAGGTTGTCCTAGTGGATGAGTTTAAGTTTTGTGAAGGCTTTCAAAGATGACACCCACAAGCATCAAACTAAAATTTAAAATTTAAAAATAAATAATAAAAATAATAAAATAACAAACTAAATTTTAAAGAAAGTAAAGAAAATGAAAAATAACAAAGTATAAGTTATTTTAATATTATAAACATTCATAGTTTAGTATAATAATTAGTTGAAATCATATTCATATTCATATTCAAATAAAAAATGTATCAACACTGATTCATAACAAACTAAATTCATATTCACTTAGACTCTAACCTCACAATTCATACTCTTAATAACAATGATTCTATTGGTCCAAATCCTCTTTTAAAGGTATATGCGAATAAAGTTTATTTAAAAATAAACTAATGAGTTCGCAAACGTTCAAAGAAGAAAATGATCAAAGTAGTACATAATATTGAGATCATGAAATGAATTAAATGAAAGGATTTATAAAGAAATCAAATACTATTTTAATACATCAATCAAAATCATCAAATAATTTTTTTAAGTTAATATGCCTTTGAGAGATAACGAAAATGCAATGACTTCTTTGTGATTTATTTCCTTTCTTTCTTTTGTATTTAGCTATTTTTCACAACTCAGGAGGATATTTAGGCATAATATTTCATTTATACTATTCATTTTTCTTTTTCTTTTTCATTCTTTCTATCTTTTTATAGAGAAGAAACATGTATAGTTTGTACATATTTTGGTATGATATGATGAATGACTAATTTTTGGATTTTTTTTCTTTTATATTAGCTTGGGTAACCTCATTTATGTCTCTTTTTTAGAAGTCATGCATGAATGAGGAAGGGCATATACTTTCAATTTCTATTTAAGTCATTCAATTTATGTAATAAAAATAAATATATGACACTTTATTAGATGTAAAAATCTTAGCATTCAATACAAAATCTATAAAGGTCATTTAATAAATTTGAATAGATAAAAAGAGTATTTAAAAGAGTGAGAAAAATATTATCACTCAGAATAAGAACAAAATGACTTGAAATATTTTTACAATGTAGTTTTTACTATTTGATTCCTAAACATCACTTTTAGGTTTATTGTAATTTTAATATTTTATCATGAAATTGAAACTATGACAAAAACTAATTATCACATTGCTCCATAATATTTTCTTGAAATTAATCTAACAATGTAAAAACTTAATCATTTACTTAACATTAAATAAAAGACATAATAATTTTGCAAGAATTTTTTTAAAATGAAACCTAAAATTCCTAAACGAATAAAAATAAATAAAAATGTGAACACATGCTTAAAAATTTGAAATTGACACAAATTTATAAAGAAATCTTTTCTACCCCAACTTAGAACTTATATTTTCCTAAATGTAACATTTGTAAGTTAAAGATAAAAAGTAAAAGATAGAAAAGTTACCCATTTGTTGAATATGCTCAACTATTGATGTGGAATTACATGTGCATCATCATTCCAAACATTTAAATAGAATTATGTGTACTTCTCACAAATTTCAACAAATAATTATAAAATTAACAATTCTAAACAATATTCACATGGTAGGAAACAAATAAAATATAAAATATAAAAGAAAATATAATATTCAAAAGTAAAAACAATTAAACCAAAATTCTCAAAATAAAATAAAATAAAATTCATAAAAACTCCCGAAAAAATTTGGGGGTCAATTCTCAATATCATCTGGATCTTATTCTTCAGCTTGTTGTCATGATCTTTCAGGAGATATAAAGATAAAATAATAATATTGATACTTAAGGGCTACTAAATTTCATATACCCACCTCGAGATGGTTAAGTTGTAACTAGTTCATTTCATACATCAAACAGTTATGATCCTTGTGATCACGATGTTGTCGATTAAAGAATGCAACTTATTGAACGGTGTAAGATTTTTGGTACTTTTTCATATAGCTCATTCTTTCACCAAGATTATAAATTTCATCTTTCATTCTTAGCTTTGATGAAAAAGTAGCCCTTCTTTCCCTCTGGGCAAAAGTTTGTACCAGAAGTGAGTTCATCATAATATGTCGAATTTAATAATTCTCCAAGTTGAATTATAACTTCACCTTTTGAGTGAGGTACCATTGCTTTCTTACATAAAATAGTAAATAACTAGGGGAAAAGTAACTCAATTGGTGACTATTAACAAATAGCTTAATCATGTGATAAATTATAGCATAAATTAATATTACCCTTTCTCTATCCACTGAGCTGTAATGTCTAGTGAGTATTAGTCCTGAACACACTTATTCAAATACTTGTCAAAGCTCTTATATTTCCCACCAGCACTCTATTAAGCTCCTTTTAAAGTTAAGGTTTTAAGAATTATAGCGTAGTTGAATTACTTAAATACATTTCATACATTCCTTGCTCAATATTTACTAAATAATAGTGAGCATTAATATCATTGGACCCAAGAAGGATGAGCTCATCTTGTCATTTAACTACATTATCAACAACATTGAGAACATTTGTATAAATTTTTTGAGTAAGTGATTCTATAGCAATATCTGATTCCTTAACAAACATTTTCTATCATGATGCTACTATAATCTCATAAATTCCCTCAAATTGGGCATTAGGCCCCAAATTAAAGTCCATACCATTTTCTGGAATAAAACCTTTATTTACTTCTTCGAATTTTTCAAAACTTAACTTGGTCTTATAACTTAGAAAATTTGTCTCTATCATAATCCTTAGAAGTTGATACCTTTTCCCTTTACTATTCACATCTCTTTGAAGTGTCGTTTCCAAAACAAACAATATCTAAATTCCATAGGTTTTTAGATAATCCAAAAAAAAATACAAAATAAATTATACCAAAATATTTTTATACCCCTCTAGTCTAAATTAGGGTTTAAAACTCTTAATAATTCATAAATAATCCATAAAATTAAGATAATTTAACTTGAAGACTTAAATTATAAAAATTTATGATTACTTGTTTTGTTGTTGAAGAAAATGAAAAACACTCCTCTTGAAGATGATGAAGATTTGTTGATTGTTTTTTCAAAATTTCTTTATGAAATGTGTAGGATATTGTTAGGAAAGAGATTTTTGTGAAAGGTTTTGAAAGATAATGGAAACAAGTGTGATTTTTTAGGGATTTTAGGTGTTTGGGAAGAGAAAATGTTAAGTGTTTGTGTTGTTGATGAAGAAAATAAAGAACACTCCTTTTGAAGATTTGTTGATTTTAATAATGAGTTTTTAAAAAGTTCTTTATGGAATAGGTGGAAAATTGTTAGGAAAGAGATTTTTATCAAAGGTTTTGAAAGGTTACGGAAAAAAAGTATGATTTTGAGGGATTTTAGGTAGTTGGGGGGAGAAAAGTATCAAGGTTGGTGAAGAAAGTGATAAAATTTGGGAGAAAAGTGGGTATTTTCGCGTTGCATTGGAATTTATATAGAATTCTTTTAGCGTGTGTTGTTGCCGTGGTAAAGGTGTACCACGACGTGACCCTTTTCCTCTTCCACTAATCTTAAACAGAAACACTAGTGTTGCAACAATGTTTTTCCCTGTGCCACGGCATGCGTAACTTTACTAAGAGGCAAATTGGTGCGTTTAAAATAGAAAAATTACGAAACATATTGAGAAGCAACGAGTCTAGTTTTATTATTATTATCATTTATTTTTTTCTTGAATTTAATTTCATAGTTATTATTGTTTTGTTTGTTGTTTTATTTTTATTATAAACTTATTTAAGTAGAAAACTTATGTATTTATTTATTTATTTATTATTTGTTGTTATTCGATAGTTATTAATTATTTATATTTAAGATTATTAGTATTAAGATAAATAATAAAATTTAAGAACATTTATTATTATTATTATTTATTTTTTCCTATATAGTTAAATTTTTATTTAATTTATTTATTTATTTACTAACTTTATTTTTTTTTGCGTAATATTTTTATGGATAAATGGCAACCATGGTTTTGTACCTTTTATTAAGGAATTACACAAGTCCTGTTGTTATAAAATGGAGTATATAAATCCTATTACTTTCAAAGAAATACTGCAAATTTATTATTATTATTATTATTATTATTATTATTATTATTTTTAAATCTGTAGTTAGAATTAAGAAAAAAACAAACAAAACAATTATGACTATAAAATTGAATTAAAGCAAAACAAAATATAGTAATGGGATACCTCCCATCTATTATTATATTAATCTTCTCTTGGGGGATTTCATCATTTAGTAAATTCAATGTCCCATAGTCATTGAATTCAGGTGTTGTTCTAACTTGACAACTATTCTTTGCTTTATTTTTGTATGTGCAAATATGAAATCCAATCCTAGAAATACAATATCCCACTTTTTTTTACTATCCAAGGTTTCGATACATTTTGAAATCGAGAAATTTTTACTAGAGTAGGTGCTATCCGAAAACAATTAGCCGATCTGGATTTTTGAATTATTATAGACTCTTCACTGGTAGAATGGAAAGAATTAGGGAAAGAGGGACCCACGGGTAATGAATGCGAAAATCGAAAGGTTGGAAGAAGAAAGGATTTTTTGGTTAGACGCATGGAATTAACTAAGCATTTTATTCGAACAAATATAGAACCTGAGT
Source organism: Hippophae tibetana (assembly GCA_037013495.1). Taxonomy (NCBI): domain Eukaryota; kingdom Viridiplantae; phylum Streptophyta; class Magnoliopsida; order Rosales; family Elaeagnaceae; genus Hippophae; species Hippophae tibetana. The sequence continues at coordinate 24,092,271 of CM072807.1, read as the reverse complement.
GGATGGTTTTAGTTAGCTTCTCCACATGTACTTCCACCTTTTTAATAAAAGCCTCCATAAAGTCCAACCTTTGATTAGTTGTCTTTGTTCACTTGAATTAATACATTTAAGTTATCCTCTCCAGTTGGTTTGTTGGAAGGATTCCTAGGCAATTGTTGGTGGAATTGGTGGCCCTTGCTTATTTCAACTTTTAGTGAATAAAGAATTGTTTTGTCTCCAAAAGAAATAGGGATAAATCCTCCATCTTAGATTATAGGTATTTATGTTGGGATTATACTTAGGTCTTGGTTTGTAACCCCCTAGTACCTTGACTTGTTTAGGTCTAACATTTTCTTTTCTTTGATATGGACATGTATTAGCACCATGTTTTAAAGTACTACACAAACCACATTATTCTTTATTGGTTATGGCATGTGCGGTAATAAGCACAACTTGTAGACTTGCTTGGTGAGTTTTGCAAGTTGCATTTGTACTTTAGTACTAGAGTTTATTTCATAGACTTTGGCTCTCCTCACTCAGGTGCTTTGTATTGGGAATTAGAACCCAACATATCAAAGAGATTATAACTCTATGAGGTTGTCTTTTCTCATATTTCTTCTCTCCTAATGTTATTAACTATAAGCTGATATTGTTGTGTCAATAAATCATAGAAAAATTGGTTCTGTAGTTACAAAAGGCAGCTGTGATGGAGGCATTGAGTGAGAAGTAGTAATCTTTGCTTTTAACTTTGATGTTTTTGAATGGGAATAGAATTCTCCCTTAAATTTATTATATACATTCTCATAGGTCATCAGGGAACTTAGGAGAAATGACATTAGCTAAGTCTTGGCCCTACCTTTGAGGGTTTAGGGGAAACACAACATTCTAAATTGGTCATTGGTGAATACACCAATAGGGAATGTTTGGAATATAGAGTAGAAGTTCCTAATGAAAGACATTGAGTCTTCTTTAGAAAGTCCATTGAAAGAAGTTAGCATAAAAAATGAATATTTCTCGATTCATAATTTTGGGCAACCTTACCTAGTTGGATTGAGGCATTAGTAGTGACATTGATTGGCCTTGCATAATCTTTCATAGTTGATGACTCTATGAAAATAGAGTCAATAGTGTACTTTTTTTACTTAATATTTACTTATTTTATTTAATAAATAGTATTTTTATGGCCAAAAATATTAAAATATAATTTTTTTAGTGAAAATATAATTTTTGAATTTTTAACAAAGGGCCAATCAGGAGCTGACTCGTAGCATGTTATGCAAGCAGAGGAGCTGACTGGGCAAGCCATACAGACGCCACCCAAGCACGGAGAGCGAATCACGTTACAACACATGTGAGGAGGACAAAACACATGCACGTGTCAACACGACGTTCAATCCGAGTTTGGAGATCAATCAACGTGCCATGCCACGTGTCGCTATGCCATTGCTCCGCGCTTTCCACCAGTGCATCACACTATCTGTTTTTGCAAATCACATCACGACGTGTGTCATTGACTCAGCAAGCATTGACACTAATCTGTCTCCCCTGCTACGGGTTGCTCCCTGAGTCGCTGAGTGAATTTTTGATGCCTTTTGTTATGCTATGATTGGCTAGAACTTTCAGTTTTGCTTGTTTTGATCGTAGCCCTCGATCTGAAGCTGATTTGATGGTCCAGATATCACCTGAGCAATATTTAAGCCCCTAATCACTACATAAACCCTAAGTGGCCTCCATTAACATAATTTTGGTTAATATTTTGAGCTAAAAAGAGAGAAAAATACAGAAAAATTCAAGAAAGGACACAATTTTGGTGGAGATTCAAGAGAAGATTAATTCTACAATTCAAGAGATTGATTGTATTTCTTCTTCTACTATTTTTTTTATCAATTTTTATGTCTTTCTTTATTAAAAATATGAGCTTTATGGACATAATTATGTGTATTTAATTTATTAATCTAGGGATCTTATGAACCCAATTTTCACCATGTGATGATTTAATATTTTACCCTTATTATAATTTTAATTTAGTTATATTATTTAATCTGATTTGTATGCTATTAATGGTTTGACAAACAATTTATTTATAGAGACAATTAAATAGATTTAAGAGAATTATTTAATTGTTTGTCTTTATTAAATAACATGCATAGTTTCTAGATAGAGATGTATGATTCTTATGTATATGATCTATAATTGATGAGCTTAATGAGTAATATGCAATTTAATTGGCATGATAGTGTGATTAAATTAATTATTATATGATGTATAGTTTTACTTGAGAGAGGAATACATGCTAAGTTAGATTTAATTAATCATGTAATTAATTGATAATTATATTGGAAGAATTTTAACGATTTGCATGTTTAGAAAATTGGGGATTAAGTATTCTTAGATATTTTCTCATATATCTATTTAGTTAAAAAATTTGATTTAATTAATTATTGTTATTTACTTTTAGTTATTTTAATTTTTCTTTCTTAAAATATAAAAGCACAAAAAATTGAATTTTATTATTTTTAGTTTTAAAAATTAGTTTATAATAAAATAATCTCCATGGGAACGAACTTTTCTTATCATTATATTACTTATTGTGATGCGTATACTTACGTATTCATTGCACATACTTTGTGTGTGATGATCAAGTTTTTGGTACCATTGTCGGGGATTATAATTATTAGAAATTAATAATTTGTTTATTTTAGTTATTTTCTTAATTTATTTTTCTTTTCTTTAATTTTATTTTAATTCAATTATTTTCTTTTACTGACTTATTGATTTATTTAGTTTTTATTTTGACATCTCCTTTAGTATTGTAGAAACATAGTTGAGTTGATTGCATGAGTAGAGTTTGTGAGAGAGAAATCTTACCTTTAGATCTTGAAATTGAGCGTACGTTGAGTTCAATTAGGAAACAAGTTGTCACCAAAGAGAAAAAAATATCTAATCCTTTAGAAGCAAACAATAATGAGCTAAACTTGAACAATCAAATGCTTTTGATGGATGATAGAGATAGAGCTATGAATGAATATGCAATACCTACGTTGGAAGGTTGAATCCAAGCATTACAAGGCCAGGAATTCAAGCTAATCAATTTGAATTAAAACCAGTGATGTTTCAAATGCTACAAACAGTTGGAAAATTCAGCGGATTACATACAAAGGACCCCCATCTTCATCTCAGGCTTTTTATTGAAGTTGTGGATTCATTTAAGTTCATTGGTATGACAGAGTAGGCATTTAGGCTTAAATTATTCCCTTACTCTTTGCGAGGTCGTGCTCGAGCTTGACTAAAATCTTTGCTGCCTGATTCCATTACAACTTGGAATGATTTGGCGGAGAAACTCATGATGAAATAATTCCTACAACAAAGAATGCCAAGCTTAGGAATGACATTACTTTCTACCAACAACATGAAGGAGAATCTTTATATGAAGGATGGGAAATATTCAAGGAATTGCTAAGGAAGTGTCTTCATTATGGTATTCCATCTTGGATTCAAATGGAGACTTTTTACAATAGTCTTAATGCTCAAACAAGAATTATTGTTGATGCATCTGCTAATGGAGCTTTGCTAGCCAATTCTTACAATCAAGCTTATGATTTACTTGAGAAAATGGGTAGTAATAACTATCAATGGCCAATGGACAGAATGACAACAACAAGAAAAGTACCCAGAGTACATGCGGTAAATGATATCACAACACTTACAACACAAGTGTCATCTTTGGTTAATCTTTTGAAAGTTCAAAACTTGCCAATGAGTATAAACCAGGTCCAAGATTTAGGAGTGTCATTGTGGAGGAGCTCATTTGTTTGATAATTGTCCAAATAATCCTAAATCCATATGCTATGTGAGTAATGTAAATCGAAACAATAATCCATACTCAAACACATATAACCGAGGATAGAGGTAACATCCAAATTTCATGGAGTAATAGCAATAGTCAAGATGGTAATCAATTCAACCATCAATCATTTCCACCACCTAGTTTTCAACAACTATAGCAACCACAAGCCCAAGAGAAGAATCCATCTATTGAGGACAATACAAATGCTTTAATGGGGATGATGAAAGACTTCATCCAATCAATAAATACCAAAGTATACACTTAAGAGGCTTCAATTCAAAATTTAAAAAAACCAAATGGGGAAACTTACTCAAGATATAAGTCAAAGGCATCAAGGTAACCTTCCAAGGGACACAATTGTAAACCCAAGAAGAGAAGGTATGGACTAGTGCAACACCATAGCCTTAAGGAGTGGTAAAACATCAGAACAAAAGCATAAGACATAAAAGGATGAGGAGAAACATGAAATTAACAAGGATGCTGAGGAACTTGTGGATAAAGAGAGCACTGAAAAAGAAATAATTCAACAAAAAAAGAGAAACCTCTACAAAAGCAATAGCCAAAGTCAGATACACATTTTTCAAAAAAATTGGAAGTCTTCAAGAAGTTGCACATAAATATACCATTTGTAGAGGCACTTGAACAAATGTCATCTTATGCCAAATTCATGAAGGATATACTATCAAAGAAAAGGAGGCTTGGAGATCATGAAATAATAACCTTGACTGAAGGTTGTAGTATCATCCTTGATAGAAAACTACCACAAAAATTGAAAGATCCAGAAAGTTTTGACATCCTTTGCACTATTGGGAACATCAGTTTTGGCAAGGCATTATGTGACTTGAGTTTAGCGTTAATTTCATGCCATTAACGGTCTTCAAGATATTGGGGGTTGGTAAAGCAAAACCCACTTTAGTAACATTACAAATGGAAGATAGATCAATTAAGAGACCTCGAGGTGTGATAGAAGATTTTCTAGTAAAAGTAGACAAATTCATCTTTTTGGCGGACTTCATTGTGCTAGACATGGAAGAGGGTCGTGACATTCCTATCATACTTGGTAGTCCATTCTTAGCAACCAAAAAGACACTCATTGATGTACAAAAAAGTGAACTTACAATGAGAGTGCAAGATGAACAAATAATGTTTAAATTTTTTAAAGAATCAGAACTCTTTGACATTGATAGTGCTAATGAGTGCTTAAGGATAAATGTTATTGATTGTGGGAATAGCTTGAAAGAATCTGTTAAGTCACCCACACTTAAGACTTTTACATGTGATGCTATGAACAAGGACACAAACTCACTAGAAAACAACTCAACCTATTATAACTTTGAAAGTATGGCATCGAAGGTTGACATTGTAGATTGTGTGAACTCTTTGGAGGATGCACCTCTCATGTATGTATCAAAGGCGATTATGAATTTTTTTGAGATATAATCTAAACTAAAACCATCAATTGAAGAGCCACCAAGTTTATATCCCATACTTTTAACCCTCTTATCCTCAATCAAGTATGAAAGTGAAAGACTCCAATGGAAAGGTGAAAAAGCTATTAGAAATACATAAATTGGATGAGTTTCGGTGGAATGCTTACAAGAATGCTAAGAATTCAAAAGGAAAACAAAAATATGGCATGAGAAGAAAATTGAGCACCATTTTTGTGAGCCAAAACATAAAGTATTATTGAGCAAATCAAGACTCAAGTTGTCTCCAAGAAAACATAAAAGTAAATGGATACAAAGGGATATGCCTTAGGACTTGATATGACTATCTAGTTAAGGATGTTAAACTTGACGCCAGTTGGGAGGCAACCCAACATTATTTTACTTATATTTTCATTATTTTTGTTTTGTAGGTGAATAAATGTGCAAAGCAATGATGCAACAAGAATGAGCATTTCAACAAAAGATGTGGTATGCCATGATTAAGGGAGTTTTCTTTTCTTTTCATATTTATATGTGCATATTAGGGACAATGTGTAATTTAAGTTTAGGGGAGGGAACTTCATTCTCTACATTAGTATTTAGTATGCATTTTTAATTTTTAGGGAATTTTTTTAAATTTTTAGGTTGTTTTTAATCATGATTTATGTAGAAATTGATAAATATATGGAAACTAAATGCATGCATGCTTGATATGAAACATATGAACTCAATGATAAAAATTGGTTGTCATGACTAAGATAAGGAATGTAACATATTTGTTAAAATATTTACATTAATAATGTGATATGCCTGCTAGTTTTGATTGGATTAATTTAAATTCTTATGCATGTCATGATTGATTTTGGTGTTCTTATTGAGAGAATTTGTAGTGATTTATGCAAGTTAATGAGATCTACCAGGTTTTAGAATCTATTTGATCATCCCTTAAGGCAAAATCCTAAGTAGTATTTAGCAAGAGAAATGATTTAGGCCTTATTTGGATCGATTGAGCCTTTCAAGCTAACCATTGTTACTATCTTTAGTCACTCATTTGAGACTAAAAAAGAACCATTCATATCTTTAAGCCACATTTAATGCCTAACTAGAAAAGTATTACCTTTACCCTAGCACCTTTACCTTGTATGAAAAGAAAAAAAATGCAATTGTGTGTTATGCTATAGCGTAAGGTGAAATATAATGCACCCTATAAAAACGAAAAAAGAAGAAGCAAAACTCACAACACAATTATCCATCTAAAGAAAAAGAAAATAGAATTGATAATAAGTTTGAGGGTGTTGTAAAGTTACAAAAAATAAAGATGTAAAAAAGAAATATGAAAAGAATGACAAAAGAGGGTGCACTAAAATATCAAGTTAAAGCTCAATTGCAGTTAAAAAGTACATGATGAAAAAAGAAAAAAAAAGAAAGTTATGGTGTGAAAATAGCCTAAAATGTCTTCATTTATCGACTCTCACCTAAGCCTTACAATACAACTATGTAAATTCCTTATTGATCTTGAGCTAAGTACATATTTATATTAGTGGAAATAGATGTGAAAAATAGACTTATGAGACTTTTTCTAAGATTGAATTGATTAGCATGCTTATATAGGTTGATTTCATAAGTGCATTGGATGATATCATGTACAACAAACACACACAAAAATTAATTTGTCAAAAACCTTGCATATCCTTGTATTGATGGAATGTTGATTGATAAATATGTGAACATTCTAATCATAGGATTATACGACTTTTGAGAGGGATAGTTTTCTTGAAATATGCATGTACTAATAGAAATATATTTATGAATATACTACCCAAGTTATTTTATTTAGTTATATTTGCCGTACTTTTTCACTTAATATTTACTTGTTTTATTCAATAAATAATATTTTTATGGCCAAAAATATTAAAATATAAACTTTTTAGTGAAAAGAGATGAAAATATAATTTTTGGAATTTTTTGGGATTGTTTTGGAATTTTTAACATAGGGCCAATCAGGAGTTGACACGTGGTATGCCATACAAGCAAATAAGCCGACTGGGCAAGCCATGTGGATACCACGCAAGCACTAAGAGCAAATCATGTTATGCCACGTGTGAGGAGGATGAAACGCGTGTCACGTGTCAGTACGATGTTCAATTTGAGTTAATAGATTAGTCTACTTACCATGCCACATGTCACTATGTTATTGCTTCGTGCTTTCCATACGTGCATAACACCATCCATTTTTGCAAATCACATTGTGCCGTGTGTCGCTGACTCAGCAAGCTTTGACACTAACCGGTCTCCCCTGCTATGCGTCACTCCCTGTTTAGTCCAGTGAATTTCTGATGCCACGTGTCACACTATGATTGGTTAGAACTGTCAGTTTTGCTTGTTTTGATCGTGTCCCTTGATCTGAAGCTGATTTGACAATCCAGATTGCACCTGAACAATATTTAAGCCCCTAATCACTCCATAAACCATAAGTGGCCTCCATTAGCATAATTTTGGTCAATTGTTTGAGCTAAAAAGAGGGAAAAATAAAGAAAAATTCAAGAGAAGACACAATTTTGGTAGAGATTCAAGGGAAGATTAATTCTACAATTCAAGCGATTGATCGTATTTTTTTCTTCTACTATTTTCTTTTTAAATTTTCATGTCTTTCTTTATCAATTTTTATGTCTTTCTTTATGAAAAATATGAGCTTTATGAACACAATTATGTGTATTTAATTTATTAATCTAGAGATCTTATGAACCCAATTTTAACCATGTGATGATTTAATATTTTACCCCAATTATAATTTTAATTTAATTATATTATTTAATCTGATTTGTATGCTATTAATTGTTTGGCCAACAATTTATCTATAGAGACAATTAAATAGATTTGAGAGAATTATTTAATTGTTTGTCTTGATTAAATAATATGTGCAGTTTCTAGGCAGAGATGAAATAAATATACAAATATTTATTATATAATTCATAAATTAATTACATCAAGGTAAACAAATAAAAAAGATGAAATAAATATACAAATATGCTATAAATAGTTACATCGAGTATATTAAATATTATTTTAATTAATTAATTAAAAGAAATAAAATAAAAGAATAAAAGAATTAGTAAATAAATTAAAGAAAAGAAATTAAAAAAAATTGTTTCAAATAATAAAAGAAAAGAAAAGAAAATTAATTAAAAAATTAATTATTTTTTAAAGTAAAATAATAAACGAGACTTTATTTTTTTTAATTTTTAATTTTTTTAAATTAAAATAATAAATGAGACTTTATTTTTTATTTAATTTTTAATTTTTTTTAAATAAAATAAAAATCAGGATATTTATATAATAAAAACTTGATGCATAAAAACTTGATATTTAAATTTTGTAAAATTTATAAATAGCTCACAAGTACACGAATCACTTTATAAAAAATGTCTAAGGTCAATTTAAAAAGGAATCAAAACTTTTTTAGATAATTCAATAAATTTTAAAAACAAAAATTAAACCTAAATATTCTGTTACAAAGTTTTTATTTTGAGAAATCTAATCGAATGACATAAAAATAAAGATAGATTTAACAAAACAATTGGCGAATAAACATTTATATTCAATGAAAATTTTATGGTACAAATTAATTAATTAATGATGATTTCTTAATATTAATTAGGTTATTAAATATGTAAATTAAAGTTATTGATTCTTCCTTTCTAAGTAAGAAAATATTCTAAAATGAGATTTAGATTCTTTATGAATAACAAACTAAACCAATTAATATCATAAGACAAATATTACCAATTGATTAATTATAAAATTATGATTTATTTGTATAAAATTAATAAATAATCTAATTATTGCTTAAGGTCGAATATGTAATTAGACTTTCATGCAATGTGTTAAAGTTATGTTTATGATTTAAATATCTAAAAATCAACTTTTAGATTTTAAAACTACTATTAAAAATATGTTGTTAATATATTTTTAAATAGTAATTGTTGTAAAAATCTTTAAAAAGGGTTTCCACTCTAACTATACAATTGATACAAATCCAAGATTTAAGAGTATTATTCTAAATTAAATTCAGATAATTAAATCATAAATCTAACTCGTTTGTTTATTATGAAAAATACTTCGTCAATATATTGTTTTTACAAACTTTGTTTAAATCTTGATGAAGAAATAAAACTTAATTCATTTTTACAAAAAATATTTTATCTACTTTAATATTTTATAGGTATAACAACATTACTAATATACCATAATATTTTCAACCAGACATGCTTAACTTAATAAATAATTAGTAAATTAAATATAACATGTAAAATAACACACAAAGTTATTCTAAAAAATATATTTAAGTTATAATTTAAGTGTATCTTTATAGAACTTTAATACTATTTCTATTTCTAGAAACCTCCAAACAGAATTACAAATAATGTTTATCGAATTGAAAGGAAAAATAATACATAAACTACGTTCAATTCTCAAATTAAGAGAAAAACTTTAAAATTATGAAAATAAAAGAAATTAGAGAGAAACTAAGAAAACATTAGAAACAGAGCTGGAGATGATTGTAAGTGGGGTTTAGGGTCCATTTTATAGGTGAGGAAAATGAGATAAAAATGGATCATATAGTTGGGTGCCGTGGCACACATATATTCCACGTTGTGGCATGAGACAACCTGTAAGCACTTGGAATGCTCGATTCACTACTCCTATGTCATAGTACAAAAAAATATCATGTTACAACATGTGTTCTTTTCAACATCTAGAAGTCCTTTTTTTTGCACCCTTTACATTGGTTTAGAACATATATAAGGCTTACATATATTAATCTTTTATGCTTCAATGTTGTAATAGAGTGTTTTTTGGAACTATTCTTTGAATGTTGATCCGTTGAATCTTTTTAAAGTTAAAAATACCTAAAAAATAACAAAACATACCTATGATTCCTAAAAGATAGATTTTGCAAAAAACAAAATACAAATCTATTTTAAGCACTCATCAATTGGTAAACTTTATTGATAGCATACAGGAGATATGGCCTTGTGATTTTGAGGTACTACAATGAACCTACAATGCTTGTGTAATGTTTTGGATTGTAAAAGGTTCCACTTCATAGGCTGATAAATTGCATATAATAGATATTGGAGTAGCACTATTTTTAGAAATATCCATACTAGTATCGACAAGAAGCTCTCAAGTATACTTAGATTGAATTAAAAGTACGTCCTTTTGTGCCAAGTACAAGGTTGTAATGCCAAGGAAAAAACTGAGTATACCAAGATACTTGAGTGCAAAGTTTGTGTTGAAAGTAGTGATTAAAGATTGTACCTCCTTCTCATCACTTCTAGTGTTGATAATATTATCAACATTGAAAATTTCTTATGTAGGAACAATTACACGAAGGTCAATTATTCTTCTGATTCAAATGGGTAACTAGGACCTAGAGCGATGGAAACACCAACCTATGGAATCTTTTTGTGAAATTTATATTAATTTTGTGAAGTAGTCCTCACAAACATGAATTAAGAAAATAATATAACAAAAGTACAAAAAAATATGTTCAATTCAACACACAACAACACAACTAGATATAAGAAAGAAAAAAACTAAGGTAACTACACTAGTGATGGTGTGCCTCATAGGGTTTTATCCAGACTAGCAACATGTATAAGCATAGCAAACAACAAACATCTCATGAGATAAGAATACATAATAGAGCAACAAAGGATTTTCAATCACTTCAAGACTTTATATGTGGAACATATTCAATAAATGATGATTGCACTCTAACAGCATGCAATAAAAGAAAACATAGCAAACCAATTAAAGAGTCCAACATATTATACACAATCAAGGTAAGAAGATGCAGACTCCTTAGAGACTTACACCAAACTCGCATGTAAATTAAAGATAGAAGTAATATAAATTAATTAGAAAGTTGGTAGATTAATTTAATATAGCAAAAACAATAAACAGAGAGCTATAGGCATGTTACAAGTAAAAAAAAATGCAACTATACAAAAAAAAAGCTTTCTAATTAGAGTCTAGATCTAGTATGTTTGCACATACATAATAGGAACTAAAGTATCCTATTTGCACATATACAATATAAACTCATATTATCCTAACACAATAATCTAATAATGTATAACAATATTAAAGGAGTCCAAGACCCTATACACAATCAAGTTAAGGAGATACTGACTCATTAAGGGCTCATCCCAAGCACAAAAATAATATAGTGATACACACTTGATAGATAATCACAGATAAACAATATTATAAAGAAGATACAATATTCAATAATCAGAAAGAAGGCAATAAATAATGAAAACTTTCTAATAAGAGTTTAAATTTTAGTATGTACGGATATATACAATTTAAACTCTGATTGTACTAACCAAACATTAAAGCATGCATAACACCATATATAACGAGCTAAACACATAGAGATTACTTATCTATGTTGTACCATCATCGGGTTGCTTATAGCAAGTACTCGACGATAAACAAATTCACCAAGGAATAAAAAATTACAATCCTAATAGAAATAAATCCCTGATTTCCTCTATCAATTGGGATCACTATCAAAACTACCTATTACTGACCTTACTTATTGCCTTCGTAAAAACCTAGTTTGATATAATAACGCAACTCTCCTCCAAAGTCAACACCACCTTATTTAGTGTGATAAAAAACCCTAGATCAATAATGCGTAATGTGAATAATCAACATAACCACCCTCAAACACGAACACCCAATAATCATTGTGGGACACATAGAAAAACCATAAACCATAAATCGTATAGGTTAGACACGCAATCAATCCACATATTGTACAAAAAGAAATGTCTGAGAACTCAAATAGTTCAGCTAAATCCACTCTCATAGAGTTGTTTTCACTTATAAAAAATTACACAAAGGTAACTACCAACTGACACATGGCTCATAACCATACAAGTTGCTTATATAAGAAAACTTCATGCGAGAGCAACTATCAGCCAACACATGGCTCACAGCCACATAGAATTCTCACATAATTCACTTGTAAACACCACCTTGTGTATTCACCACTTAAGAGCACGATTTTGCATATAGTCACAAAATCACTAATACCTAACAACACTCAAGATAATAGTGATCCAAAAATTAAAAAAAATGATATGTCAATTTGATAAAGCATAATTACATATTTTCTAGATGAAAAACAAGAAGAAAAGGGGATATTTATAGAAGTTACCCAAGAATATGACCAATCTCGTTGAGGGTCCTCACTGTCCACCTTGTCAAGGGTCCACTGAAGGGTTCGACAAGGCCCTTGTCGAGGACCTCATCAAGGTACCAAAACTTTCATTTTTTCATTTCTAAAATTATCGAATAATTTTCATAAATACTCATATCAAAGTTAAACAAAACATGAGTGACAACATTAACAAACAAACATGTGTGTGAAGTAAATTTGTGATTGACTGAGCTAGCTTGCATTATTTTCCATGTTTTTAGTTTCTACACTCACATCCATAGTTGACAATCTAAGTTCATTTTTTTCTTATACATATGATTCAAATTATTTCAAGCAATTGTTTTCTCAACTAGTGTTAAAGAATTCTTGAATAGACTTTTGAATTGAAATATTTATTAGGCTACCAGTAAGTAAGAGAAATTTTTATTCATCTTAGGACAATATGTCATTTCCATTTTATGTCTAGACTAGAATACATATGAAATTTTACTGTTAGAGGTACTGTTAAGAGTACTGTCTCACATTAATTAATTAGAATATTATGTAGAGTTTTTAAAAATTGTGAGTGTCTTCACCTATAGAGTTAATTTTTTGGAATTAAAAATCCATTATTCTTATTAACTTTAACATATTTATGTGTCTTCTTGTAACTCTTAGGTATATCTGGATCAAGATTTCCCCTGTTACTTCATTAGCAATTGTTAGCTATATCTAGATCAATGATTAAATAAATTTCTATCCAGTGTTTAATACTTTTTATGGTCACTTGTTTTAGACTTGCACGAATCATTAATAATCTAGTGATGAAATTTATCTTGATATTGGTTTCTTGAGAATTACAATATTTCTAAATCCTTTATCTATTGTATCTCAAAAATCATAAACTAATAAAATAAAATAAACCTAAACACTCTAAACAAATTATTAGAAAGATTAGAAAGAAAATAAAACAACTAATTAAATGATTAAATTAATGAAATACAAGTAGAGGATTTTAATTAAAAACTAAGATAATTAATGAGAATTTTAACTATATACCTAATCATGAATTATATTAATAAGGTAAATTTAAAAATTAATCATAAGTTAGTAATGATAATTTCCCCACTAAATCTAAAAAACCCTAATGATCATATTGATTCTCATATACAGTTAACAAATTTATTCTCCTGGTTTAGGCTAATTAGCTGATTGGATTATCATAAGAAAAACATATAACAAAGTTGAGATTATTGATTTTTTTCACTAAGTTAGAAATCCCAATAATCATATAAATTTCATTCACAATCAAGTAACTAATTTCTTTGATCAATATAATTAGTTAAATAATTAGAAATAGCATAAGAAAATCATGAAAGATCTAATTTGTAACATCTCATTTGGGAGCTTATTTACTTTCGTGAAATTAATTACTTTATATGTTTATTAATTAGACTTTACCTTGCAATTATAATTAAATAATGTGGCACTTTTAATTAGTACTTAGAGACTAATAAGTTTTACTTCAAGATTTAAGAATACTAATGTGGTTGTTTTTTCTAAGTATTTTTTAGTGGGCTTAATGGGCCTTAGTATAGCTAAGAAAAAATTGGCCTAATGGCCTTAGTGTAAAAAAAAATTAAAAAAGAAGAAGAGAACAAGGAAATCGCGGGTAGAAGAATCCGGAAGGAATGTCTAAGGAGAAAAACCAAATATTTTTCATTTACATCTCTAAGTAACAAATTCTTCTCTTTTTTAATGTAAATTTATTTTTTTATTGAACTCTTACATAAAATCTGAGACAAATCTTTAGTATTAGGATAAACTTTGTGATGAAAGGGGTATTATTTTTAGTTAAAACATCTATGCTTGAAACTTTGTTTTTAGACTATGATAACTAGGCTAGGAATTTGTGTTTTAAACTAGAAATTGGTCATATCAAATTAGAGTTTGAGATATATTCATTGGAAAGATATGGATATCTATTTTAAGAAGAATTTTATAATTTGTTATTTGGAGCTCTCTATACAAAGATATACATGTTGTATTGAAGGTGGTTTTGGAAAATCATGCTGGAGATACTATTTTAAACCCTCGGTATTTTTTTTCATTTGAAATGGTTGTAAAAATTAGAATTGAGTAAATTATATCTTGATTTAAATATTAAATTTTTAGTTTTAGAAATGTTTTACGGATTTTCATTTGGAAGTTTCGAAAAAAAGTTATGAATATTTTTTGAAGGTATGTATGAAGGATGACGAGTTGAAAATTCTGTTGAGTTTGATCGGTATTGTAGTGTTTTTGACCTATTTCTCTTATAAAAAATGACTTGGTGATGTTTGTTTTGAAAATGATGATGTATAGCTTTTGTGAGTTTTTACAAAATTGAATTTGGAGTTTTTTACATAAAGATATACATGTTTTATTGAAGGTGGTTTTGGAAAATCATGTTGGAAATACTATTTTAAACCCTCATTATTTTTGTCATTTGAAATGATTTTACAAATTAGAATTGGGTAAATTATATCTTGATTTAAATATTAAAATTTTTAGTTTCAGAAAAAAATTTTGGATTTTCATTTGGAAGTTTTGAAAAAAAGTTATGAATGTTTTTTCGAAGGTATGTATGAAGGATGACGAGTTGAAAATTCTGTTGAGTTTGATCGGTATTGTAGTGTTTTTGACCTATTTATCTTATAAAAAATGAGTTGATGTTTTTTTTTTGAAAATGATGATGTCTAACTTTTGTGAGATTTTACAAAATTTAATTTAGAGTTTTCTACATAAAGTTATACTAGTTTTATGAGAACATGTTCTATACAAATTGAAATTAAAAGCTCTATTTCAACCTGACGTGTAATTGAAATTGGTTTATAGATTTTATTTGGATGAGCTACGTCTTATTCTAAAGCTTATGATATATAGTTTATACATATTTTACGGTTTGTTATTCCATATTTTTTAGAAAAAGTTAAAGAAATTTAACTAAGAGTATGTTCTGTGAAAATTGTATTGAAAATCACTTTTTAAACAAATGAGTATTATTTGTTTTTAAAAGATATTTTAATTATGAAAATTGAGTGTATTATATCTTGTTTTAAATATTGAAATGTCTAGTTTTTATATATTTTTACAAAATTACATTTGAATATGTTTATGAAAAATTATGCCTACTTATATGGTGAAAAATCAAAATTATTTTAAAACTGTTTAAAGTGAGATGACACAAACTAAAAGTTCTGATTTTTAAAATAAGTTTGGTAATTCCTAATGGGCATATGTTATTTTTTAAGAAAGCTACGAATATTTAGTTTTTGAGTTTTTTAGACATTTTAATTTTGATATTCCAACTTAAAGTTATGTTTATTTGAATTGAGTTAAGAACATATTTGTAATGATTTTGAAAGATTTTTCATTCAAGTTTATCATCAAGAAGACAAGTTCTAACCTTGTATTATTATAATTTTTTTTAACTATTTTGAACCTATGGAGTTTTAAGTTGAATTGATTAGAGAGTATGCCTTTCTTGAACTGGAATAAGAGCGCAAGAGTATTTAAACTATAAGTTATATGTTATTAGTTCATGTTTTAGACCCTTTAGAGTATATTTTTGTTTTAAATGAGCTAAACTCATTATAATGTTATTCTTATTTCTAACATAATTATGTGTCACAGGAAGGGATGATTCAACATACCCTATATGATAGCTAGAGAAACACCGGTGGTACATTATTATGAGTGGACACATTTTACTCAAATTTTATAAGTACTTCTTTATTAGTAACTTAAACATGTTCATAATATTTAAGTTTATTAAGTTTTTCACAAGTTTAATTTTTTTATTAGAAAAAATATTTTATGTTTAGAAAGTAGATAATTGATTCTTACCCGAGTTCATAATTATTTAGTTAGATTTATGACATAAATATAAATTTTGATTAGAACATAAAAGTTTATATTCAATTTTTAGCAACAATATTTCAAAATATTATTATATTCGTAATAACGATATTTCAGAATATTATTATTATGTTCATTCGGTAGCTTTTACTCAGTTTTATATCTCAATTAAAGGAATAGTTTTTGAATACTATGTATATTATTTAATATTAATATATTTAAACCATCAATCATCCCTCAAATTAAACAATAATATAAGAAATAAATAATAAATTAATGGGTATTTGTCTGCACGTGTATGATCAGTATATATGAAATTAAGACTCTGTACACACACGATCAACTTTCCCCCAAGTGTGAGTTTTGTGAAGTTTTTTTTATTTCTTATTACTATTTACAGTTATTTTTACTTAAGTATATCTATTTGCAGTTATTTGTATTACTCAAAATTACTAACATAGCTTATGAATATTTTTATGTTATAACTTACTTTGAACACTCGTTAAAAGAGACAAATTATTTCATTTATATTGCACCAGATAAATTTTCATTTTTTTAGTATTAATAAGAGTTTATTTCATTTTTTAGTGACGTTAATATGTTAGATGATGTTTAGCAAACCTGTTATGATTGTAAAGGTTGAAAATCAATTATTAGTTTGTATTATTATTCTTGTATGACTTGTATAATTTATAAAATTTGAATACGGTAAACAAATAAATGTTATATTATTATAGGATGTTTTATGATATAAAATAGGGAAGATTATGCTAAATTTTAGATAGTTTCTAAATTTGCAAGAGAACATCACTTATTGGGTTCTTGATATTGTTAAGGTATAACGACATGCAGACAGCAAGAATGGTATTTGTTTATTTACATTTAAAAGATTAATATTAATATTAAGACTTAAGTTCACGAAAATATTTAAAAGCTAGGCCATAATATTATTATCTGATCTCATTTTTTTCCCTTTACCAATAATATTTTCCTACATTTATGCTTTCTTAATTGATTAATTTTCACCGTCCTAGAATTTAAATGTTATTGTTTTGTAGTATGATGTTATTTTTCTTGGCCAAGGATCTACTTAATGAAATATGAGTCACATAAGTTAATTCGTAGATAAGGTTATTTAACTTGACTCAAAAAATATGAGAAAGACAATATAATATACTTTACATGACTTGTATTTGGCATATAACCAGGCGTTGAAAGCATTTGGTGGATTTGCCTTTTCTTTTATATAGTATCTGCTGCACTGCATTTTCTAAAATCATCAGGTTTGAACTCCAAGAAACTCTTCAAATCACTTAATTTTTTATTGTGTATCTATTATGGGTTTACTTTATATTTTTTATATAATTTAGATCAAATAATTAATAAACAAATAAATACGATGTAACAAGATTGAGCTTTAATTATTCAACTTGGTATACGTTGACTAGATACTAATAAATTCAATAAAGACATTTTGTAGTTAATGTTCTCTTGGAAAAATTTGGAAGGTAGTAAAACTAACCTTAGCCTACCCTTGGAATGTTTTCTACAACCATGATTTTGGTAAATTCCAAATAGTGATAATAAAATTCAATAATTTTTGTGTAAGTATAAATTAATCGATCTAATTGCGGAATAAACAAACCAAAGGGATCGAAAACAAGTAAAGTAAATATCTTACTTATAGCAATTGAAATTGTTCTTAAAGCTCAAAAATGATTTTCTCTATGTGTTAGTAACTTCTAAGCTCTTAACAACACTCAAATAGATTGTGTATTGCTATGAAATTGTGTATTAAGCTTAGGAACTATAACACCCCTTTTATAGTCGTGCTTCTCAACAAAGCATTGGCACCGTTACCAACTCTAGCCATAACCAATGAGCTCTTCAATGATAGAAACGTTTGGACCATTAAAGAAAAACGAAAATGGAAATTGAAATTGGAGAGTAACGGATCGGTTACATTCTCCCACTTGATCCAATGTTCAACTTAATCTCATCGATTATCTTTCTTAAGAAATAAACACATAAATCATGGTGATAGGTCCTCTAAGAGCGAGTATTATCTTCCATGTATTACAATGTATTTAGTTTCTCAAGTATTATATTTATGTGGTAACAAAACTTGATGAATAAATCCTATATTTATTCTTAGTCCTATACAAAATATATTTTCTCAAATAAATTAAGGGGCACATGAATATGAGAAAATAATATATAAGAGTTTCAGTAACAAACTGTATACATACCTTTTAAAAATGGAACCAATTCCCATTTTCTTTACATGATCCTTAAATTTCAATGGTGGCATGCCTTTAGTCAAAAGATCAATAATCATAAACTTAGCGCTAACGTGCTCAATGACCACTTTCTTTTTCTTACCAAGTTCTCTTATGGCCAAGTATTTAATGTCGATATGCTTACTACGACTACCACCTTGTTATTCTTAGCCATAAATAGAGCAGCTGAGTTGTCACAATACAATCTTAATGTCCTAAAAATAGAGTCAACTACTCTAAGCCCTAAAATGAAACTCTTCAACCATACACCATGTGATGTAGCCTCAAAATATGATATGAACTCGACCTCCGTAGTGAAAGTAGCGGTCAAGGACTATTTTTCACTCCTCTAAGACACGGCTCCACCAGAAAGCATAAAAATGTAACCACATGTTGATTTGCATGAATCAACACAGCCAGTGAAGTTTGCATCAGAGTAGCCAATTACTTCCAGATCATCGGTTCGTCTATACATAAGCATATAGTCCTTGGTTCCTTGAAGATACCTCATCATTTTCTTTACAACTTTCCAGTGGTCCAAACTTGGAATACTCTGATATCGTCTCAATATTCCAAGAGCAAATGCAATGTTAGGCCTTATACAAACCTGAGTATACATCAGGCTTCTGAAAGCAGAAGCATATGGATTGTTCATCATTTGTTCTCTTTCAAAATCATTCTTTGATAATTGGTCCAAATCTCTCTAAAACGTTATTGATATAGGTTTCTTGAGATAAACCCAAGACTCCTTAAAGTCTGTCTATATGGATATTAATGCCAATGACATAAGATGCCTCCCCTATATCCTTCATATCAAATTTTTTAGAGATGAATTGTTTTACCTTGTGTAGCAAAACTTTATCATTGGCTACAAGAAAAATATCATCCACATATAACACCAAAAAAAAATCTTACTCCCACTAACATTTTGGTATATATATTGATCAATGTTGTTCTCTTCAAAACCAAATGAAGTGATGACGTTATGGAATTTCAAATACCATTGACGGGAAGCTTGTTTTAATCCATATATGGATTTATTAAGCTTACAAACCAAATGCTCATCATCACTAGAGAAGAATCCTTCAGGTTGTTTCCTCTAGGTTATCATTATGGAAATCTGTTTTCACATCCATTTGATGCAAATCCAAATCAAAATGGGCAACCAATTCCATGATCACACGAGGTGAATATTTCTTAGATACAAGAGAGAATGTTTCCGTGTAGTCAATTCCCTCCCTTTGAGTGAATCATTTGGCAATGAGTCTTGCCTTGTATCTCTCGATGTTGCCTTGTGAGTCTTTCTTTGTCTTAAAGAACCATTTACATTTTATGGCTTTCACACCATCAGGCAACTTGACGAGATCCCAAACTCGGTTAGGCGCCATAGAATCCATCTCTTCTTTCATGGTATTGTACCATAAGTTTGAAACCATATAACCCATTGCTTATGAAAACGTCTTAGGATCATTTTTGGCTCTAACATTATAGTCATACTCTTGTAGATATACAACATAATAACTAGGAATTTCCAATTTCCTTACTCTAATAGATCTTTTAAATGCTGACGAGATCCCATACTCGATTAGATGCCATAGAATCCATCTCTTCTTTCATGGCATTGTACCATAAATTTGAAATCATAGAACTCATTGCTTGTGAAACGTCTCAGGATCATTTTTAGCTCCAACATTATAGTCACACTCTTGTAGATATACAACATAATAACTAGGAATTTTTTATTTCCTTACACTAGTATATCTTCTAAATGTTGCTTCAAAATTCTCATGAGGAGTAAGATCATGTTGTTCAGTTGGTTGTTCAACAACTTCAAGAATCTATTGAACTTCATCATCTACTAGATCAGGATCAATAGCTTTTGGTACTTCCAGGAATGGTTCTTCAATACACATTTGTACTCGAGGTGCGTTATTAACAACAACGATCAGTCCATTACTTGAAATGACACATTGAGCATTTGAATGATCTTTTTTAAGACCAATGCCCTGGAATTGATCGCTCCCACTAATCAAGTCATTCTCAAGAAATTTTATATTTCTTGATTCCACAAACCTAGTGCTATGAGATGGACAATAAAACCTATATCCCTTAGACCTTTTTGTCATATCCAACGAAGTATCCACTAATGGTTCTTGGGTCTAGCTTCTTCTCTTGTGGATTATAAATCCTCACTATATGTTGCAAACTCAGTTTTCAACCTTTCCATAATTGAAATGGCGTCTTTGAGATAGCCTTAGTTGGAACCCGGTTTAATATATACACAACTATCTTTAAAGCTTCAATGTACATGGATTTAGGAAGATTGGAATATCTAAGCATACTTTGTACGATGTCCAATAATGTTTGGTTTCTCCTTTCTATTACACCATTCTTGGCTGGTGAACCACGCATAGTGTATTGGGCAACTATCGCATGCTATCAAAGAAACTTAGCAAACAGACCTAACACTTGTCCATTCTCAATATATCTACCATAATATTCACCACATATATATGATCTTACAAGCTTTATTTGTTTTCTGCATTGTTTCTCTACTTCAACCTTAAAGATCTTGAAGACGTCTAATGCTTTGCTCTTATTATGAAGCATATAGAGATACATATATCGATAAAAATCATCAATAAATGTGATAAAATATTTTTGACCTTGAATGTCCATGCCTGGACAACATATATTTGTATGCAGTCCACACATGTCTCAAAATTAGTAAAATCTAGAGTACTAAGTACCCATCTTTCACTAATATTTTAATTCTTTCTTTGGAGATATGTCTTAATCTCCTATATCATAATGTAGAAGATTCCTCATCAATAATACATATTTTAGTGCCAGCTTAAACATGCATAGCATGCATAGTGTTATGAGTGGTATTATTTTGCAAATCAATGCAGTAAAGACCATCATACAAAATACCATTCCCAACACAATTAGATTTATTAAATAAATTGAAAGATGTTTCTGAAAAGTGAAAGGAATAACCAGAAGGTACAAGTTTTGAAATCGAAATCAAGTTTCTAGAGAAACTTGGAACATAAAAGGTCTTTCCTAATTCTAAAATAAACCACTAATTAAAATCAAATTGCATGTCCTATAGCCTCCACATGTGAGCCCATCTTGTTACTGGATAAGATGCATTGCTCACTTCCTACTAGATTCCTTAGGTTTTGCATACCCTGTAAGGAGTTTGTAACATGAATTGTAGATCCAAAATCAATCCACCAGATGTTAATATTAACATTAACCATACTAGATTCATAAAAAACAAATGAGGTTGGATTACCTTTATTTTCAAACCATTTATGGAATTTGATACATTTCATTCCTTCTTCATGTGTCCCCTTTTTTTAGAGAAGAAACACTTAGCTTTTTTCGTAATATTAGCCTCAAGTAGAACTATCCCTTTCCCTTTCTGTATGTATTAAGATTTTCATTTCTTGTACGTTGTAGCCAACATTACACTTTCACCAAATTCCATAACAAGCCTCCCTTCCTCTTGAACACACATGTGTGTTGTAGGAGATTTTGAATGGCCCATACTGATGTGGAAAAGTGTTAAGGATATAGTGCACCAGGAAGGATTCTGATATCTCAACCTCAAGATTCTTAAGTTGAACTGCAATGTCCCTCATTTTCATAATGTGCTTGCATACACCTTTCACACTGGCGAGTCTTAAGGAAGATAACTTCATACTAATGGTGCTTGCTAAAGCCTTATCTGAAGTGACGAATTGATCATCAATGGATTTTAGCAAGTCCAAACCACGAATTTCAACAGAGATCTTAGTCTTATTGAATATCACGCTAAGGCAATTAGATTGCTCCCATTGTTTATAAAGCATGATATTTGCTAGAGTGTTGGTTTTAGTAATTGTAGGTGGTTCATTTTTCCTAATAGCATAGTCAATATCCATCCATCCTAGATGAAGGAGAATTTTTTCCTTCCATACTTTATAATTATCCCTTTTAATTCGAGAATGTCAAACGAATATCAAAGAAATTCACAGGTTTTGAATCTACGATAAAAGATTATATGCTTATTAAAATTTGAGACGTAAATTAAAGTCATTATTTTCCAATGTAAATCATGAAAAATATGAATCTAGTAACAAAACTTGTCTGTGCGCTAAAGTTTTAATTCAATTAGATTCATCTTAACTTTACGATAAAACTATCAAATTATGTTATTTTTTCTAATCCTTGTGAGTAAATTAGAAAATATAATTTTATATTCTATCCTAATTAATCAAACAAAAATATAATAAAAATTCATATGGGATAAGATTTATTATATCGCATATGATTAATCACAATTAATATTTATTTTTATGAATGTGATCTTAAATAAACTCTATTATAGTTTTAATTAATTAAAGATATTGTGACTACTTCCTAATTAATTAAACTATACGAATCCCTTAAACATTAGCTAAATCCTTAGGCTCAATTATTGCATAAAACCACAAGCAATATTAATTTAATTCTAAATGTACAAATATTATTTATCTTAAGATTGTATGTATAAATAAATGACAATAAATTATACAAGCAAAATAAATAATATATGCACAAATTAAATCCATAAAGAGCCATTAATAATTAATTTCATTATACATAAATTATTTAACCAAATTTCATATGTATAGTTTATACATACAAATACCAAAACAAATAATTTAAGCATAATGTATTTAATCATAAAGAAATTTTAATGTGCTAAAATTATTTAAATAAATGTCACATGTATAATAAATATTCTACACATAAAAAACCTAAGTTAAATAAATTAATCACATTAAAATTGTATTTATTCAGTAAATAAAAAAACATATTCTATATATATATATACTTATACTTTAGTATATATAATAAATGTAGAAATTGTTGAAGTCTAATGGCTAGGGTGCCTCGTTCTCTCCTTAGAGACCTAGGTTTGAGTCCTAAAAACAATAATTTTTTTTCTGACTTCATCTTCAACCTCCAATCTAGTCAATCCTACCCGGTTATGACCTGAACAAATACGCAACTATATCTCGAGATTTTGGCAACTAAAATCGGGGTTCTTTTTATCAAAATTCTCATAATTGAATTTCTAAGTAATTCATTGTCTCATTTTGAATAAAAAATGTCATTTTAAATAAAAAATTAATTAATATATTCCGATGAATGAAAACGCTAAATTGAAATGATTTTCTTCATGGTTTTTCATGTTTTAATTCACAGAATCATTGGAAAATAAATAGTGAAATCATTTATAATTTCAATAAGCATCAAAACTAAGCCTTTCAAAAAACCCAATTTCAATGTACTCGGTGAAACAGAAAAAAACAGAGATTGTTTAAAACTGATCAAGATAGAGGTAATATGCATTCTAATACCAAATGTAAGCATAAATTAATGACCCAATTGCAAAATAAACAAACTAAAGGGATAAAAAAAGTAAAGTAAGGATCTTACCTCTAGCCATTGAAATTGTTCTTTAAGATCCAAAATGTTCAAAACTAATTTGCTCTTTTTGTTAGGAACTTCTAAGCTCTTAAAACCACTCAAATAGATGTGTATTGCTTTGAAATTGTGTGTTGATTTAGGAACCATAACACCTCTTTTATAGTCGTGTTTCCCATCAAAACATCAACATTGTTACCAACTCCAGTCATAATTGACGAGCTCTTCAATGACAGAAACATTTGGACCATTAAATGATCCATTAAAGAAAAATGAAAATGAAAATTGAAATGGGAAAGTAACGGATCGGTTACATCTTGTACTATTATTCTATTCCACTATTAGAATAATTAATTATTTGTGCAATTATGTAAAATTATGTAGGTTGTTGGTTAGTGCAATATAGTTAACAAGTTTCTACCTTTTACTCTGTAATAGAGGTGGTTAACAATTACTCTATTTTCAAAGAGAAGGAATTTTAATCCCAACCTTGTATACCAATTAGCCTATAGAATAACATTTGAAACTACCCTCATTTTAAACATAGGATAATTTTTGGAGTATCAATGAGTGGATTTCTTTTGTACTTTGCTAATACATTTGGTTTAGTTATATTTCAGAATGGATAAAACTTGGATGGCTATGGATATAAGGTCTAATGAATTTGAGGAAGGATTGGAGAAGTTTTTAAGATTTGCATCAGAAAATGCAATTGAACCAAACTACATTTCCTTGGGTGGAATGTGTTAATTTAGAAATTCTTACTATATCAGAAGTAAGGAATCATATTTACTTCAAAGGCATTAAGACAGAGTACTCTATTTGAAATATGCATGGAGAAGATAAAATATCTTACTTAGATACTGAATCTAATCCCTTTAAAGGTGCTTTCCATAATGCTATAGAGATATTAGCAAATGCTGGTTTCTCTAGGGATGAAGAAATCAATAGTGATAATGAAAAGCTTGAAGATGCATTAAAACCATTCTACTCTATATGCAAAAATTCACTACATTGTCTGCCTTGGTAACATTATATAATTTGAAAGCTAAACATGGAGTCTTTGATAAATTCTTCAATGAAATGTTGAAAGTTTTTGGTGAAATGTTACTTGAAGAAAATTTGTTGCCATTGTCAATTTATGAAGTGAAAAAAACAATTGGTGAACTAGGCATGGACTACTAAAAAAATCATGCTTATCTAAATAACTGTATTTTATATAGGAAAGAGTACAAGGATGCTTCCATTTGTCCTCTTTGTAAATCATCAAGGTGGAAAATTAAGAAAGGAAATTTAGAAACTAAGATCGGAGAACCTTTAATAATGTTATGGTATTTTCTTCCAATCCCACTTTTTGGAAGAATATTTCATACTAAGGAAACATCTAAGTTGCTAAGGTGGCATGATAATGAGCGGGATTCGATAGTATTTTGCACCATCCCTCTAATTCTCCAGCATCGAAACTTGTTGATCACACATGACCTGATTATGCTTCTGAACCTAGCAACTTACATCTTGCTCTTGCACCTGATGGTTTTAATCCACATAGCTCATAGAGCAGTAGATATAGTTGTTTGGCATGTAATCCTTGTCACGTATAACTTTTATCTATGGTTGGGTATGAAAGAAAGTATATGATGTTAACAATACTAATATCTATTCCGAAACAACCTGGTAATGACAATTATTTTTACTTAGAACCCTTGATTGAAGATTTGAAAGTTTTGTGGACTGAGGGGGCTGTTATGTATGATGCATCCCTTGAAGAACATTTTATTATGAGAGCAGTTTTGTTATGGACAATCAATAATTTTCCTGCTTATTGAAATTTATTAGGTCATACTGTTAAAGGGTTTTATGCTTGTCCAATATATAGTGTGGGAAAACGGGCAACTAGATTGTAACACACTAGCAAAATGTCATAATTGATCACTGGAAATTCTTACCTCGATTTCTCCCCTATCAAAGGTAGTGCAAATGCTTTGATGGGAAAGAAGATTGGGATTTGGCCCCAAATTCTCCTATACATAAATAAATTTTAGCCACGGTTGAAAGCATGACCTTCATTCGAGGGAAATATAACTCTATAGTGGACACAAGCACCTCTTGGAGGAAAAGATCAATTTTTTTAACTTGAAGTATTGGAAATCCTTGCATGTTAGACACATTTTGGATGTAATGCATATTGAAAAAAAATATGTTATAGTATTCTTGGAACTTTGCCTAACATTATAAGAAAGACGAAGGATGGTATGAATGCTCATTTGGATCTTGTTATAATGGGTGTAAATGAGTTGGCTCCTAAAGCTGGGGAAAAAGAACTTACCTTCCCCTGTCATGAATCAGAATTCGCTTCGACTCTATTCCTCACAAGTCAATACTCTCAAAACACTGAATCCTATGGGTTCAAACACTCATACTAATTTATATGCGAAAGAGTTTATGTATAGAAATGAACTAATATGTTCGCATATGTATAAAGAATAAAGGCTCAAAGTGTTATTTTAACATTGATCTCATGAAAGGAATCGAATGTATAAATTATAAAGATATCATATATAAAAATTATTTTTATGCATAAATCAAACTCATTAAGAAAGAATTTCAAGATATATGCTTTTTACAAATGAAGAAATTGCAATGACTTTTTAGGGAATTACTTCCTATATCTTTCTTTTGTAATTAGCCTTTACTCACAACTTTGTAGGCAATGTGGGTCATAGTATGTAGATGATACTATATATTTTTTTTTATCTCTCTATTTTTTTTTTGTAGATATTTTTCAATATATGTATTTTTTTAGAGAGTCAACCCATGTACAGATTGTACATTTTTTTGGATTTTGGTGAGTGGTTAATTTTGTGGCTTTTCTGTTTGATCTTGGTTTAGGTAACCTCAGATATGTCTTTTTATTTTTGTAGCAGTCATGCATGAATGAGATATAAGCATATACTATCAATTTCTACTCAAATCGTTTAATCTAAACAAAAATAATAATAAAAAATATATGATACTTTATTAAGATGAGAAAAAAAATTCATACATTCAATGCTAATACCTAT
Source organism: Hippophae tibetana (assembly GCA_037013495.1). NCBI lineage: Eukaryota > Viridiplantae > Streptophyta > Magnoliopsida > Rosales > Elaeagnaceae > Hippophae > Hippophae tibetana. Next base: position 24,065,098 of record CM072807.1, on the reverse strand, counting down.
AGAGATCATCTAAACTTTTGAATAAATAAGAAATGTGTTTGGAGTAGAAAAAATATATATTTCACTCTGAATAAAAGAAATTAGGTTCAAATTATATCTCACAAGGGTAGTCTCCACTAAAAAAAAATTCATAAACACCGATTTTGAGTTTAATATAATTTCCACATTTTATCAAGAAATACTAGTTATGACAAAAACTAACTAATTATCAAAAATAATTACAAAATATTTCATGATATGTTTTCAAAAATTAATCTAACAGTACCAAAGACTTAACTATTTACTTAAATTTGATTTAAAGAAATGATACATTTTTGTGATAATTCTTTTTTATTTTTTATTAAGCATGGTAACTTTTCACCACCCCCAACCTAGAACTTACATTGTCCTCAATGTAACAACTGCAAATTAAAGATTAAGAGAAAAAAGGAGAAAGATTACCTATTTCTTGAGAATGTGTAAGTAGTAATGAAGAAATGCAGGTGCATCCATCATATTCATCATTAAAGTGTATACAGACAGATCGCTGTGAACTTCTAACATCTCAACAAATATTTTAGTTTTAACAATTTTAAAAATTATTCACATACAAGTAAACTAAAATAAACAATAAAATTAAGTAAATAAAACAAATAACAAAAAAAAAATTACCTAACATGATGGGTTGCCTCCCATCCAGCGCTTAGTTTAACGTCTTAGCAAGACGTATCTTTTTGGTGCTAAGGATTACTCAGCCAAATGCAATCTATTTCAGCAATGTTGTTTGGTTCTTCTAAATAAGGCTTGACACGATGGCCATTAACTTTGAACGTTTTTTGTGTCTTGGAGTCCAATAGTTCTACCACTCCATGTTCAAATACCTGAACTATTGTGAATGGTCCATCCCATCTTGATCTCAGCTTTCCTGGAAACAATCTCAAACGAGAGTTAAATAAAAGAACTTTCATTCCAGGGTGAAAAGTTTTAGGAACTAGCCTCTTGTCATGATAGCGCTTAGTACGCTCTTTGTATAACTTGGCATTCTCATAAGCTTCATTCCTAATTTATTCCAACTCATGAAGCTGGAGTAATCGTTTTTCACCTGCTTTATCTAAATCCATGTTTAGTTCTTTAATTGCCCAATAAGCCTTGTGTTCAAGTTCAACTGGAAGGTGGCACGCTTTCCCAAAGATTAACCGGTAAGGGCTCATCCCAATAGGTGTTTTGTAAGCGGTGCGGTATGCCCATAAGGCATCATTTAGCTTAAATGCCCAATCCTTCCTTGAGGGACGCACTGTGCGTTCCAATATTCCCTTAATTTTCCTATTACTTACTTCCACTAAACCGGAAGTTTGAGGATGATATGGAGTAGCTACCTTATGTGTGATGTTGTACTTGTTTAGTACTCCATCAAAGAGTTTGTTACAAAAATGGCTACCTCCATCACTTATTATAGCTCTAGGCGTTCCGAACCTACTGAATATGAATTCTTTCAAGAATTTCACAACAACATTAGCATCATTAGTTTTGGTGGGGATAGCTTCTACCCACTTGGACACATAATCCACAGCAACCAAAATGTATTGAAAACCATTAGATGGGGGAAAAGGACCCATAAAGTCAATCCCCCATACATCAAAGAGTTCAACAACTAAATTAGATGTCAAAGGCATTTCATCTCTTTTGCTTATGTTTCCTGTTCTTTGACATCTATCACATTGTGCACAAAACATATGAGCATCTTTAAAAAGAGTGGGCCAAAAGAATCCAGACTGTAATATCTTACGGGCTGTCTTTTCACCTCCAAAATGACCCCCACAATGAAGTTCATGACAAAAAGTCAGAATGCTCTTATGTTCTTCTTCAGGTACACATCTCCAGATGACTTGATCTTGACCAATTTTGTATAAATAAGGGTCATCCCAGAAATAGTCCTTAATAGTTTTAAAAAACCTTTTCTTGTCCTGATATGAAGTGTTAGGTCGCAAAACACTAGTGGCAAGATAGTTTACAATATCAGCATACCATGGGTTCGGACCTATGAAAAATAACTGTTCATCAGGAAAGGTTTCAACTATATCGTCATTACTCTCATCTTTAAGAGAATTGAAGTCAGAAATCAACCTAGACAAATGGTCAGCTACTAAGTTTTCACTGCCTTTCTTATCCTTGATTTCTAGGTCAAATTCTTGTAAGAGTAAGACCCACCTGATTAATCTTGGCTTGGCATTTGGTTTACTTAATAGGTATCTTAAAGCAGCATGATCAGAATGCACAATCACTTTAGATCCTACTAAATAAGACCGAAATTTGTCTAAAGAGAATACTATAGCCAAGAATTCCTTTTCAGTGGTGGTGTAATTCATCTGGGCATCATTGAGTGTTTTGCTAGCATAGTAGATGACATGTAAACGCTTATCCACTCTTTGTCCCAGGACTGCTCCTATTGCATAATCAGAAGCGTCACACATTATTTCAAAGGGTAAAGACCAGTTTGGTGCCATTATAACAGGGGTAGATGTTAGTTTATCTTTCAAGGTATTAAAGGAAGTAAGGCAGTCATTGTTGAAATCAAAATCAGCATCTTTGGATAGCAAGTTACATAAGGGACGACTTATTTTAGAGAAATCTTTAATAAATCGTCTGTAAAATCCTGCATGTCCCAAGAAGCTTCTTATCCCCTTCACAGATGTAGGGGGAGGTAGTTTGGATATCAATTCAAATTTTGCCTTATCAACTTCAATACCTTTGTTTGAAATTATATGTCCTAAAACTATCCCTTGTTGAACCATAAAATGACTTTTCTCCCAACTAAGGGTTAGATTGCATTCAATGCATCTTTCTAAAACCAAAGTCAATTTATGTAAGCAATCATCAAATGAGTTCCCAAAGACAGAGAAATCGTCCATGAAAATCTTAATGAATTTTTCCACCATGTCCGAGAAAATGGATATCATGCATCTCTGGAACGTGGCAGGGGCATTGCATAACCCAAATGGCATTTTGCGAAAAGCAAATGTCCCAAAAGGACATGTAAATGTGGTCTTTTCCTGATCTTCTGGTGCTATGGGTACTTGATAATATCCAGACAGTCCATCCAAAAAACAGTAAAATTCGTGCCCAGCTAATCTTTCCAACATTTGATCAATGAATGGAAGAGGAAAGTGATCCTTTTTCGTATATAAATTTAGTTTCCTAAAATCTATACACATTCTCCATCCAGTGATTATTCTAGTGGGTACTAATTCACTTTTGTCATTCTTAACAACTGTTATCCCAGATTTCTTTGGTACCACATGCACTGGACTAACCCACTTACTATCTGCAATAGGATAGATAATCCCTTCTTCTAATAATTTAAGAATTTCCTTTTTAACTACCTCTTGCATGTTTGGGTTTAGTCTTCTTTGGGCCTCTCGTACAGGTTTAGCACCATCCTCCAAGTTGATCTTGTGCATACACATTGTTGGAATAATGCCTCTTATATCCCCTATACTCCAACCTATAGATTTTTTAAACTGTTTAAGCACTTTGATGAGTTCCTTTTCTTGTGGTTTGGTCAAGGTTGAAGAAATTATCACTGGATAAGTTTCTCCCTCTCCCAAAAACACATATTTTAAGTGCTCAGGTAAGTCTTTGAGTTCAAGTTCAGGTGGATTGGCCTCTTTAATAGATGAAGAACTGGGTAGATTTAAAAGTGTACTAGATTTTGTCATCACTTCATTATTGTCTAGTTGTTCAAGGTACCCCTTAATTTCTTCATCTAAATCTTCTTCAACCTTTTCAAGTGTAAGAACGGTTTCAAGCTTGTCTTCTATTCTGGTTCGGAAAAAGGTGTTTTGGACAAGATTATCCAAAGGATCAACATCGAATATTTCATCGATGGCAGAAATAGAAGGGAAAGGTGAAGAATCAAAAACTTTAAAATGAACAGTCTCTCCTAAGACTGTCATTGTCAAATTTCCATCTTGGACATCAATAATAGTTTTAGTAGTTGCCATAAATGGTCTACCAAGCAATATTGTGTGCTCTCTGTCCAATGCTGGATTTTCTTGCATATCCAGAACCACAAAGTCAACAGGTATTATCAGTTTGTCTACCTGTACCAAAACATCCTCAACTATTCCCTCTGGATATTTAAGAGATCTATCTGCAAGTTGAAGGGACATAGTTGTGGGTTTTAAATCCCCTAGATTGAGTTGTAAGAATATAGAGTAGGGCATCAAATTTATACTAGCACCTAAATCAAGCATTGCTTTAGCAACCTTCCTATCCCCCATAGTTATGTTTATAATAAAACTTCCAGGGTCTTTCAACTTAGGGGGTAGTTTGTGCTGAAGTACAGCGCTAGAAATTTCTGATACTACTACTCGTTCATTCAGTTCATACCTCTTTTTCTTAGTGTTCAACTCTTTGAAAAACTTGGCATATGAGGGTACATTCATGATCACTTCTAATAATGGTAAATTGATATTTACTTTAGAGAGCATATTAAAAAGATCATTGAATTGCTTATCTTGTTTGGATTCTTTCAACCGGTGGGGAAAAGGTATTTGTATCTGGTGTGGTTCTGTTGTCTTTTGAATTTTGGGGGTGTCAGATGACCCCCCAATGAGTTTTTCAGAAGGCTTGTTAAGTTTAACACTTGTTTCTCCTTTTTGCGAGATTAGAGTATCGCCTTCTCTGTTACCTGAACTACAAGGTAGATTGTTAGAGATTTCAGGTAAACTGGTATTGACTACCTTACCACTTCGAAGGGTTCTAACATCCTTTGCTTGTTCTGGTTGACTGGGCAACTTTCCTGGTTCTTTCTTTTGCATTTGTTCAGCCAGCTGCCCAACTTTAGATTCAATTCTTTTAACCGAAGCCTCCATGGTGTTCAACCTTTGATTAGTCATCAATTGGTTGTCACGACTAACTTGAATAAAAGCATTCAAGCTATCTTCTAAGGTTGGTTTAAAAGATTGGCTTGGTGGGTAAGGGTGGTTGTTATCCGACCTTAGTGTTGGATATTGGGTGTAGGCTGGGTGATTATAGGTGTTTGGATGATACCTTTGAAAAGATTGGACCTCCTCTATGGCATCGACACTAGAATCACAAGTATTTGAACAATTATGAGTACCATGCCCAATTGAACAACACACTTCACATACCTCTTGATTTGAAATTTGGTGGGTAGTGAGGAATTGCACTTGTTTAGTCAATTCAACAAGTTGCAAGGTTATTTCATTATCAGAGCCGACTTCGTTGACCTTTGCTTTCCTTCTACCACCTCTTTGTTGGGAATTAGAACCCAATAGCTCATAGAGATTATAGGTTTCCTCTGCGGTCTTTTCTCCTACAGCACCTCCAGCAGCATTATCAACCATGTATTGACTCTGTAGTGTCAATCCATCATAAAAGAATTGGTTTTGTAGCTGTAATGGAAAGCTATGATTTTGACATTGAATGAAAAGGAGTTTGAATCGTTCCCAAGCTTCATGAAAGGGCTCTTCATACATTTGAGAAAATGTTGCTATCTTTGTTCTTAGATCAACAGTCTTTTGATGGGAATAGAACCTACCCATAAAAATTTCATAGACTGCCTCCCAAGTTTTAAGAGAACCTGACTGTAGACTAATGAACCATGACCAAGCTTTATCTTTGAGAGTGTAAGGAAAACACCTCATCCTAAGTTGATCTTCATTAATTGCATGTAGTGGAAAGGTTTGGACAATAGCATAGAATTCTCGAATGAAATGCAAAGGGTCTTCATTAGGGATACCGTAAAAGGAAGGCACCAAGAATAATGAATCTTTTTCAATTCATAATTCCTTGCAGCCTCTTGTAATTGGATACCGGAAGTTACATTGCCAATGATTGGCATTGTATATTCTTTCATCTTTTTCCGCCTATCTTCAGCATCTCCCATGGTTGTTTGTAGTTGACAATGATCCTCCTCCTATTGTGTATCAACATTTTGCTTTTAAAAACAATAGTAGATATCTCTAAGAAATATTTATAACTTGATAAAACGTAAAAGCAAAAAGTGCAAGGAACCTAATTTTTTTTTTAAATTTAAACGAATGGACAGAATGTTTGAAACAAACGAATTTTATTTCATCTGAATTTTTATTACACGCAAACTAAAACAAAGGAAAATACAATAATGGGTGACCTCCCATACAGGACTAAAATTTATTGTCTTCTAGTAAGACGTTGCTTGGAGATTGCAGAATGAAAAAATCAATGTCTCCTCTTCATTGAATTCATTTAAGTTTTAAATTAGTCTTTGCCTTTTTGCAAATGTTCAACTAACTGTTCAACTTGAACTTCCACCTTTTTGATAGAAGCTTCCACAGAGTCCAACCGTTGATTGGTTTTAGATTGGTTATCCCTACAAACTTGAATAAAAGATTTCAAGTTGTCCTCCAGGGTTGGTTTATTGGGAATGCTTCTTGGAATAGGTGGGTGGAATTGCTGGCCTGCCTGGTTTGAGCTTTGAGTGAAAGGAGGGTTGTTTTGCCTCCAAGAGAAATTTGAATGACTTCTCCACCCAGGATTATAGGTATTTGAATTGGGATCAAACCTTGGTCTCTGTTGATATGCTCCCAACACATTGACCTGTTCAGGTCCAGTTGTTTCTCCTTGATATGGACAGGCTTCAGTACCATGTCCCATGTTGCTATACAAACCATATTGATCATTATTGGTGTTGGTTTGTGTAGCGAGAAGGGAAACTTGCTTAGTCAGTTGAACAAGTTGTTGTTGAACTTCATTACTGGAGTCGATTTCATGAACTCCAGCTTTTCTCACTCGGGAGCTTTTCTGTTGGGAATTAGCACCCAACATCTCAAAGAGGTTATACGTCTCTGAGGCAGTCTTTTCTCCTATTGCTCCTCCTACAGCGTTGTCGACAATGAACTGACATTGTTGTGTAAGTCCATCGTAAAAGAATTGGTTCTGCAACTGCAGGGGAAAGCTATGATGGGGACATTGAGTGAGAAACATTTTGAACCTATCCCAAGCTTCATGGAATGGTTCTCCATCCATCTGAGAGAAAGTAGCAATCTTTCCTCTCAACTCTGATGTTTTTTGGTGGGAATAGAATTTTCCCATGAATTTATTGTAAATATTACCCCATGTCATCAGAGAACCTGGGAGAAGTGACATCAACCAAGCTTTGGCCTTATCCTTTAATGTGTAGGGAAAACATCTCATCCTAAGTTGATCCTCGTTTAGAATACCTGATGAACGAAAACCGACATCGTCGATTCTTGCCAATACTTTGGTTTTAATATTTATAAAACTCTCGCAAGTGCACGAATCATTTCGAAGAAAATGATAAGTATACTCTCAAGGTCGATCTAAGGAAGGAATGTGTGTGGTTTTTAATTTATTATTCAATCTTTTAAAAACGAAATTAAATCCTAAACATCCTGTCACGATATTTTGGGGTTTTGTGTTTTTAATCTACTTACATAAAAATAAACATAGATTCAATAAACATTCATGCAAATTTTATCATTTATAATGGCGGAGTATTTATGGATATAATAACTAAGTTAATTATGCTTGCTCATATTATCTAGGTTATTAAAGATATGAATTGATATTTATTGATTCTCCCTTTTTTGTATGAATACCACCTTTGGTGGGGTTAGATATTCTTTGTTAACTAAACAAATCAATTAACACCTATGGATGGGGTTGATAACTAATTTGCCTAATTAAATTAATTCCTTTTTCTAAGAGATTGAAAATGAACCATTTAAATGCCACCTTTGGTGGGGTTAGACAGTTTAAACTTTATTCAAGGTGTCCAAATTAAACCTAAGAATTTAGTTATCCGAGTACTAACTTTCAAGTTTTAAAACCACTACTGAAAACATGTCGTCAATACATTTTCAGATAATAATTCTTATAAAAACTTTTGAAATAGAGCTTCACTCTAACTACCGGGCGATTGTACCATCAAATAAAAGAGCACTACTCTAAATCAGACCGGATAACTAAACCTTAAAATCTAATTTTCAGGTTTAAGTTTGTAATGAAAAATAATATATTTCTCTCTAACATTCTTAATATAAAATCATGAATAAAAATAAAATCAATTCATTTTAGAGATTTTTACCTATTTAATATTTCGCAAGCATAACAACGTCATTATTACATCATGTTTACTAAATAGCCAACACAGTTAAATTTAACCACAGACAAATTAAATATAACATGTAAGAATAAAGCATAAAAATAACTGTAAAGAAAATAAAATCCTTACAGAACTTCGACGCTATTCCCGTTGCTGGAAAAACTCCAAGCGGAATTTGCACTCCCATTTATTGAATCAAAAAGCTAAAATATTACAAAAACATAACTAGTTCTTCCCAAAAAGGGAAGAACTCTAAATCTAAGAGAATTTAACTAAGAAAAGCTAAAAACTAAGAAAACATAAGAAAAACTAAAGAATCCTAAAAATCTAAGAAAAGAGAGAAAAGAATGTATTTGGAGGTGTTTTTAGGTGTGATTTTGAAATGAAGGGAAGGGGGGTATTTATAGGTGAGGATGGAGAGAAAAAATGAGTAAAAAAATGTTAAAAAAATGTAAAAACGCGTAATGGAAATGCTGACGTCATTGATGACGTCAGCATGACGTCATGGGGCGGCTGCACGTGAAAAATGAGTGTCGGCGCGCGCGTGAACAGTAACCCCCGCGCAGTGCTGCGCGCATGAACAGTAACCCGCGCGCGCAGTGCTGCGCGCATGAACAGTACCGCGCGCAGTTTGGGCGGAGCTGGGTGTTGGGGCGCGGCGGCTGGGCGGCGCGGCGGCGCGTTTTTCTCCTTTTTGACATTTTTGACCTTTTTGACCCATTTTGTCCAATTTTTCCATATTTGTCGACCTTTCCGCATTTATTTATTAATATATTTGTGATGTATTGCTTCCAGTATTCTTCTTTGAGTCTTTAAGTTGCATTTTTAAGCCAAAATACCTGAAAAACAATAAAAATACCCGTGATTCCGAAAAAGACAAATTTATATAAATATATGATAAAACATATAAATATATATATTTTTAATTAATTAATGTGCATAAAATCATGGTTATTTTAGTGCTTTTTGAGCACTCATCAATACCGAGGGGGAATGTTTGGACCGTAGCATAGAAATCTCTCATAAAGGAAAGAGAATCTTCATTAGGTAACCCATAAAAGGAAGGAAGCATAGAAAAATGAATATTTTTAAGCTCATAATTCCGAGCAGCCTCCCCCAACTGGATAGCGGCAGTTGCCGTGCCTATTACCGGTCTTGCAAACTCCTTCATCGTGGTTTCCCTAATATGTTGGTTTTCCTCCATTTCTTTTGGTTCTAGTAAAGGATTAAGACTTGGTTCTATGTTTGGCTCAAAAACAGGTTGATGGGTAGAATCCAGTTTTGTTGACACTTGTTTAAATTTATGAAAATTATTTACATATGGTGTAAGGGGGTTTCCTAAGGATCTCCTACCACGCATAAACTATTGTAAACGTAAATTTAAAACTCCTGTCAACAAAATAAAAAATTTAGAGAAAATTTACATGTTATTCAATACAAAGCACTAAACAAAACTAGTTAAACCCTAAAAAAAAGAAATTTTTTTTTTTATCATTTTTTTTTCTTAATTTTTTTTTTATTTTTTTTTATTTTGTAACATAATTAGTATTAACCAAGAGTGCTCCCAGGAAAGAATGGTGGTGCAAACGGCTCCTTAAATACCATTCTCCTAGCCAGAGCAACGTTCCGAGAAAAGACTACTGGCACAAAAGCTTCAAGAACTAGTCTCCTAGACAGAACTCCCTTAGATTTTTACTTTTCATGCTATTTAGTTAATTAGATATGAATTCAAGTAATTTTTTTTTTACTATTCATGAACGGTAATTTTATTTTACTATTCACGCTATATTATGTCTTATTAACTTAAAATTTTTGAAATTTAAGTTTTTGAAATTTTTGTTTTGTTTTGTTTTTTTTTTTATGAACGGTAATTTTATTTTACTATTTACGCTATATTATTTCTTATTAACTTAAAATTTTTTGAATTTTGAATTTTTAAAATTTTTATTTATTTATTTATTTATTTATTATTATTTTTTTTTACTTCAAATTTCAAATTTCTAAATTATTTTACAATAAAAAATTATTTTTTTTATTTTTATTTTTATTTTTTTTTATTTCTTATGAATTTTGAAATTTGATTATTGTTAAAATATCACAATTATTTACAGCACAAAAATGTTTTTTAAAATTTTGATAAATAATTTAAAAACGCTATTCCTTCCCCAGCAACGGCGCCAAAAACTTGATGAGCGCCACCTTTGGTGGGGTTAGACAATTTAAACATTATTCAAGGTGTCCAAATTAAACATAAGAATTTAATTATCCGAGTACTAACTTTCAAGTTTTAAAACCACTATTTAAAACATGTTGTCAATACATTTTCACATAATAATTCTTATAAAAACTTTTGAAATAGAGTTTCACTCTAACTACCGGGCGATTGTACCAACAAATAAAAGAGCACTACTCTAAATTAGACCGGATAACTAAACCTTAAAATCTAATTTTCAGGTTTAAGTTTGTAATGAAAAATAATATATTTCTCTCTAACATTCTTAATATAAAATCTTGAATAAAAACAAAATCAATTCATTTTAAAGATTTTTACCTATTTAATATTTCGCAAGCATAACAACGTCATTATTACATCATATTTACTAAACAGCCAGCATAGTTAAATTTAACCACAGACAAGTTGAATATAACATGTAAGAATAAAGCATAAAAATAACTGTAAAGAAAATAAAAATCCTTACAGAACTTCGACGCTATTCCCGTAGCTGGAAAACCTCCGAGCGGAATTTGCATTTCCATATATTGAATCAAAAATCTAAATTATTACAAAAACATTACAAGTTCCTCTCAAAAAGAGAAGAACTCTAAACCTAAGAGAATTGAACTAAAAACTAAGAGAAAAACTAAGAAAAGCTTAGAAACTAAGAAAGAAACTAAGAGAAACTAAAAACTAAGAAATGAGAGAAAGAAAGAAGAGAGAAGTGAGTTTTGAAGGTGTGATTTGAAGTGAAGGGAAGGGGGGTATTTATAGGTGAGGATGGAGAGAAAAAAAGAGTAAGAAAATGTTAAAAAAATATTAAAAAATGTAAAAACGCGTATTGGAATTGCTGATGTCATCAATGACGTCACACGGGCTGCTGCACGTGAAAAATGGGGCGAAAACGCGTTGGGCGCTCGGTGGGGCTGCTGCTGGGCGCTGCGCGCGCGCGCTGGGGCTGTCGCTGCGCGCAGCTCGGAGCGCGTGAACAGTGCCCGCGCGCGGGCGCGCGCAGCATGGGGCGCTGGGCTGCGCGCACGGCTGGGCTGCGGCGCGCGATTTCCGTCTTTTTAACATTTTTGACCTTTTCGACCCATTTCGTCTGATTTTTCCATGTTTGTTGACCTTTTCTCACTTATTTATTGATATATTTGTGATGTATTGCTTCAAGTATTCCTCTTTGAGTCTTTAAATTGCGTTTTTGAGCCAAAATTCCTGAAAAACAATAAAAATACCCGTGATTCCGAAGAAGACAAATTTATATAAATATATGATAAAACATATAAATATATATATTTTTAATCAATTAATGTACATAAAATCATGGTTATTTTAGTGCTTTTTGAGCACTCATCACAACCCCCAACCAGCTTCTTGCTAGTCTCTTAGCAAGAGAAGCGATAAAAGCTAAAAATTAAACTATCCTAAATCACTTTCGTGGATTGAAACGGTTGCATTTAGCCTATGCAACAAGCCGTTAAACCCCTAGGTTGCCCTAGTGGACGAGTTTGAGTCTCGTGAGGGTTTTCAGTAATGATACCCACAAACATTGAACTAAATGTAAAAATAAAAATAATCAAAACAAAAATTAAAATTACAACTAAATCAAAAATTAATTTAAGAATAAAAGAAAACAACATATCACAAAAATATCTCATACTTTTTAATCTCCTTTAAGATCATAATTAAAATCTCAAGCATAAGTTATTTTAATCTCTTTAAACAATCATGATTTTATTACAATAATTAGTCGAAAATCATTTTCATATTTCATTTCAAAAATGTATCAATTTAATTTTACCCAATTTCAGTGTCATGAATTAGAATTCGCTTCGACTCTATTCCTCACAAGTCAATACTCTCAAAGCACTGAATCCTATGGGTTCAAACACTCATACTAATTTATATGCGAAAGAGTTGATGTATAGAAATGAACTAATATGTTCGCATATGTATAAAGAATAAAGGCTCAAAGTGTTATTTTAACATTGATCTCATGAAAGGAATCGAATGTATAAAATACCTGTAGCTGTAAATAATTGTGATATTTTAACAATAATCAAAATTTCAAAATTCATAAGAAATAAAAAATAAAAATAAAAAAAATAAAAATAAATAATAAAAAATAAAAATAAAAATAAAAATAAATAATTTTTTTATTGTAAAATAATTTAGAAATTTGAAATTTGAAGTAAAAAAAATTTTACCGTTCATGAATAGTAAAAAATAATAATAATAAATAAATAAATAAATAAAAAATTTAAAAATTCAAAATTCAAAAAATTTTAAGTTAATAAGAAATAATATAGCGTGAATAGTAAAATAAAATTACCGTTCATAAAAAAAAAACAAAACAAAACAAAACAAAAATTTCAAAAACTTAAATTTCAAAAATTTTAAGTTAATAAGACATAATATAGCGTGAATAGTAAAATAAAATTACTGTTCATGAATAGTAAAAAAAAAATTTACTTGAATTCATATCTAATTAACTAAATAGCATGAAAAGTAAAAATCTAAGGGAGTTCTGTCTAGGAGACTATTTCTTGAAGCCTTTGTGCCACTAGTCTTTCCTGGGAACGTTGCTCTGGCTAGGAGAATGGTATTTAAGGAGCCGTTTGCACCACCATTCTTTCCTGGGAAGACTCTTGGTTAATATTAATTATGTTACAAAATAAAAAATTAAAAAAAAAATAAAGCTTACTTTTTAATTTTCATTTAATTTTTATTTTTATTTAAAATCTTAATTTTATTTTAATAAAAGTAATAATAAAAATGAATAAAAACAAAATAAAAAAAAATCAATTTTTATTCTTATTTTATTTTCCTTTACCTTTTTCAATTTTATTTTATTTTTATTTTATTTTATTTTTATTTTATTTTTGTTTATTTTATTTTATTTTATTTTATTTTACTTTATTTTATTTTATTTTATATCAATTTTAATTTAATTTATTTTTATTTTTATTTTTTTATTTTTTTTTATTTTTTTTATTTCTCTCTTAATTTTTATTTAACTTAATTAACTTAGATTTTTCATTAACTTAATTAACTTAGATTTTTAGTTTACTTAACTTAATTAACTTAACTTTTTAATTAACTTAGATTTTTTTTAACTTAACTAACTTAGATTTTTAACTTAGCTTTTTAATTAACTTAACTTAATTAACTTGAACTTTTTAATTAACTTTGATTAACTTAGTTTTTTTTAATTAATTTAGATATTTTTTTTACTTAACCAACTTAGCTTTTTAATTAAATTAGATTTTCATTAACTTAATTAACTTAGATTTTTACTTAACTGAACTTAATTAACTTAATTTTAATAGCATGAAAAGTAAAGATCTAAGGGAGTTCTGTCTAGGAGACTAGTTCTTGGAAGCCTTTGTGCCACTAGTCTTTCCTGGGAACGTTGCTCTGTCTAGGAGGATGGTATTTAAGTTGCCTTTGCCCCACCATTCTTTCCTGGGAGCACTCTTGGTTAATACTAATTATGTTATTTTAACCTTAAAAAAAATAAAAAAATAAAAAATTTGAAACTATCTCAAAAATTTTAAAGTTTTAATCTCAAGAGTTAGTTTCTTTGCTTGATCTAGGTACAATTGTGTTATGATGCCTTAATTATTTGATTTGCACCTAGATGTGAGTTATCTAAAACCCTCAAGCATGCCCTTAGTTTTTGGTACAGAAAAATTTAAAAGTCAATAGGGCATGTTTGAAACAGTATAGGTAGACAACATTGTCTTACTTGTAGGTATGATTGACTCAATGATGAGGGGACATTGAGTTTACTTAAGAGGCAATCCCCAAGTTACGTCTTGCTAAGACGTTAAACTAAGCGCTGGATGGGAGGCAACCCATCATTTTACGTAATTTTCTGTTATTTATTTTATTTACTTAATTTGATTGTTCATTTTAGTTTAATAATTTTTAAATTGTTAAAACTAAAAATATTTGTTGAGATGTTAGAAGTTTACAACGATCTGTCTGTATACACTTTAATAATGAATATGATGGATGCACCTACATTTCTCCATTACTACTTACACATTCTCAGGAAATAGGTAATCTTTCTTCTCTTTTCTCTTTATCTTTAATTTACAGTTGTTACATTGAGGACAATGTAAGTTCTAGGTTGGGGGTGGTGAAAAGTTACCATGCTTAATTAGAAAAAAAAAAAAGATTTACCAATTTAAAAATTAAAAAAAAAATTTAAATATTTTCTCACAAAAATTTATCATTTCTTTAAATCAAATTTAAGTAAATAATTAAGTCTTTTGTACTGTTAGATTAATTTTTGAAAACATATCATGAAATATTTTGTAATTGTTTTTGATAATTAGTTAGTTTTTGTCATAACTAGTATTTCTTAATAAAATGTGGAAATTATATTAAACCCAAAATCGGTGTTTATGAATTTTTTTTAGTGGAGACTACCCTTGTGAGATATAATTTGAGCCTAAATTCTTTTATTCAGAGTGAAATATATATTTTTTCTACTCCAAACACATTTCTTATTTATTCAAATTTTTAGATGATCTCTATAGGTATTAGCATTGAATGTATGAATTTTTTCTCATCTTAATAGAGTATCATATATATTTTTTTATTTTTGTTTAGATTAAATGATTTGAGTAGAAATTGATAGTATATGCTTATATCTCATTTATGCATGACTGCTACAAAAACAAAAAGACATATCTGGGGTTACCTAAACCAAGATCAAACAGAAAAGCCACAAAATTAACCACTCACCAAAATCCAAAAAAATGTACAATCTGTACATGGGTTGACTCTCTAAAAAAATACATATATTGAAAAAAAAAATATCTTCAGAAAAAAAATAGAGAGATAAAAAAATTATAGTATCATCTACATACTATGACCCACATTGCCTACAAAGTTGTGAGTAAAGGCTAATTACAAAAGAAATATATAGGAAGTAATTCCCTAAAAAGTCATTGCAATTTCTTCATTTGTAAAAAGCATATATCTTGAAATTCTTTCTTAATGAGTTTGATTTATGAATTAAAATAATTTTTATATATGATATCTTTATAATTTATACATTCGATTCCTTTCATGAGATCAATGTTAAAATAACACTTTGAGCCTTTATTCTTTATACATATGCGAACCTATTAGTTCATTTCTATACATCAACTCTTTCGCATATAAATTAGTATGAGTGTTTGAACCCATAGGATTCAGTGCTTTGAGAGTATTGACTTGTGAGGAATAGAGTCGAAGCGAATTCTGATTCATGACACTGAAATTGGGTAAAATTAAATTGATACATTTTTGAAATGAAATATGAAAATAATTTTCGACTAATTATTATAATAAAATCATGATTGTTTAAAGAGATTAAAATAACTTATGCTTGAGATTTTAATTATGATCTTAAAGGAGATTAAAAAGTATGAGATATTTTTGTGATATGTTGTTTTCTTTTATTCTTAAATTAATTATTGATTGTGTTGTAATTGTAGTTTTTGATTTGATTGTTTTTAGGTTTCTTTTGATTTTTACAGTTAGTTCAATGTTTGTGGGTATCATTACTGAAAACCCTCACGAGACTCAAACTCGTCCACTAGGGCAACCTAGGGGTTTAACGGCTTGTTGCATAGGCTAAATGCAACCGTTTCAATCCACGAAAGTGATTTAGGATAGTTTAATTTTTAGTTTTTATCGCTTCTCTTGCTAAGGGACTAGCAAGAAGCTGGTTGGGGGTTGTGATGAGTGCTCAAAAAACACTAAAATAACCATGATTTTATGCAAATTAATTGATTAAAAATATATATATTTATATGTTTTATCATATATTTATATAAATTTGTCTTTTTCGGAATCACGGGTATTTTTATTATTTTTCAGGTATTTTGGCATAAAAACGCAACTTAAAAACTCAAAGAGGAATACTGGAAGCAATACATCACAAATATATTAATAAATAAATGGGGAAAGGTCAACAAATATGTAAAAATTGGACAAAATGGGTCAAAAAGGACAAAAATGTCATAAAGGAAAAAATCGCGCCGCCGCGCCCCAGCGCCCAGCTCCGCCCCAAGCTGCGTGCGGAACTGTTCATCCGCGCTGCACTGTTCATCCGCGCTGCACTGTGCAGCTCAGCGCGCGGGCACTGTTCACGCGCGCCGAGCTGCGCGCAGCGCCCAGCAGCAGCCCCACAGAGCGCCCAACGCGTTTTCGCCCCATTTTTCACGTGCAGCAGCCCCTGTGACGTCATGCTGACGTCATTGATGACATCAGCAATTCCAATACGCGTTTTTACATTTTTTAATATTTTTTTAACATTTTTTTACTTATTTTTTCTCTCCATCCTCACCTATAAATACCCCCATTCCCTTCACTTCAAATCACACCTTCAAAACTCACTTCTCTCTTCTTTCTTTCTCTCATTTCTTAATTTTTAGTTTCTCTTAGTTTCTTTCTTAGTTTCTAAGCTTTTCTTAGTTTTTCTCTTAGTTTTTAGTTCAATTCTCTTAGGTTTAGAGTTCTTCTCTTTTTGAGAGGAACTTGTAATGTTTTTGTAATAATTTAGATTTTTGATTCAATATATGGAAGTGCAAATTCCGCTCGGAGGTTTTCCAGCTACGGGAATAGCGTCGAAGTTCTGTAAGGATTTTATTTTCTTTATAGTTATTTTTATGCTTTATTCTTACATGTTATATTTAATTTGTCTATGGTTAAAATTAACTATGCTGGCTGTTTAGTAAATATGATGTAATAACGACGTTGTTATGCTTGCGAAATATTAAATATGTAAAAATCTCTAAAATGAATTGATTTTGTTTTTATTCAAGATTTTATATTAAGAATGTTAGAGAGAAATATATTATTTTTCATTATAAACTTAAACCTGAAAATTAGATTTTAAGGTTTAGTTATCCGGTCTAATTTAGAGTAGTGCTCTTTTATTTGTTGGTACAATCGCCCGGTAGTTAGAGTGAAACTCTATTTCAAAAGTTTTTATAAGAATTATTATGTGAAAATGTATTGACAACATGTTTTCAATAGTGGTTTTAAAACTTGAAAGTTAGTACTCGGATAATTAAATTCTTATGTTTAATTTGGACACCTTGAATAATGTTTAAATTGTCTAACCCCACCAAAGGTGGCATTTAAATGGTTCATTTTCAATCTCTTAGAAAAAGGAATTAATTTAATTAAGCATATTAGTTATCAACCCCACCCATAGGTGTTAATTGATTTGTTTAGTTAACAAAGAATATCTAACCCCACCAAAGGTGGTATTTATATAAAAAAGAGAGAATCAATAAAATATCAATTTATATCTTTAATAACCTAGTTAATATGAGCAAGCATAATTAATTTAGTTATTACATCCATAAATACTCCGCTAATATAAATGATAAAAATTTGCATGAATATTTATTGAATCTGTATATATGTTTATTTTTTAAATTATTTATTGAATTTGTATCTATGTTTATTTTTATGTTATTAGATTATATTTAATTAATCTGTATATATGTTTATTTTATGTTATTAGATTAGGAACACAAAAACCAAACTATCGTGACAGGATGTTTAGGATTTAATTTCGTTTTTAAAAGTTTGAATAATAAATTAAAAACCACATACATTCCTTCCTTAGATCGACCTTGGGAGTATACTTATCATTTTCTTCGAAATGATTCGTGCACTTGCGAGAGTTTTATAAATATTAAAACCAAAGTATTTGCGAAGATCGGCGATGCCGGTTTTCGTTCATCAAGTTTTTGATGCCGTTGCTGGGGAAGGAATAGCGTTTTTAAATTATTTATCAAAATTTTAAAAAACATTTTTGTGCTGTAAATAATTGTGATATTTTAACAATAATCAAATTTCAAAATTATAAGAAAAAAAATAAAAATAAAAAAAATAATTTTTTTATTGTAAAATAATTTAGAAATTTGAAATTTTGAAGTAAAAAAAATTTTACCGTTCATGAATAGTAAAAAATAATAATAAATAAATAAAAAAAAAATTTAAAAATTCTAAATTCAAAAAATTTTAAGTTAATAAGAAATAATATAGCGTGAATAGTAAAATAAAATTAACGTTCATAAAAAAAAAACAAAACAAAACAAAAATTTCAAAAACTTAAATTTCAAAAATTTTAAGTTAATAAGACATAATATAGCGTGAATAGTAAAATAAAATTACCGTTCATGAATAGTAAAAAAAAAAATTACTTGAATTCATATCTAATTAACTAAATAGCATGAAAAGTAAAAATCTAAGGGAATTCTGTCTAGGAGACTAGTTCTTGAAGCCTTTGTGCCACTAATCTTTCCTGGGAACGTTGCTCTAGCTAGGAGAATGGTATTTAAGGAGCCGTTTGCACCACCATTTTTTTCCTGGGAGCACTCTTGGTTAATACTAATTATGTTACAAAATAAAAAAAAATAAAAAAAAATAAAAAAAAAATTAAGAAAAAAAAAATGATAAAAAATAAAAAATAAAAAAAAATCTTTTTTTAGGGTTTAACTAGTTTTGTTTAGTGCTTTGTATTGAATAACATGTAAATTTTCTCTAAATTTTTTATTTTGTTGACAGGAGTTTTAAATTTACGTTTACAATAGTCTATGCGTGGTAGGAGATCCTTAGGAAACCCCCTTACACCATATGTAAATAATTTTCATAAATTTAAACAAGTGTCAACAAAACTGGATTCTACCCATCAACCTGTTTTTGAGCCAAACATAGAACCAAGTCTTAATCCTTTACTAGAACCAAAAGAAATGGAGGAAAACCAACATATTAGGGAAACCACGATGAAGGAGTTTGCAAGACCGGTAATAGGCACGGCAACTGCCGCTATCCAGTTGGGAGAGGCTGCTCGGAATTATGACCTTAAAAATATTCATTTTTCTATGCTTCCTTCCTTTTATGGGTTACCTAATGAAGATTCTCTTTCCTTTATGAGAGATTTCTATGCTACGGTCCAAACATTCCCCCTCGGTATTCTAAACGAGGATCAACTTAGGATGAGATGTTTTCCCTACACATTAAAGGATAAGGCCAAAGCTTGGTTGATGTGACTTCCCCCAGGTTCTCTGATGACATGGGGTAATATTTACAATAAATTCATGGGAAAATTCTATTCCCACCAAAAAACATCAGAGTTGAGAGGAAAGATTGCTACTTTCTCTCAGATGGATGGAGAACCATTCCATGAAGCTTGGGATAGGTTCAAAATGTTTCTCACTCAATGTCCCCATCATAGCTTTCCCCTGCAGTTGCAGAACCAATTCTTTTACGATGGACTTACACAACAATGTCAGTTCATTGTCGACAACGCTGCAGGAGGAGCAATAGGAGAAAAGACTGCCTCAGAGACGTATAACCTCTTTGAGATGTTGGGTGCTAATTCCCAACAAAAAAGCTCCCGAGTGAGAAAAGCTGGAGTTCATGAAATCGACTCCAGTAATGAAGTTCAACAACAACTTGTTCAACTGACTAAGCAAGTTGCCCTTCTCGCTACACAAACCAACACCAATAATGATCAATATGGTTTGTATAGCAACATGGGACATGGTACTGAAGCCTGTCCATATCAAGGAGAAACAACTGGACCTGAACAGGTCAATGTGTTGGGAGCATATCAACAGAGACCAAGGTTTGATCCCAATTCAAATACCTATAATCCTGGGTGGAGAAGTCATCCAAATTTCTCTTGGAGGCAAAACAACCCTCCTTTCACTCAAAGCTCAAACCAGGCAGGCCAGCAATTCCACCCACCTATTCCAAGAAGCATTCCCAATAAACCAACCCTGGAGGACAACTTGAAATCTTTTATTCAAGTTTGTAGGGATAACCAATCTAAAACCAATCAACGGTTGGACTCTGTGGAAGCTTCTATCAAAAAGGTGGAAGTTCAAGTTGAACAGTTAGTTGAACATTTGCAAAAAGGCAAAGACTAATTTGAAACTTAAATGAATTCAATGAAGAGGAGACATTGAGTTTTTCATTCTGCAATCTCCAAGCAACGTCTTACTAGAAGACGATAAATTTTAGTCCTGTATGGGAGGTCACCCATTATTGTATTTTCCTTTGTTTTAGTTTGCGTGTAATAAAAATTCAGATGAAATAAAATTCGTTTGTTTCAAACATTCTGTCCATTCGTTTAAATTTAAAAAAAAAATTAGGTTCCTTGCACTTTTTGCTTTTACGTTTTATCAAGTTATAAATATTTCTTAGAGATATCTACTATTGTTTTTAAAAGCAAAATGTTGATACACAATAGGAGGAGGATCATTGTCAACTACAAACAACCATGGGAGATGCTGAAGATAGGCGGAAAAAGATGAAAGAATATACAATGCCAATCATTGGCAATGTAACTTCCGATATCCAATTACAAGAGGCTGCAAGGAATTATGAATTGAAAAAGATTCATTATTCTTTGTTGCCTTCCTTTTACGGTATCCCTAATGAAGACCCTTTGCATTTCATTCGAGAATTCTCTACTATTGTCCAAACCTTTCCACTACATGCAATTAATGAAGATCAACTTAGGATGAGGTGTTTTCCTTACACTCTCAAAGATAAAGCTTGGTCATGGTTCATTACTCTACAGTCAGGTTCTCTTAAAACTTGGGAGGCAGTCTATGAAATTTTTATGGGTAGGTTCTATTCCCATCAAAAGACTGTTGATCTAAGAACAAAGATAGCAACATTTTCTCAAATGTATGAGGAGCCCTTTCATGAAGCTTGGGAACGATTCAAACTCCTTTTCATTCAATGTCAAAATGATAGCTTTCCCTTACAGCTACAAAACCAATTCTTTTATGATGGATTGACACTACAGAGTCAATACATGGTTGATAATGCTGCTGGAGGTGCTATAGGAGAAAAGACCGCAGAGGAAACCTATAATCTCTATGAGCTATTGGGTTCTAATTCCCAACAAAGAGGTGGGAGAAGGAAAGAAAAGGTCAATGAAGTCGGCTCTGATAATGAGATAACCTTGCAACTTGCTGAATTGACTAAACAAGTGAAATTTTTCACTTCCCACCAAATTTCAAATCAAGAGGTATGTGAAGTGTGTTGTTCAATTGGGCATGGTACTCATAATTGTTCAAATACTTGTGATTCTAGTGTCGATGCCATAGAGGAAGTCCAATCTTTTCAAAGGTATCATCCAAACACCTATAATCACCCAGCCTACACCCAATATCCAACACTAAGGTCGGATAACAACCACCCTTACCCACCAAGCCAATCTTTTAAACCAACCTTAGAAGATAGCTTGAATGCTTTTATTCAAGTTAGTCGTGACAACCAATTGATGACTAATCAAAGGTTGAACACCATAGAGGCTTCGGTTAAAAGAATTGAATCTAAAGTTGGGCAGCTGGCTGAACAAATGCAAAAGAAAGAACCAGGAAAGTTGCCCAGTCAACCAGAACAAGCAAAGGATGTTAGAACCCTTCGAAGTGGTAAGGTAGTCAATACCAGTTTACCTGAAATCTCTAACAATCTACCTTGTAGTTCAGGTAACAGAGAAGGCGATACTCTAATCTCGCAAAAAGGAGAAATAAGTGTTAAACTTAACAAGCCTTCTGAAAAACTCATTAGGGGGTCATCTGACACCCCCAAAATTCAAAAGACAACAGAACCACACCAGATACAAGTACCTTTTCCCCACCGGTTGAAAGAATCCAAACAAGATAAGCAATTCAATGATCTTTTTAATATGCTCTCTAAAGTAAATATCAATTTACCATTATTAGAAGTGATCATGAATGTACCCTCATATGCCAAGTTTTTCAAAGAGTTGAACACTAAGAAAAGGAGGTATGAACTGAATGAACGAGTAGTAGTATCAGAAATTTCTAGCGCTGTACTTCAACACAAACTACCCCCTAAGTTGAAAGACCCTGGAAGTTTTATTATAAACATAACTATGAGGGATAGGAAGGTTGCTAAAGCAATGCTTGATTTAGGTGCTAGTATAAATTTGATGCCCTACTCTATATTCTTACAGCTCAATCTAGGGGATTTAAAACCCACAACTATGTCCCTTCAACTTGCAGACAGATCTCTTAAATATCTAGAGGGAATAGTTGAGGATGTTTTGGTACAGGTAGACAAACTGATAATACCTGTTGACTTTGTGGTTCTGGATATGCAAGAAAATCCAGCATTGGACAGAGAGCACACAATATTGCTTGGTAGACCATTTATGGCAACTACTAAAACTATTATTGATGTCCAAGATGGAAATTTGACAATGACAGTCTTAGGAGAGACTGTTCATTTTAAAGTTTTTGATTCTTCACCTTTCCCTTCTATTTCTGCCATCGATGAAATATTCGATGTTGATCCTTTGGATAATCTTGTCCAAAACACTTTTTTCCGAACCAGAATAGAAGACAAGCTTGAAACCGTTCTTACACTTGAAAAGGTTGAAGAAGATTTAGATGAAGAAATTAAGGGGTACCTTGAACAACTAGACAATAATGAAGTGATGACAAAATCTAGTACACTTTTAAATCTACCTAGTTCTTCATCTATTAAAGAGGCCAATCCACCTGAACTTGAACTCAAAGACTTACCTGAGCACTTAAAATATGTGTTTTTGGGAGAGGGAGAAACTTATCCAGTGATAATTTCTTCAACCTTGACCAAACCACAAGAAAAGGAACTCATCAAAGTGCTTAAACAGTTTAAAAAATCTATAGGTTGGAGTATAGGGGATATAAGAGGCATTATTCCAACAATGTGTATGCACAAGATCAACTTGGAGGATGGTGCTAAACCTGTACGAGAGGCCCAAAGAAGACTAAACCCAAACATGCAAGAGGTAGTTAAAAAGGAAATTCTTAAATTATTAGAAGAAGGGATTATCTATCCTATTGCAGATAGTAAGTGGGTTAGTCCAGTGCATGTGGTACCAAAGAAATCTGGGATAACAGTTGTTAAGAATGACAAAAGTGAATTAGTACCCACTAGAATAATCACTGGATGGAGAATGTGTATAGATTTTAGGAAACTAAATTTATATACGAAAAAGGATCACTTTCCTCTTCCATTCATTGATCAAATGTTGGAAAGATTAGCTGGGCACGAATTTTACTGTTTTTTGGATGGACTGTCTGGATATTATCAAGTACCCATAGCACCAGAAGATCAGGAAAAGACCACATTTACATGTCCTTTTGGGACATTTGCTTTTCGCAGAATGCCATTTGGGTTATGCAATACCCCTGCCACGTTCCAGAGATGCATGATATCCATTTTCTCGGACATGGTGGAAAAATTTATTGAGATTTTCATGGACGATTTCTCTGTCTTTGGGAACTCATTTGATGATTGCTTACATAAATTGACTTTGGTTTTAGAAAGATGCATTGAATGCAATCTAACCCTTAGTTGGGAGAAAAGTCATTTTATGGTTCAACAAGGGATAGTTTTAGGACATATAATTTCAAACAAGGGTATTGAAGTTGATAAGGCAAAATTTGAATTGATATCCAAACTACATCCCCCTACATCTGTGAAGGGGATAAGAAGCTTCTTGGGACATGCAGGATTTTACAGACGATTTATTAAAGAGCATTCTGACTTTTTGTCATGAACTTCATTGTGGGGGTCATTTTGGAGGTGAAAAGACAGCCCGTAAGATATTACAGTCTGGATTCTTTTGGCCCACTCTTTTTAAAGATGCTCATATGTTTTGTGCACAATGTGATAGATGTCAAAGAACAGGAAACATAAGCAAAAGAGATGAAATGCCTTTGACATCTAATTTAGTTGTTGAACTCTTTGATGTATGGGGGATTGACTTTATGGGTCCTTTTCCCCCATCTAATGGTTTTCAATACATTTTGGTTGCTGTGGATTATGTGTCCAAGTGGGTAGAAGCTATCCCCACCAAAACTAATGATGCTAATGTTGTTGTGAAATTCTTGAAAGAATTCATATTCAGTAGGTTCGGAACGCCTAGAGCTATAATAAGTGATGGAGGTAGCCATTTTTGTAACAAACTCTTTGATGGAGTACTAAACAAGTACAACATCACACATAAGGTAGCTACTCCATATCATCCTCAAACTTCCGGTTTAGTGGAAGTAAGTAATAGGCAAATTAAGGGAATATTGGAACGCACAGTGCGTCCCTCAAGGAAGGATTGGGCATTTAAGCTAAATGATGCCTTATGGGCATACCGCACCGCTTACAAAACACCTATTGGGATGAGCCCTTACCGGTTAATCTTTGGGAAAGCGTGCCACCTTCCAGTTGAACTTGAACACAAGGCTTATTGGGAAATTAAAGAACTAAACATGGATTTAGATAAAGCAGGTGAAAAACGATTACTCCAGCTTCATGAGTTGGAAGAAATTAGGAATGAAGCTTATGAGAATGCCAAGTTATACAAAGAGTGTACTAAGCGCTATCATGACAAGAGGCTAGTTCCTAAAACTTTTCACCCTGGAATGAAAGTTCTTTTATTTAACTCTCGTTTGAGATTATTTCCAGGAAAGCTGAGATCAAGATGGGATGGACCATTCACAATAGTTCAGGTATTTGAACATGGAGTGGTAGAACTATTGGACTCCAAGACACAAAAAACGTTCAAAGTTAATGGCCATCGTGTCAAGCCTTATTTAGAAGAACCAAACAACATTGCTGAAATAGATTGCATTTGGCTGAGTAATCCTTAGCACCAAAAAGATACGTCTTGCTAAGACGTTAAACTAAGCGCTGGATGGGAGGCAACCCATCATGTTAGGTAATTTTTTTTTTTGTTATTTGTTTTATTTACTTAATTTTATTGTTTATTTTAGTTTACTTGTATGTGAATAGTTTTTAAAATTGTTAAAACTAAAATATTTGTTGAGATGTTAGAAGTTCACAACGATCTGTCTGTATACACTTTAATGATGAATATGATGGATGCACCTGCATTTCTTCATTACTACTTACACATTCTCAAGAAATAGGTAATCTTTCTCCTTTTTTCTCTTTATCTTTAATTTGCAGTTGTTACATTGAGGACAATGTAAGTTCTAGGTTGGGGGTGGTGAAAAGTTACCATGCTTAATAATAAATATATATATATATATATAAAATTATCACAAAAATGTATCATTTCTTTAAATCAAATTTAAGTAAATAGTTAAGTCTTTGGTACTGTTAGATTAATTTTTGAAAACATATCATGAAATATTTTGTAATTATTTTTGATAATTAGTTAGTTTTTGTCATAACTAGTATTTCTTGATAAAATGTGGAAATTATATTAAACCCAAAATCGGTGTTTATGAATTTTTTTTTTAGTGGAGACTACCCTTGTGAGATATAATTTGAACCTAATTTCTTTTATTCAGAGTGAAATATATATTTTTTCTACTCCAAACACATTTCTTATTTATTCAAAAGTTTAGATGATCTCTATAGGTATTAGCATTGAATGTATGAATTTTTTTTCTCATCTTAATAAAGTATCATATATTTTTTATTATTATTTTTGTTTAGATTAAACGATTTGAGTAGAAATTGATAGTATATGCTTATATCTCATTCATGCATGACTGCTACAAAATAAAAAGACATATCTGAGGTTACCTAAACCAAGATCAAACAGAAAAGCCACAAAATTAACCACTCACCAAAATCCAAAAAAATGTACAATCTGTACATGGGTTGACTCTCTAACAAATACATATATTAAAAAAAAAAAAGAAATAGAGAGATAAAAAAATAGTATCATCTACATATTATGACCCACATTGCCAACAAAGTTGTGAGTAAAAGGTTAAATACAAAAGAAAGATATAGGAAGTAATTCCCTAAAAAGTCATTGCAATTTCTTCATTTATAAAAAGCATATATCTTGAAATTCTTTCTTAATGAGTTTGATTTATGCATGAAAATAATTTTTATATATGATATCTTTATAATTTATACATTCGATTCCTTTCATGAGATCAATGTTAAAATAACACTTTGAGCCTTTATTCTTTATACATATGCGAACATATTAGTTCATTTCTATACATCAACTCTTTCGCATATAAATTAGTATGAGTGTTTGAACCCATAGGATTCAGTGCTTTGAGAGTATTGACTTGTGAGGAATAGAGTCGAAGCGAATTCTAATTCATTACACTGAAATTGGGTAAAATTAAATTGATACATTTTTGAAATGAAATATGAAAATGATTTTCGACTAATTATTGTAATAAAATCATGATTGTTTAAAGAGATTAAAATAACTTATGCTTGAGATTTTAATTATGATCTTAAAGGAGATTAAAAAGTATGAGATATTTTTGTGATATGTTGTTTTCTTTTATTCTTAAATTAATTTTTGATTGAGTTGTAATTTTAATTTTTGTTTTGATTATTTTTATTTTTACATTTAGTTCAATGTTTGTGGGTATCATTACTGAAAACCCTCACGAGACTCAAACTCGTCCACTAGGGCAACCTAGGGGTTTAACGGCTTGTTGCATAGGCTAAATGCAACCGTTTCAATCCACGAAAGTGATTTAGGATAGTTTAATTTTTAGCTTTTATCGCTTCTCTTGCTAAGAGACTAGCAAGAAGCTGGTTGGGGGTTGTGATGAGTGCTCAAAAAGCACTAAAATAACCATGATTTTATGTACATTAATTGATTAAAAATATATATATTTATATGTTTTATCATATATTTATATAAATTTGTCTTCTTCGGAATCACGGGTATTTTTATTGTTTTTCAGGAATTTTGGCTCAAAAACGCAATTTAAAGACTCAAAGAGGAATACTTGAAGCAATACATCACAAATATATCAATAAATAAGTGAGAAAAGGTCAACAAACATAGAAAAATCGGACGAAATGGGTCGAAAAGGTCAAAAATGTCAAAAAGACGGAAATCGCGCACCGCAGCCCAACGCCCAGCCGCGCGCGCCTGCGCGCGCTGGCCTGCCCAGCTGCGCGCAGCTCAGCGCGCGGGCACTGTTCACGCGCGCCGAGCTGCGCGCAGCGACAGCCCCAGCGCGCGCGCGCAGCGCCCAGCAGCAGCCCCACCGCGCGCCCAACGCGTTTTCGCCCCATTTTTCACGTGCAGCAGCCCCTGTGACGTCATGCTGACGTCATTGATGACATCAGCAATTCCAATACGCGTTTTTACATTTTTTAATATTTTTTTAACATTTTTTACTCATTTTTTCTCTCCATCCTCACCTATAAATACCCCCCTTCCCTTCACTTCAAATCACACCTTCAAAACTCACTTCTCTCTTCTTTCTTTCTCTCATTTCTTAATTTTTAGTTTCTCTTAGTTTCTTTCTTAGTTTCTAAGCTTTTCTTAGTTTTTCTCTTAGTTTTTTGTTCAATTCTCTTAGGTTTAGAGTTCTTCTCTTTTTGAGAGGAACTTGTAATGTTTTTGTAATAATTTAGATTTTTGATTCAATATATGGAAGTGCAAATTCCGCTCGGAGGTTTTCCAGCTACGGGAATAGTGTCGAAGTTCTGTAAGGATTTTATTTTCTTTACAGTTATTTTTATGCTTTATTCTTACATGTTATATTTAATTTGTCTATGGTTAAAATTAACTATGCTGGCTGTTTAGTAAATATGATGTAATAACGACGTTGTTATGCTTGCGAAATATTAAATATGTAAAAATCTCTAAAATGAATTGATTTTGTTTTTATTCAAGATTTTATATTAAGAATGTTAGAGAGAAATATATTATTTTTCATTATAAACTTAAACCTGAAAATTAGATTTTAAGGTTTAGTTATCCGGTCTAATTTAGAGTAGTGCTCTTTTATTTGTTGGTACAATCGCCCGGTAGTTAGAGTGAAACTCTATTTCAAAAGTTTTTATAAGAATTATTATGTGAAAATGTATTGACAACATGTTTTCAATAGTGGTTTTAAAACTTGAAAGTTAGTACTCGGATAATTAAATTCTTATGTTTAATTTGGACACCTTGAATAATGTTTAAATTGTCTAACCCCACCAAAGGTGGCATTTAAATGGTTCATTTTCAATCTCTTAGAAAAAGGAATTAATTTAATTAAGCATATTAGTTATCAACCCCACCCATAGGTGTTAATTGATTTGTTTAGTTAACAAAGAATATCTAACCCCACCAAAGGTGGTATTTATATAAAAAAGAGAGAATCAATAAAATATCAATTTATATCTTTAATAACCTAGTTAATATGAGCAAGCATAATTAATTTAGTTATTACATCCATAAATACTCCGCTAATATAAATGATAAAAATTTGCATGAATATTTATTGAATCTGTATATATGTTTATTTTTTTAATTATTTATTGAATTTGTATCTATGTTTATTTTTATGTTATTAGATTATATTTAATTAATCTGTATATATGTTTATTTTATGTTATTAGATTAGGAACACAAAAACCAAACTATCGTGACAAGATGTTTAGGATTTAATTTCATTTTTAAAAGTTTGAATAATAAATTAAAAACCACATACATTCCTTCCTTAGATCGACCTTGGGAGTATACTTATCATTTTCTTCGAAATGATTCGTGCACTTGCGAGAGTTTTATAAATATTAAAACCAAAGTATTTGCGAAGATCGGCGATGCCGGTTTTCGTTCATCAAGTTTTTGGTGGAAATGAAGTGGCATACTTTGTCAGCCGATCCACCACTACCATAATCATTGTGTTTCCCTTTCAGGGTGGTAGGCCTTCAATGAAGTCCATTAAGATTTCAGCCCATATCTTGGTAGGGATTGGTAAGGGTTGTAGTAACCTTACTAGTTTCATGCAATCAGTTTTGAAGTGTTGTCATGCTTCACACAGACATAGGAACTCATTTACCTTCTAGTGCATATTAGACCAACAAAAATTCTGTTTGATTCGAGATAGTGTTTTATGGAACCCAAAGTGCCCTCCAATTGGTGATGAATGGAAGTCAGCTAGGATTTTTGGAATTAAAGAAGACTGTGAGCTCAGGTAAACTTTGTTCTTTTTAAACCATGGCCCATCACGTTGGCACATCTTGAGGGTATCCGAAGAGGAATTTTTGGCTATCAGTTTCTCATAAAAAGGGTCTTACAAGACCTCTTACTTAAGGATTGACCACCAATCTGCTTGGGGATGGGAAATAGATAGGAATTGGAACTCTACCACTCTTGACAAGGAGTTAGTAGATTGATTCTCAAACCCCTTTTTATACTCAATTTCATAATCATATCCTAGGATTTTAGGCAACCAACGTGCCTGTGTTGGTGTTGTTATTCGTTGCTCCAGTAAATACTTGAGACTTTTTTTATTTGTGCGTATGGTAAATGGTCTTCCCAACAAGTATGGATGCCATATCTTGATAGCCTTAACAACAACCATCATTTCCTTCTCATAGGTAGATAGTTCCACTGGCATCACATTCGATCACAAAACGTTGTGAGAAATCTAGTAAACGTAGGATAGGAGGGGATGTTAAAGCCTTTTTTAGCCATTGAAAATCCATTGCTACAACCTCATTCCATTCGAACCCTTCCTTACTTAATAAGCGAGTTAAAAGTGTAGCTAATCCCCCAAAATGATGATTGAACTTTCAATAATATCTTACCAATCCAAGGAATCCTTTAATTCCCTTTACTGTGGTTGGTGTTGGCCATTCAATGACATCACAGAGTTTTGCTAGATCAATTGAGATGCCTTGTTTTGAAATAAGGTGGCCTTTAGGTATTCTACCTATAATACACCAAATTGACACTTAGATTGTTTAGCAAACAAATTTTTAGTCGTTAGTAATTGTTGGACAGTTTGTAAATACAAAATATAGTCCTCCCATGAGCTGAAGTATAATAGGATATCATCAAAGAAGACCAAAACAAATTTCCTAAGGAAGGGTCGAAAGATATCATTCATGAGACTTTGGAAGGTGGCTGGGGCGTTGGTCAGCCCAAATGGTATCACTATAAACTCATAATGACCTTCACGTATTTTGAATGCTGTCTTATGGGTATCATCTTCCTAAACTCTTATTTGATGGTACCCTAAACGAAGATCTAGTTTGGAGTAAACTTTGGCTCCATGAAATTCATCTAGCAACTCATCGATGATAGGTATAGGGTACTTGTCTTTGACAGTGATTGCATTCAGAGCTCGATAGTCCACACAAAACCTCCAAGCTCTATCTACCTTTCTAACTAAATAAATTGGTGATGAGAATGGGCTATTACTTGGCCTTATCAATTGGGATTGTAAGAGTTCATGCACCATTTTTTCTATCTTAGTGTTTTGATAATAAAGGTAGCGATAGGGATGAACATTCAATGGTTCAGAGCCAGGTTACAAGGGAATTCTGTGGTTATTTACTCTCATAGGAGGTAAGCAGGTGGAAGATTCAAATACCCGAGAAAACTTAACCAATAGTTTACTTATCTCAAAAGAATATGCATTGGCCTGATCCTTGTGATTGCTAACTGGCATTATCTAGAGGAACATCCCTATGCTTTGTAATTCATTGCATTCTTTATCGGTTAGAGTTGCAATGTTGGCTCTCCATATCCCTTGGAATGTAAGAGAGTTTCCTTCTGTAGTGAAGCTAAGGGTCAGTTTCTTGTAATCCATCAAGATAGGGCCAAGGGTTTCAAGCCATTGAACCCTTAAGACCAGTTGGCATGTTGCCATTGGAAGAATATAGTAGTCAGCAGTCATTGGATAACCTTGAATAGTGAGAGTAAGGTTATAGCATTGTCGAACACATTCTATTTACTCATGGTTAACCATCATTATCTCTATTTTCTTACCCTAGATTATTGCCAATCCAAACTAAGAAGTTAAGGCCTGATCCATCTATCAATAACAATACCTTCGTATTCCTTAGTTTTCCTATAATACGTATGGTCTGTGGGTGTTCAGTGTCTTTTATGACATGGAAAGAGATTTTGAGTATCACTTCTTGATCTTCTTATTCTGGTATGGTTTCTTCACTGTCATCTATGTAATTTTGGGTCAAATCTTCTATCATAAATAGCTATGGTCAACATAGAGATTGCTAGCAGTAAATTTTTCATCACAGTAGTAACACAATCCTTTCTCTCATCGTTCTCGTGCTTCTTGGTTGGTAAGTCATCGAAAAGCTACTAGTTGAGCTGGAATAGGGAGTTCTGTAGGTGGTGGTCCTAACACACCAATTGTGGTGCTAGTTGGTCGTTTGGGCTATATTATTGGCAGCTGATAACGAGTGTTTGGTGTTGATCTCTTTTGTAAAAAATTTCTTTCCTTAATTAGTAGCCACGCTAATGGCATCAACCAATGTTCTAGGCTGCTTGATTTTAACATCAATACGAATATCATCTCTCAATCCAGCAATGAAAGTTTTTCAAAGGATTTCTGTTATGATGTAACACTAATGGTGTGTTTCAAGTGAGACAATGCCTATGAAGGGTTCTCATTGTCAATGGGTCCAAATTTTTTGTGCAGCCTTTGTGAACTCTTTCCATGTAAGAGGCCCAGAGAACTTTATGAGCCATCAGTGCCATTGTAATACAATGCCTTCCAGGTGGAAGGAAGCCAACTGCACTTGCTGGTAGGGAGCAATATTAGTAAACTCAAAGTATTACTCGACTTTGTAAATCCACATGGTGGGATCCTCACCAGCAAACCTAGGGAATGATAACTTCAGGTAGGGGTGATGATTCTCGTGGTTTGATCGATAAATGTGAGGGTATGGGTGCATGGTTTCATCTCTGGCAAAAGGATTAACCATAGGTGAGTTACCTGTAGTGCACAATGCCTATAGCTCGGTGAGCACTGCATGCATGGTGGCACCGACTCAGTATACATTTGTTTCGTGTCGTGTTAGAGTTTCCATGACCTCATTACGAAACTCAGCATTATACTTACCTCGAGTTTCCATAGCCAGAACCGGCTTTGATACCACTGATATGGATATTGTAGAGAAGAGAGGAAAAAGAGAACTGAAGAAGAGAGAGCTGATTTAATATATTTCTTATATCCCTTTACTAAATTCAAGAGGCTTTATATATAGCCTTACATGGGTGGAATTTCAAGGACAATATTTTAACTAATTCTGATATTCCTAACTAAATTATAACCCTCCTTGCAATGCATTATTCGGTGGTCCTCGTAGTGTGCATTGCTTGCACTTCAGCGCCATTTGTGGTCCCCCTCTGTGCCCACGTGTGCCTACTTATGCGTGTTATCCTGCACCTTCACACTCCCTTCTCACTCAGTGTTGTGCGTGTTGTCTTGCACCCTCGCGCGCCCTTCTCACCTGGTGTTGCACCTAGGAGCATTTCAAGCAAATTTGCTTGTATCATAAGAGTGATTGAATTATACCTAATTTTAGATAACGACATACAGCCAAAACTTGCACTAATTTTATTTTTTAGATTGCTAAAGAGCTGAAAAGTCCTAATACTAATGTTTCAGATACATTGAGGTGGATTGCAAATGGTCTAACATTTAACGGGACAAAATACTCAAGTTACATTATTAATGGGTATAAATTTAACTCCAGAATGATAGATGATCATGTCACCCAAAATAATGGAGTTAGTTTGGTTTCACAAACAATGCACTTTGCAATTGCAAAGGATAGCAATCCTGTATGTGGAGAATGATGAGCTAATCCAAGATATTTGGGAGTTGGATTATATCTAGTTTAGTCATGTGCTATTTAAATGTGATTGGTTTGATTGCAACGATGAGCTAGTCTTTACACTAGATGACCTACAAAGGCTTGCTTATAAGGATGATTTTTTTTCATTTTCGCTCTCATGCAAAGCAAGTCTTCTTTGTGAAAGACCCTAAAAGATGAGAGATGGTCAGTTGTCCTTATGCCTCCACATAAGGACTTTAATGATGAAGTCAATGATGATGAGTTAGGTGATATTGTGCAAAATTATGAGCACTTCACAAACTCGTCTTTTAGTGTGGAAAAGGAAACATAATTGGACGGTGATGATTCAACATCCTATATACGTAGTGACGGTGAAGGCACATGGATTGCTAATAAGTGATATTTTTATTACACTTACCATGCTATATATATTTCTTTTTTTACTTTGATTTGTCTTTCTTTCTATTTAAGTTATAATTAGTAACTTGATTTTTTATTAATTGTGTTATTTTTCTCCAACAAGTTGGGTTCTTTATATTTGCTAGACCGTACGAGACATTTCCTTTGAAAAATTAAATGAAAATTTAACTGTTAATTGTTACATATTTTTGTAAATATTAAAATTTTTAAATCTTTCATTTTCAGTTTTCTTTTTTTTCGTTTGAGTTTCTTTTCTTCTTCCGTTTCCATTTTGCTTTAAAGAATTAATTTTCTTTAATTCTTTAATTATTTAAATGGTGAGAGCGTTAGTTATATATATATATATATATACATGAGAACAAGAAAGTTGAAAGGAAGATGAGAAAGAAGGAAAGAAAAAAATTATTTATTTATTTAAGTTATATATTTTTTATAGAGTTAATTTTTTTTAATAGAGTTGAACCACTTTAAAATTTGTTAAATAATAAATTATGATATAAATTTATTATTGTGTAATCATGATTTCATGTTAGATAATTTTTCGTTGTTATTATTGAATGAAAAAATTATATTAAAGATATTTATTATTATTTATTATTATATATATATATATATTTATTTATATATTTTAATTTTTAATAAAATAATATTATTCTTAAAATTATTTATCAATATACTATGATAAGATAATACTACTTTTCTATACAAACTAGTTAGTAGTACATATCTTACTGTACTAGTTTTTCCATCTTTTAATTAACGGCGCTTTACACGCCTTTATTGAATTTGTTTTTTAAATATTATTAATTGTTTGGTATTATCACTT
Source organism: Hippophae tibetana (assembly GCA_037013495.1). Classification (NCBI taxonomy): domain Eukaryota; kingdom Viridiplantae; phylum Streptophyta; class Magnoliopsida; order Rosales; family Elaeagnaceae; genus Hippophae; species Hippophae tibetana. The sequence goes on along the minus strand of CM072807.1, from coordinate 24,030,916 downwards.
TCTTGTACATCATCAGATTTCTTTGTTTATTTTGTTATATTCTCTTTATAGTTATATCATTTTACCAGTAATTCAGTCTACATTTGTTTATTTGCTGTTCATTATTTGTATATTGTTTTTTTGTTGCTATCTCCTAATTTTTTTTATGTTTTGTTTTATAGTGTTACAATTTTTTTTTTCAGTGGTGCCATTTTTCAATGTGATTTACTGATTAATTTTCATTTTAATTCATATCTTCCGTTACTATTTTAATTTGTGTCATGATTAATTAAGACTATATATATATATATATTACTATTTCTTTTTAGTAATATAATATAGTTTTCCTTCTTTACTTTCTTTATCGGTTATTAAAACTTTATGTTATGCAGTTCTTTCAACGTGATGTATTTATTTTTTGATAGTAATTCTCTACTAATATGAATATTTAGCTTTTGATTTTTATGAACAGATTAATTAATTTGTGAAACTTGTTTACTTTTTTTTTTTGCTATATAACTTAATGATATTGATTCAATAGTTTGATGATTGATATTTAAGGATCACTTTTTGATTGGTTATCTAAAAGTTTTAGTATAATAAGCTAAATAAATATACATATACTTGCATGAATAGTATAATTACTGTGCAATTAATTAGCTTATTGTAATATATAATTATCTATTTAGATTAAGTATCTTATTGATTATCTTTAATTACTATTGATATCTAAAAAATGATAAGATGTTTGGTTTTGTTAATAGGTAATTTTAATAGCAATTTAATTCTGTATAAACTAATTGCTTAATAAGTAATATGAAGCTTAATTATAATTACTTAAGTGAACCAATAAGCAAACAATTTTGGATTTGATTTCAATTTAATTTTGATATTGCATGACATAATTTAATGTGTGTTTAATTATTTATTCTAATAATTTGTCATGTATTTTGATATGGAGATATCAAAAGTTGAGAAAATTTATTTTCTCAAATATCAATTCATATATTATGAACTGTAGTTTCGCAATTTACGAAATATTATAATTTCGTAATTGGGTGAAATAATGTGAATTTGTATATGTGAAATAAGAGAATTTTGTATTTAATAAAATTATTTTATTTCAAATTTTGAAATAAATAAATTTTGCATCAATAATAGTTATTAAATGATGTTTTCACTTTAGTTGAATTTTGTAATTAAGAAATAGTGAATTTTGTATTTATTAGTTTTTTAGTTTTTTAAAATAAATTTTGCATTTACCAAATAATTTGATAAATTTTGTATTTAAAAAAGAAGTAAATGTTGTATTTTCAAAATAATAAATTTTGTATCATTGATTTTGAAATATTTAATTTTTTAAATTGAATTAATTAATTTTGTATTAAATTAAAATTTCAAAATTATTTTTTGTATTCTAAAATTTAATTTTGATTATTTTTGGATATTAATGCATTTAAAAGCATGAATTTGTTTTTAAGATGACAAAAAAATGTGATTGACATTGCCATGTTGACAATTGTTTTTGGATGTGAATTCGTCGGGGCTAACTCGAAAGAGTAATGGATCGACACTGGTGCTATTATGCACATATGCTCAAATAATGAGTTATTCACTTTCTTCAAACCATTTTAGAATGGGAAAAAGTTTTGGATGAGGAAATTCCAACCTCTATGATTGATGGTGAGGCAAAGTGATCCTAAAGATGACATTTGGAAAAAGAGATGATTCTAAATAACATACTGTACATGCTAGAGATTTGGAAGAACCTTGAGAGGTTCGTTGCTTGCGAAACATGGATTCTAGATAAACGTAACAATCGTATCTTGAAAGAAATGATGAATGCAATGCTATTAAGTTTTGGTTTGCCACAGAACTTGTAGGGGAAGCTATTTTGTCAACTAACTACCTTTTAAATAAGGTACCCAAGACACATAAGACACTGTATGAATTATTTAAAGGAAGAGTAATTTCCTATAAATATTTATGTGTGGGGGTGTCTTGCAAAAGTGGTTGTACCTATACCTAAGAAGGTGAAGATAGGTCCAAAAACAATAGATTGTATCTTCATTGGATATGCACATAATAGTAGTGCTTATCGGTTTCTTATGCATGAGTCAAAGATCCCATATATATACAAGAACACAATAAATGGAATTAAGGAAGGCATCATTCTTTAAACATGTATTTCCATGTAAATCTCAAAGTACTATTACAAAATGTGGCATTTAAGCCAATATATAAAGTCGGTTTTTGAAAAAAAAGACTTATAATGAATTTAAAGTCGGTTCGATGTAGGACCGACATTACGTCCACGCATAATGTCGGTTTGACACGTCAGTTGGCGCTACGTAGTGCACGTGTAGCATCGGTTCGACAAGTCAACCAATGCTAACACACGTGAATTTTTCCTTTTCTCTTCTTTCTTCCCCTATCAGACGCAATTTTTAATTTGCAATGTTGTAAACAACACCCAAAAACCCAAAACTGAGCTTCACTTCCTCCACTCTTTCTCATTTTCTGGCCACCTACGACCACCAATTCTAGCACCATTTAGTAGGTTTTCTTCCTCTCTAAATTATCTTCCAGATCTCATATTTTTTGAGCAAAATACTCAAATATTTTATACCCATTTTCTCAATTACAAAACACCTTTTTTTCTTCATTTCTTTCATTTTGTCACTTCATTTACTCTTGTAAGTATTTCTATTAATCTTACGCACTTATTATTCACTTTGCGTTATTTTTTTGTATATTATGTGTATAAATATTTGTATCATGTATGTTATTATTTTTATTATGTAGATTTTTTATAAGTATTTCGTAATAATATATATATATATATATATTTATGACTTTGATTTAAAGTTCGTGTTTAATTTATTTATTTATGTTAAAATGAAATGGGAAAGACATGATTCAACAATATGATGTTCATTAAAATATGTGTGATTTGAAGTAGTGTAGTTATTTAAAAAAATCTTAATAATCACAAAATTGTTATATAAATTTATATGTCATTGAATACAGGTTCTTAAGTAGAGTAGAAAATAAGTAAAATATGTATAAAAAATTTTTTAAGTCGGTTCACGCGTTGAACCAACTTTAAAAGTAAAGTTGGTTCACACGTTGAAACGATTTTAAATTTTAAGTCTTTCCATTTAAATTTAGTTAAAACCCGACTTTAATGTCCGTTTTTGTAGTAGTGAAGAGAATCTAGTTCGTCTAAACGAACATATGAGACTATGAATGAAGATAGTCAAAACAAAGAACCTGAACAAGAGGTTGAGGTTGAACTCAAACGTAGCAAGAGGGTTAGGACAGAAACGTCCTATGGTCTAGGTTTTTTGACCTATTTGCTAGAAATTGAACTTCAAGCCTATGAAGAGGTTGTGAATTCTTTTGAAGGTCCTCAATGGCAAGAAGCCATTAATAGTGAAATTGAGTCAATTATGCAAACTTACACTTGGGAACTAGTTGATTTACCTCAAAGTAGTAAAACACTAGGGTCTAAGTGGATTTTCAAAAGAAAACATAAATCAGATGGATCAATTGATAAGGACAAGGCCAGGATTGTAAATAAGAGATACAGACAACAACATAGCCTTGATTACTTTGATATTTATTCTCCTGTGACGAGAATAATACCTATAGGATGATAATTTCTATCTCAACTCTACCAAATCTTGAAATACATCAAATGGATGTAAAGATAGCCTTTCTAAATGGAGAGTTTGATGAAGAAATCTATATGGACCAACCCAAGGGTTTTTCATGCCTAGGAAAAGAGGGAAAGGTTTGTAAATTGGTGAAGTCTTTATATGGCTTGAAACAAGCACCAAAACAATGGCATCAAAAGTTTGATAATGTTATGAGGACAAATGGCTTTAAAATCAATGAATGTGATAAATGTGTTTATATCAAGGACAAAGAAGATGATTATGTTATCTTGTGTTTTTTACGTTGATGACATGCTAATTGTGGGTAGTAATGATCAAATGATCAAATCTACTAAGTCTATGTTGAATTCAAGGTTTGATATGAAAGACATGGTACCTGCTAATGTAATTTTGGGAATTAAAATATCAAGGATATCAAACGGTCTCATTCTAAGTCAATGTCATTATGTTCACAAAATACTTGAGAAAGAAATTCAACAAGGGTGATTCTAGAATTATGAGAACACTAGTAGATATAAATCTACACCTATCTAAGAATAAAAGTGAAAGTGTGTCTCAACTAGAATATTCTAGAGTTATAGGAAGTCTTATTTACTTAATGAGTTGTAGGAGACCAGACATAGCTTATGATGTAAGTAAAATGAGTAGATATACTAGTAATCTAGGATCTGATCATTGGAAAGGTATTACAAGACTACTTAGATACTTAAGATATACACACAGCTATGGACTGCACTACACAAGATATCCAGATGTATTAGAAGGATACAGTAATGCCAATTGGATATCTAATATGAAAGATTCAAAGTCTACCAATGGATTGGTATTCATATTGGGTGGTGTAGCTGTTTCATGGAAGTCCTCTAAACAGACATGCATTGCTAGATCCACGATGTAATCTGAGTTCATCACTTTGGATAAATGTGGTGATGAAGCCGAATGGATATGCAATTTTGTAGAGGATATTCCTAAGTGGGTAAATCTTGTACCTACAATATGCATTCATTGTGATAGTCTGCTATTAGTAGGGCACAAAGCAATATGTATAATGGTAAGTCTCGACATATATGCCATAGACATAATACCATTAGACAACTACTCTCAACTGTAGTTATCTCTATTGACTATGTAAAGTCAAAGGATAACATAATTGATCCCTTAACTAAAGGGTTAAATCAAGAGTTAATTGATAAGTTATCGAAAGGATTGAGACTGAAGCCCATGAATGAATAAGAATTTGCAAAGGAAACCCAACCTATTTGACTGGAGATCCCAAGATCTAGGTTCAAAGGCACAACCTAATTGTAAAGCCTTAATGAGATCACTGTGGAGATTTGCCCTCAAGTCCATTCCTATGATGAAAATAGTGATACCCATAAGATACAGGATAAGCTAAGGCTTTTAATGATTCTTATGAAGAGAATACCAAGCGGAGTATATGGGTTACTCTATGCGGATTATTTTTTAAGATAAGAGATCATCTATTTGAGGAAGGAGTGGGGCTGCTTTAAAAGAGAATTGTATAGGGCTCAATTATTTAGAGACTCTCATACAACTAGGCATATGTTTATGGCCATAATAAACATAACAGTGAGAACTGAATTGTGTCAGGAGAGGCTCTTGTGTGAAGTATGTCATCGCTTACATAAACGACAGAATAGTTCAAAGACATCGCGTCTACTAGTCAGTTAATAAGGTAAATATACTTTCACAGAGGAAGGTTCAAAGGGTAACACCTACCTATTCTATGCAAGTATCGATCCGTTGAACTCTATTTCCGTGTCAAAATTCGATTTAAAATCTATGCCAATTTTATTTATGTGTAGGATTGTTGAAAAATTAAATAAAAATTGAACTGTTAACTTTACATATTTTTGTAACTATTAAATTTTTTAAATCTTTCCTTTTCAGTTTTCTTTTTTAAGTTTGAGTTTCTTTTCTTTTTCCATTTCCGTTTTGCTTTAAAGAATTAATTTTCTTTAATTCTTTAATTACTTAAATGGTGAGAGCGTTATATATATATATATATGTGAGAACAAGAAAGCTGAAATTAAGATGAGAAAGAAAGTGAGAAAAGAGAAAGCAGAGGAAAAACAAAGAAACTGAGAAGAGGAAAAGAGAAGAAGAGAAAAAGAAGAGAGAGAAAAGAAAAAAAATAAGAAGGTTCTTTTAGTAGAGTTCAGATACTTTAAAGTTCGTTGAATAATAAACTGTGATGTAAGTTTATTATTGTGTAACTATTGTATCCCGCGAGATAAGTTTCTGTCGTTTTCATACACCCTTAATGAATGGAAAAATTATCTTAAGGACACTGTGTGATACGCAGGTCTCGATTATTATTTAAATATATTTATATATATATATATATATATTTATATTTATATATATATATATATATATATATTTATATATATTTATATTTGTATATTTTTAATTTTTAATAAAATAATCTTATTCTTAAAATTATTTATCAATGTTTTATTTCCTCCAATTTCTTCTTTAATTATACTAGTTAATTATTTATCTAATTGCCCTGTTAATGAGTAGATATGTTTTTTTTCTAACAAAATCAATAGATATTTTTATTACACTTCACATATGTGAATTGCACTTTTTTTTCTATTTAAATTATATTTGTTATCAATCCTTTTTACTAGTTTATTTTCAATTATATTTTTTAACAGTTTTTTCATTGGTGAAAACATGTTCTTTGTTTTTTCGTAGGCATGTTGTTTAGTTAATTTTACTACCTGAATTATTTAATGTTTATACAGTTAAATGGATCCTTCAAATAACTTAGGTCAAGAGTCCAATGACCATTCTTGAAAAATAAGAAGAAAAGGGAGGAAGAGGAATGAAGGAGATGGTGGGATAATAGAAAAGAAAATGATAGGAGAATGAGGGATGACAAAGTTGAATGATATTCTCACATCAGGTCAAACAAGACCAAATCGTATTGTTGAGATTGATGAAGATGGTGTACCAATAGGTAAAACAGGTGCCAAATTCAAGAGTACTATTGGAGTAGTAGTCCGTTTCACATATACCTATAAGCATACCAACATGACCTGAGGTTGAAGATAAATTTAGAGATGAGATACGGTTAAGGTTGTGTTGAGAATTGCACAGAATTTTATAAAAAAATAAAATAATAATGAACAAGAAGATAAGAACACAAAGAAAGTTTCTGCATGAAACTTCATAAGAAAACCATTTATTCCCTTCACTTTTTATTGAATGCAAAGCATGCTTATTATATAGGCTGATTACAAACCAATTACTAGAAAATAGGACATGATAAATCTCAAATAGAAATAGATAAATAACTGATCCTCATCTCCACTTGTAGCAGAAAATGCCATAGGAATAGGAACATGAAAACTGAATTTTGAATCACTCGTCATCATCCCCCCTTGATTCAAACTTGCGGACACCAATTTGTGCTCTAAAGTAATTATGTTTTCTTTTAGGAAGTAGCTTGGTCAGTATGTAAGCAACTTGTTCATTAGTACTGCCCTGATGTCAATATGTTTTGTTCTCCCATGATATACAGTATTCCTTGCCATTGCGATTGCTGCTTTATTGTCACAGTAGAATTCTGTTGCTTCCTCTTGTTCTTGCCCAAGATCCGAAAGTATCCTCTCAACCACATAGCTTGACATGCTAAAGAGGTTGCGGCAATATATTTAGCTTCAGATGATGATAATGCAATGGTTGATTGTTTTCTTGAACTCTATGAGATAGCCCCTGATCCAAGGCTGAATATATAGCCTGAAGTGCTCCTTCTATCCTTCATACAACCTATCCAATCACTATCAGTGTATCCAAGTAAAATGGAGCTATATTTTTTATCATACCATATCCTATAATCAACTATTTCTGGTACATATCTCAGTATCCTTTTTACTGCTCCAAAGTGATGACTTTTGGGAAAGTGCATGAACCTTGAGATATCACCCATCGAAAATGCAATGTCTGGTCTTATGTGAGAGAGGTAGATTAACCCACCAACCAGGCTTCTGAATATTTTTTCGTGTTTTTTCTGTGCCATCATCAACTTGAAGCTATTCATATATGTTCATGGGAGTGAATACTGCTTTACAGTTTTCCATCTTGAATATTTTGAGTAAATCTTCAACATACTTCCTTTGAGAGATAAATATCCCTCCTTCAACCTGATTCACTTCAACTCTAAGAAAGAAATGTAGTAATTCAGATCTGACATCTCAAATTCCTTTTTCATGCTTAATCAAAATTCTTCTATCAGTGAGGTAGAAGAGCCCATATAGATCATATCATCCATATATAAACATACAAAGAGTGAGTTCTTACCCTGAATTTTCATGTAAAGTGTGGGCTCATTCTTACTTCTTTCAAACCTTTTTTTGCAGAAAGTAGGCATCAATTCATGCATACTAAGCTCTGAGAGCTTGCTTTAGTCCATACAATGCATTCTTTAGCTTATAAATCTATTGTTCCTTTTCATGAGCAACAAAACCTTCGGGTTGAGTGACATATACATCTTTTTCAAGTTCCCTATTTAAGAAAGTTGATTTAACCTCAAATTAATAAACATACCAACTTAGTTTAGTCACTACAGCAAGAAGAGTCCTTACTATTTCAAACCTTACAACTTGGGAGAACATTTCCTCATAGTACATTCCTTCCTGCTGTGAATAACCCTTGGCCACTAATCGAGCTTTGTACCTTTGTATGCTTCCATCTACATTAAATTTTGTTATGAAGATCCATTTGACACCAATTTCCCTCTTGTCCTTTAGAAGAGTAGTTAGTTCCCATATTTTGTTTCTTTGAATTGCTTCAAGTTCCTCATTCATGGCTATGACCCATTCCTTCTTGCTTGCTGCCTCATCAAATGAAGTAGGATCTAAAACATACAATGCTTGGGTATTAGCATAAATCTCACTGAGAGACCTAGTTTTCCTTAGTGGAGACTCATCAGTTGAACTTGAGTTTTGATCATATGATGATGAGCACCCAAAGAATTGTTTGAAGTAGCAGGACTCGGTGTAGTTGAGGCTCCTAATGATGCTGCAACTCTTAGAGTGTTGGGAGGAATCTATTGTTTTCTTTCCATGGGTTGTTCTTCAACGTTTGTTGGAGTCTCAAATTGAAAGCCTTCTTTTTCATTCTCAATCAAGTTCCATCTTTCTTATTCATTAAAAGTGACATTTTTTCTAATGATTATAGTTCCATTTGTAGGATTGTACAACCTATTTTCTTTGGTGTTATTACTATAACCCACAAAAATACATTTTATGGATTTTTGATCAAGCTTCCTATGTTTGTGGGACTCGACAATCCTACAAATGTTGTTAAAATAAAGTTGGAAGTTCTTTGGCATGTAGCATAGTTCTATCCATCTCAACCATAGTTTTGTTTTTCCTTTATGCCACTCCATTTTGCTCAGGTGTGTATAGTGTAGTAAGCTCTCTATCGATACCATGCTCTTCACAAAAGTTGTTAAAGAAGTAAATTCTCCTCTATTAGTCCTTAACACTTTGTTATTTTTTTCACCCTACTTTTCTACTAGTGCCTTGAATCTTTTGAAGGCATTGAATGCTTCTGATTTGAGATGAAGAAAATACATTCAACTTATCCTCCTACAATCATCTATAAATAACAAAAAATATATACTCTCTCTAAGAGATTCAGTTCTCATAGGACCATATAAATCAACATGCACAAGTTTCAGATTGGTAATGGCCCTCCATGATTTTCCCAAAGAAAAAGGCTTTCTACTTTGTTTCCCATATACACAAGCTTCATATATATTAATAAATTCAAACAAGTAAACTAGTCACCATTTCTTTTTGGCACAATAACTGCAAACCCTTCATGTTTAAATGTCCATATTTATGATGTCAAATTCTAGACTCATATTTTTCTTTGAACATTAACACATGCTTTTCAATGCTTGAAATATCAAGTGGAAATAACTTCTTTTTAGTCATGATTACCTCCATTATGACTTGGATGGTTATTTGATCCTTGACTATGCATTTGAAGTGCTTAAAATGAACATAAAAACCATTGGTTACAAGTTGTCCCACGCTGGGTTGATTTTGAGTCAAGCTTGGTACAAAAAACACTTCATGCAGTAGCTTTGTGTTAGCTCCATTTTAGAATGATATTGTCCCTTTTTTCCTCTACTTCCATTTTCTTGTCATCTCTGAGCCTTACATTGAGCTTGTAATTCTCATCAAAATCCTCAAATAGTGAACCTACACTTATCATATGATTAGAACATTCACTATCTAGAAACCAAATATCACCTGTGTTTTTAGTAGGTTCAAGTTTTTCCATAAATAATTTGAATTCCTCTTTTTTATTTTCTTCTTCTTCATTGGATTCCTCTGCATAATTAGCCTAATTGGTCCTCTACGAACAGTTTACCTTGATGTTCCTAAAACGCTTGTAGTGATGACATTGGATGGGTGGCCTCTATCCTCATCCTTGACCTGTACCTCTTTTGTGACCTTTCTGAGCAGTATGCTCACTATTACCATGCATAACTCTTTCCATTGCTGATGTCTCCCCCTTTATTTGAAATGCCTTCTCTTCACTTTGCTCCACTGTGCGGTTCAATTGTGATTCATGGGCTTACAAAGATCCTGTTAATTCATCAAAAGAAAAATTTGTTAGATCTTTTGATTCTTCAATGGCAGCTACAATATGATCAAATCGGGATGTTAAACTTCTCAACACCTTAGCCACAAAAAATTGATCACTGTACTTCTCACCATAAACTTGCATTTGGCTCACAATTGTTGAAACTCTGAAAATATATTCTTGCACTAATTCATTGTTTTTCATCATTGTATTTTCTAACTCCCACCGAAGTGTTTGCAATTTGACTGTTATTACCCTCTTATCACACTAAAATTCCTTCTACAAGATCATCCATGCTTCTTCCGATGAAGTGGTGTTTATGATCCTTGGAAATATGTTTTCATGAACAACTTGTTGAAGAAAGAATAGTGCCTTTGCATTCTTTCTCTTATTTTCCTTCAATTTGGCAGCTTCCTCAGGATCTGCAAATCCTTCTTCAACAACCTCCCACAAATCTTGCGACTTGAATAGAATTGCATAGAATTTTACAAAAAAAAAAAACAATGAACAAGAAGATAAGTACATAAAGAAAGTTTCTACATGAAATTTCTTAAGAAAATCGTTTATTCCCTTCACTTTTTATTGAATGTAAATCATGCCTATTATATAGGTTGATTGAGCACATTACACAAGATGAATACATGATTAATGCTGGAAAGAAGTGATAGTTTTTTAAAAGTAATTTGATGACAGAGTTCATTGATCATGTTTTTCATTGAATCCCCAGAGATGATAATACCTCCATTCAAGAAGTACTAATTTATCAAGAATGGTCATTAGGAAGAAAATACTACAAAATGTGGCATTTAAGTCGATATGTAAAGTCAATTTTTGGAGAAAACTGACTAATAATGAATTTAAAGTCATTTTGGTGAAAAATCGATACTACGTATGGCATCGGTTAACATGTTGAACCGACGCTACTCGAGGATATAGCGTCGGTTCTACGTGTCAACAAACGCTATACACGTAGATAGCATTGGTTGATATGTAGGATCAACTCTACGTCCTTCATTTAGCATCGGTTCAACACATCAACTGATGCTATCCACGTGGATTTTTCCTTTTCTCTTCTTTCTTCTCTACTAGGCACAACATTTTTAATTTGCAGCATTGTAAACAACACCCAAAAACATAAACTCGAGCTTCACCTCATCCATTCCTTCTCATTTTTCGGCCACCTATAACCACCATTTCCATTGCCATTTAGTGGATTTTCTTCCTCTCCAAATTATTTTCCAGATCCCCTATTTTTTTGAGCAAAATACTCAAATTTTTTATACCTATTTTTACAAAACACCATTTTTTCTGCATTTTTTTATTTTATCACTTCATTTACTCTTGTAAGTATTTCTATTAATCCTACGCACTTATTATTCACTTTACGTTATTTTTTGTATATTATGTGTATAAATTTTTGTATTATGTATGTTTTCTATCATATATGTTATTATTTTTATTATGTATGTTTTGTATAAGTATTTCGTAATAAAATAAATTTATATGTATATATATATATATTTATGACTATGATTTAAGGTTGATGTTTAATTTATTTTTTTATGTTTATATGAAATGGGAAAGACATGATTAAACATTATGATGCACATTAAAATATCTGTGCTTTGAAGTAGTGTAATTATTTAAAAAAAAAATCTTAATCATCACAATTTTTTTATATAAATTATGTTTTATATATCTTAAATTTTAAATAAACTCAAATGATGTGGCATATTATTATTAGTAATTACAATCAGTCTCATATAATTATATTTATGTGTATATATATGTTATGTTTGGTTTTTATGTAGTTCTTTTTATATAATGTTTTGGTATATATTCTAATAATTAGGGAAGAAAATTCATATATAATAATACCTAAAATATATTGATTGGATACATATTTAATATGCTTAATGCCATTAATAAAAAAAATGGACAAATCTTGGATGTCAAAGTGTAGAATTGAGGAGGACTACAATTCTGGAGTTCAAAGTTTCTTGAATTTTCTTGTAGAAATAGTAATAATAAAATTATTATGATTCGATGTCCATGTGTTAAATGTAAAAATGTGCGATTTTATGATGTTGATGAGGTTAAGTATCACCTTATCCGTAGTGGTATTCTTTTCAGTTATAAAAGTTGGTATTATCATGGAGAAAATATTGATAAAATTCATGGGGAAGATATAAATAAGAATGTGAATGAATTATATACATCTTATCATAATGTATATAAAGAAAATATGTTTCATGGTGTTGAAGATGAACTACATGAGGATGATCCTAAAACCTTTAAAAAACTTCTAGAAGATGATGAAAAACCGTTGTATCCAGAATGCAAGAAATACACTAAAATGTCGAGATTGGTTCATTTGTACAACGTGAAGGAAAAACATATTTTTTCTGACAAGGGATTCACAGAATTACTAAATCTACTAATAGATATGTTTCTTGAGGGTATTGAATTTCCATCTTCAATGTGTGAAGTGAAGAAATTTCTCAGTTGATTTGGCATGGAATATCATAATATTCATGCTTGTCCAAATGATTGCATTCTTTATAGGAAATAATATGAGATATTAGATGATTGTCCGATGTGTAAAAAATCGAGATGGAAGCATGCTACAAATAAGACAACAATTAAGAAAGGCGTGCCTGCATAGGTTCTTTGGTACTCTCCTCTGATTCCTCGCTTTCAAAGGTTGTTCAAAAGTAAAGAGACATCAAAGAGACTTGGCATTCAGATAGTCGATCTAATGATGGGGTGCTACGTGATCCTTGTGATTCTCCAAATTGGAAAGTAGTAGATAATTTATCCCCTCAATTTGCATATGATCTGTGCAATCTTTGTCTTGCCATTGCTACTGATGGAATTAATCCACACAGTTCCCTTAGTAGTAAATATAGTTATTGGCTAGTAATTATGGTAACATACAACCTTCCTCCCTGCTTGTGTATGAAAAGAAAATTCATGATGTTAACATTATTGATCTCAGGACCGAAAAAACCCAATGTTGATATTGATGTATATTTGCAGCCTCTAATAGATGATGTAAAGACGTTGTTTAATGATGATGTAAATGTTTACGATGCACATAAAGAAGAAAACTTTAACTTGAAGGGGTCCTTTTATGGACAATTAATGATTTTCCTACCTATGGGAACTTATCAAGGCATACAAAAAAGGTTATATGGGATGCCCTATATGTAGTGATGACACTTCTACAACTTATCTTGTTAATGGATGAAAGATTTATTATAGAAGATATAGAATATTTTTTCCATCTGGACACAAGTTTAGATACCAAAAGAAATCATTTGATGGTGAAGAAGATCATGATCATGTACCCTGACCTTTGTGATGTGTTGAGATAATAATGCAATTGAATGGTATGAAATTCAAACGATATGGAAATATGAAAAAAAAGAATACTTACTAAGGCAAGGAAACGAAATAGGTCAACTAATAAAAGGGGTGAAACTGAAAATGTTACTAAATCAGTAGATCATGGTTGTTGGAATAAAAAAATCAATATTTTGGGAATTATCTTATTGGAAAGACCTACACATTCGTCACATCTTAGATGTCATGCACATTGAGAAAAATGTATGTAAGAGCTTGATTGGTACATTACTTAATATACCTGGGAAAACAAAGGATGAAATTAAAGCAAGACTGGATTTAAAGAAACTAGGCATACGATCTGAATTGGCACCAAGGGTGTAAAATGATAAGAATCGAACATACTTGCCACCAACATCATATACAATGTCAACAAAAGAGAAGGATGTGTTTTTTAAATATTTGGCAGGTGTGAAAGTTCTTGATGGTTACTCATCCAAATTAAGAAATTTTGTGTCTATCACTGATAAGAAACTTTATGGATTGAAATCACATGATTGTCATATCTTAATGCCACAGTTATTACCAGTTGCTATTAGATCAATTTTTCCAAAACATGTTTGATTATCAATAAATCCTCTTTGTTCATTATTCAATACAATATTCAAGAAATCTATATCAATTGGCAAGTTAAACTCTTTGTAGAAAGATGTTGTAGAGACTTTGTGTCTACCTGAAAAATATTTCCCTCCTTCTTTCTTCGATGTAATGATTCACTTGTGTGTTGATTTAGTTTAAGAGGTTCAATTGTGTGGGACTTACTTAAGGAGGATGTATCCTTTTGAGAGATACATGAAAGTCCTTAAAGGATATGTAAATAATAGAAATCGACCTAAAGGATGCATAGTGGAACGTTACATTGCTGAAGAGGCCATTGAGTTTTATTTTGAATACTTTAATGGTTGCACTGAAATTGGGAATCCTACACACAAGTTTCTCTTAAAGAGTCACATGATACAATTAGGTAACCCTATGCTTGGTGGAAGTATGAAATATTTATTGATCGCACTCGATGGGAAAAAGCACACCGAATCACTTTGATAAATAATAATGAGGCACAACCGTACATAGAGTAAGTGATGACAGGTTCAACCTTTCCATTTAAAATGAAATTATTTTTTATTTAACTATTAATGATATCTACTTGATATATATTTAATAACATTACATAATGCATTTAAACTTATTGAAGATCGATCTCGTTATAAAAAAAAGGAGGAGAAAAATAGTTGTATGATGAACATAAGCGAGAGCTTATTAATTGGTTTTGCAACCATGTAAGTGTCACATACAAGAAGTCATTAGTATTTCTAGGTAATGTTTTAAAACTTTGCTTTTAACATATTTCATGTTTTTTTATGCATAGATTCGAGTTGAACTGAACAAACTCAATCATAAAATAACAGAAGTTTAGAATGGCTTACACATGGTCCAAAATTTCTATGTCAAGTCATTTTCTAGTTTCACAATTAATGGATCAAGGTTTACGACTCAAACAAGGGACAAAGTCAGAGTAAATCAGAATAGTGGTGTGAATATGGTTGCACACTATGCAATTTGTCAGTTCAAAAGATGGTAATCCTGTACTTTCTGATAGAACATATTATGGTATAATTCAAGAAATTTGAGAACTCGATTATGAAGTCTTCCATGAAACAATATTCTTGTGTGATTAGGTCAAAGATGTTATCAATATTAGATATAAAATAGATTATTTTGGATTTCCCTTGTAAATTTATCCAAGATAAGTCACACTGATGATCTTTTCACGTTAGCACTTCATGCAAAACAAGTATTTTACATGAGTGATCATATTGACACAAGATAGTTTGTTGTGTTAACACCTCCAAAAAAGAGTTCTACCATTGTGATGCTTTAGAAGATGATGACTCTATGCTTGATACATTATCTAATATTAGTCATTTGTCAAACAAATTTCCTAATGCATGTGATGATCTAGTTGATGACAATGATTCTTCGTCATGGAGTCGAAGTGACTGTGAAGGAATACATGTATACGATCAACAACCTAATTAAACATAATGGATGTTCTGTATTATTCTAATACCTCTTGGATGTTTATATGTATGGACTTAAAATTTTGAATTAATTTATATTTCATCATTATTTGTAGATATTTCATGGATCCTAGGGTACCATAACTTGTAGATCCAAATGATCCATTGAGGCATTTGAAAAGAAGGGGTTGGGAAAATATACCTGATGCTCCACTTAACCCAGATGATAGAGTACCCGTTCTATTTGATGCTACTGGTAATCTAATAGGGGAAAATGACCAACAATTGAAATCCTCTATTGGTAGACTTGTGAAGTCAAGTATACCAATCAATATAAATGATTGGTATACCATATGTGTAAGTCTAAAAAGGTCAAAATATGGAAAACCATATGTGTAAGTCTCTTTTATTTTATAACTAATTACATATATTATATCTTTTTTGTATTGTATCTCATCTTTTGTAGTGTCTTTTTACAAAATCGTTATAAAGTCCCTGACACTTGGAAGAGCAAGTGTTATAAGATTGAAAATAAGGCATGAAAGGAATACAAAACTTCCAGATTGGCCAGAAATTATGTGTTTCCATATTTGGAACCACTTGATGAAGTAGAGCTATACAAAATCCCTAAAGGACACCATTGGATTACACCCCAAGTTTGGAAAGAGTTCATGGATTATAGACGTACTGATGAATTTCAAATTATTAGGGAAGAACATCAGAATATACAAAAGCCCAATATTCTTCCTAACTGTACATGAAGGTCTTCAAATCTTATAGTTAGATATAGAATGATATTATTAATTTGTATTAATTTATAAATATTTTTATATTTATTTTTCTCAAATTTAAGTTAATTTCATGGTTAATATATTTATTTAATTTATGTAGGAAGCTGAATTGGATAGATCGGTTACTCGATCTGAATTGTACATTGAAATAAATACCCCTAAAATGAAGAATTCAAGACCAATGACTAAGCGAGGAAAAGAACAACTAAATAAGTTGGTTAGTAATTTAACTTGATACAAAGTCCTTATGATTTTTGCTAATTTATGTAATAATGTATGATATGTTTGTTTGCTTTATTATTTGTAGAGAGTTGTTCAAGAATAAATAGTAAGGGGGTGAAATAATTGAACTTCCCAGGAGATATGCTATATATCATACATTCAGACGTGAGAATCATGGTCATGTTAGGGGAGGAAGCCAATATTATGGTTATATGGAGTATATTAACATTCCCAAACAAAAGTCTTAGATGGTCAGTAAGGAGAAGTACCATAAAATTGAAGAAGAACTCAACTCCTTTAAGGCCTCAATGTTAAGTAAGATTGTCACTTTAAAATAATAAAAATCATAACACATGTCAGGCATGGCAGCATACTACAATTAGGGCATGTCATATTGGCCATGCATGCAACCATCCATGCCAGGCATGCCACCCATGAAATCTAAGGGTGCCCAACCTATATCCTGTATGGGATATAGTCATCCTATTGGTCCTCCCATTATGCCAGGAATGCAGATGCAATCATTCATTTTCTCCAATGCAATCTGTTTATTCTTACCATCCATCACATCACGATGAACGTTTTGATGAGAATGTACTTCCAATAGCTACCCCATATGGGAGTCCTCCTCTATTTGATGAATCATTTGTGGTAAAATTTAAATTTTATGTAGATAGTCTTTTATTTATTATTTATTATTTATTATTTGCAACACATAAAAATTTTAATATGAAATGTTTGTTGAAACATCCTTCATTAACAGAATTTGTTGCTATTGGAATGGTACAACAATTGAGCAATGTTCGGATGATTCGTAATCAATATTTTCCAAATCATTGGAGAATAGTTATTGATCAATTAATCATTGCTTTATGATTTTCCACTACCTGTGCCTTCTTATGCTACCAAAGTTCAAGAGGCGATTGGACAATATGTGGCTTGGCCGTCGAGTCAAGTTATGATCAATTTTGATGTGATAATATTTTTTTACTTAAGATAACATTTTTTTACTAATATTATATTATTATTATTTTATTACATGTTACTAACATACACAATACTTCTTCTTTAGTCTATTATACCAGAATTAGTAAGTGCAACACATTTAGGAGATACAAAGCAAGTATCTCATGGTAAATCTATGTCTAGTGGTCAATCATTGCACACTAAGTCATTCAAGAAGAAGCCATGGAAAAAGTATAGTTAGGATTATGCTTTAAACTTCAACAGAAATCTTGGCGCTTTGATGACTATTGTTGCGAGGGCATCTAGCATAAATGATGGATGGACTGTGCCACTTCCTATAGAAATTTATGGTATAGACATCAGTCAAACATATATATCGATCGAGTGCATATTGCAGCTATTTGAATATCAAATGATCGATTTAAGTATAATTTAAGTGTGGACAAGGTGAGTCCTCAATTAGTAGTTGATAATTTTCATTTATATAGAACATATATATGTATATTTATATTATTTTATATATATTTCTTTTATATAGGGAATGTTATTATCAACTTCAACATAATCACTCATCACATTTAGCAATGTTCTACGATTCTTCATTTGTTAATCAATATTAAGAGAAAGATGTTAGCATCAGAGCTAAATAATTATACGATAGTGCATTAACGCTTAACAGAAATTAGAAGTTGATAATCCCTTGGACACTAAAGTTGCCAAGATAATTGGATGTTAGTAATCCTTGATCTGTATGGAAATCATGTTTGGTACTATGAATGAGCTTCCATAGAATTGAGTAAAGATACAAAAGAAGTTGTTGAAATGTAAGAGTTATAGCTAGCTATTTTTCTTCTATTGTCCTTTGTAATATTTAATAAAAAATTAACTATTTTAAACTTTGATAGGGAATGGAAGCTGTGGAACAAGAGTAGGGGCATTGCCCTTAAAAAAATTCATAAGCTTATATGGGACAAAGTTATGGTATGTACAAATGAATATTAATAATTTTATTAATTTTACTATTAAATAATAAATATGTTCGGATATGGAAAATCATGTACACTTGTTTTTTGTAGGTTCCACAAAAAAATGATGGAGTCATATGTGGTTACTATATCATGAAGTTTATTAGCAAAATCATCACAAATATCAACATTCTAATTAAAGATGTGGTAATCTCTTTTACCAATATACATTTGTAACATATATGAGTTATTTTTTGTGAATTCATGAAATTACATTCTTATTTTGAATTTAAATACATGCAGTTCTTTGGTTGGAACAAGACGGGCTATGACCCAGAAATTTTTGATGATTTATGAGAAGAATGGGAAGAACACATGGTTCAAATTATATCTTAATAAGAATCAAGAGAAGATTTTGTATGCTCGAGTTGATCCAGCATTTTTAATGATCCTGCATTATAGTTAGATGGTAGTTAATACTAGATAAACAACGTGTTTATGGTTGTAGTAACTTTGGTGTTACACTTTTTCTCCAACTGCAAAATCTTCTTTAACCCACACGGCTATTATGATGATATATGATTGAACTATTTAACTCTGTCTCGTATTTCTCTTTTCATTCAGAGTATTAATCAGCTTCCTTGACCTCTCTATGGAACAGGTCTTGCAGGCTCCTTTTTTAAACTTAAGGACAACGTACATATATTCTTTGCAGTTCTTTTCTGGATGTCCCTATTTTTCTGGTCTTCTGCATTTGATGATAGGAGTAAACCGGGTAAGGGATTAAGATTCAAATAATGACCTAGTAAGCATTTATTTTGTATATAGTTGTTGGATTAGATTTATAGTATTATACCCGTAGAGGAAAGCTTTCTCCTCTGATAGCAAAGTATACAATGGGACTATTTAATTCATCCAAGTGTAGTTTAAAATGCTGTATTTATGGAAGCTGGTAATAGAAGTTTCTCATTTTCCTCCTCTGTTTCCCTTGGGTCTTATTTTTATAATAGTTTTATGTACCAGGTAAATTTGTTTAATTACCATTTTGCCATAATAATATGATATACACTTGTATTGTTTTGGGCTTTTAAGAATGAAATGGAAGAGATGTTGAAAGTCCATTAGTCGAGTGAGATATCATTCCAAACTCACTACCTTTCTCTATTGTCATGTTCTGTGCCCTCGAGCATATATGATATCGATATGATCATATGAAGAGGCCAAACACAAATGAACACAATATTGGCACATACCAGCTTGTGGAAGATAATGCATCTGTTTAGGAAGTGTAATTTTTCTACTTGAGATTCTATATAGCCCGTCTAAACTTGCTTAAAAGCTCGAGTTGATCCAAGTGTAATTTTTATAATGTTTTAATTTCTCTATTACTGTGTATGAAGTTTGTGCAGCTTGTTTAATGGATGTTTATGTATGCTCATGTATTTAGGGGGATGAATTGTTATATGGACTTATTTTTTACCCAAACTTCATCTCATATCTATTGCCTAATTCCTTGGTATGACAACATCATAGTAGTCACTGGCCAGCCAAGTACAGGAAAACCACTAAGAATCATCATATCTTGAAGAGTAATTGTTGGTTCACCGCAAGGAAATACAAAAGTATTAATATATGGGCACCAAAACTCAACCAACCAAAGTAAAAAATTGGAGTTACACTTGACTTCATATTTAGAGCTCATTATAGTATTAAAAATACTAGCTTCATTTCAGATTAATACAGTGCTAATATGATTTCGAAGGGATGTGGTTATTATTATATATCATTCTGATATCGATTTGGTAATCTCTTTTACTAATCTTTTAACATATCTAAGTTATTTTTTGTGAATTCATGATATTACATTCTTATTTTGAATTTAATTACATATAGGTTTTTGGTTGGAACAGGTCAGGCTATGGGGTTTATTATTATATCACTCTCGTTTCGATGTGGTAATCTCTTTTACTAATCTTTTAACATATATAAGTTATTTTATGTGAATTCATGATATTACATTCTTATTTTGAATTTAATTACATATAGTTCTTTGGTTGGAACAAGGCCTCACTCTAGTATCGATGTGGTAATCTTTTTTACTAATCTTTTAACATATATGTTATTTTTGGTAAATTCATGATATTACATTCTTATTTTGAATTTAATTACATATAGTTCTTTGGTTGGAACAAGTCGGATATGCAAATTTTTGATGATTTATGAGAAGAATGGACAGAACACATGATTCAAATTATAACATCATAAGAAGAATCAAGAGAAGAATATGATAATCTTGAATAACATAGGAAAACATGGTAATTTTTATAATGTATTAATTTTTCTATTCGTGTGTCTCTGAAGTTTGGGATGTTTGTTTGATGGATGTTTATGTGCTCACGTATTTAGGAGAATGAATTGTTATATGGACCAGTTTTTTTTTTGTCCAAACTCCATCTCATCTCTCTTGCCTAGTTTCGTGGTTACTGTGCTAGTGATTCTAAGCAAACCATTCTTCTTCTCTTTGAAATAAAATGAAAATATCACAAAATCCATGACAAAAAGGACATCATTTTATTTGTAATTTAAGTTAAATATATATGTATTGTATATAAATTATTTTTTTTGTAATAAATTTAATTCTCAAGTAATTAATTATATTTAATTTTTCAACTATTTGTATTATTTAAACTTTGTTAAATAGATTTTGATTTTTTTCTGCTATTATGTGATCGAATACATGTTCTTAATAAAATAGAAAAAAAAGTAAAATATGTATAAAAAAAGAATTTAAAGTCGGTTCATAGGTTGAACCGATTTTAAATTTTAAGTCTTTTCATTTAAAGTCGGTTTACCGAATCGACTTTAAAACCCAGTTTTGTAATAGTGAGATTTCATTCAACTAAGGCTTACAAAGGAGGCTACGAAGAAAAGAAAGATTATGCAAAAGGTTGCTGCACAAAATTGATACGAGCATAATTTTCTCAAGGTTATTGAGCGCTTTAGTAGGGGTAGACGAGGAGTAGAGAAGGTTATAGTGAGCGTAAAGAAATGGGCACACGAGGCACAAGGCTGATGGGCGAAGAGGCACGCTGAACCCGTGAGTAGGGGGACCATTACAATTCAGTTAGGAATGTCAGAATCAGTTAGCAAGATTCCTTGTAATTCTAAAGGCATGTAAGGCTATATATAACCATAGTTAATTAAGGAATGGATATAAGAAATTATATGAAATTAGTACCCTTACCTCTGTCTTCTTCTTCCCCAACCTCTGAGAAATTCTTCACCTAACAATGGTATCAAAGCCGGTTCCAACCATGGTTGACCGAAACTGATCCAACACAAAAACCTCTAATGAGCAATCTGATTTCTTCGCGTAATCTAGTCAAATCAAAGCGATCCAACGCTATTTTACAAGCGACTGAAGTAGAGCTGAGAGCTCTTTGCAACCTCCACCGCTCACTAGAACCACACCTTCATGCACCACCTGAGATCTTTGAGAAACCAGAAGCCCCACTCTCTGATCCCTTTGTGATGAGTGAATTACAAACCTCAGAACTCAGAACGAACAAGAACTACGTTTCTGGGTTACAAGAAGAAGGAATGAGAAATTATACAGAACCTAAGCCGAGGCTCTTTGGATCGCCATCATTTAGGTTCCTAGAATTGGCCCCTGAGCCAGCCCAAGAAGCCAAACTACCTCTTCTGTGTAGTCTTTCTCCCTCAGTTGAGCATCGTCACAATGAGCTTAGATTTGGTCTATCATTTGGCCTTATAGCCCCTACACACGTAGAAACCCAAGATCACCTCAGTTCTTCTTCGTCCAGCTCTTTAAAAGAAATCAGAGCAATGGATCAGTAAATCAATCAAGATGCACACGAGCGGAGAAGAAAGAAATTATGTCACTATGGCGATCAGAGAGTCATTGTCGGCCATCATGGCACACGACCAAAACCACTTCACAAGGATGAGGGTTCAATTAGATAATCCTGAGACAATCACACGGGGAAGCTTCATCGGGCTAATCAGCTCTTCAAACGCACGCCTCTACCGATTTTTGACAACCAAATAGGAATTTTCCTGGAAGATGTTTCCTTCACTCAGAAAACAGGGACTAATCTTCCAAGCTTAAGGTTATAAAATCAAATTCATGCCAGTAGTATACATATTATGTATGAGTTGTGTTATGTTCCTGAGACCATTAATCTGGTAAAATTGTATGAGTCCTACCTCTGTCATCGATGGTACCATAAAGGTAATGTTACTCAAAAACGATATGCCCGTGCATCGGTTATAGCTCCAAATTTTCTCTTGAATTGCTCTACGATCATGTTAACAAGGTGGCGAGGGTTTCAACTCTTAAAGGTAGAAGCAAAGATAGAAGCTTCCCTTTCATTCTATACCACACTCCAAAGGTTAAAATCAAAGGGGTTTCTATTTGATCAGAAACAAAGAGCTGAGAAGCATCAACAACAATCGACCATTCAAAGGTTTGATGGGCAAATCCATCTAAACTCTAGCAAGCTATACGTTCTAAAATCTTATGAGAAGTGTCAGATTGCAGTTGAGAGTATAAGTTATCTATTCTCGTGTGTTGATGCAGCTGAGGATATTAGAAACATATGCATCAGAATTGGCTCAGCTTCTTTTTGGGTTAATCAGCCTAGCCATCCATCTAATTGGAGGAATGCTTCTACAGTGGATGGATCGTTTACCTTTCCTTTTCCATGTACAACTTGGGTTCTGAATTCTTGGGCTGAGCTGAATCCTCCAGATCTCAATCAAGAAACTTTTGAAGGTGTTGAGACTTTGGTCCTGGAGTTTACAGAGACACTTCCTAAGGGAATAAGGGTTCTGGCCATGGTTTCTGAAGGGAATTTGAATGACAAACTGAAAGATTCCTTCAGGAGCACTCAAGATCATAATGGTGAGAAAAAGAATAGGGAAGTCACACAGTTTAAACCTGTTGATGCTAGAAGAAGCTTCCCATGCTGGGAGGAACCTGCTGGTAAGGCTACCTTGAAGACTATAGGGGGTGAGCCGTTCAAACTGGTAGCAATTTTCCACCTGCCAATGTCTGAAGAGAAAACAAATGGACATGTCAAGACAGTTTCATATCAGGAGTCATCCATTGTGTCGACTTATTTGGTTGATAAGGGAACTAGATTTTTATATTACATTAAAGGTCAGACATCTGATGGGGTCGAGGCTAGGGTATCCTATCGAGTAGGTAAGGAAAACCATTGGAATTTTGCACTACTTGTTGATATTAGGACCCAGGAATGGTTCAAAGAATATTTTGTTATGCCATATCCTTTGCCCAAAATGGATGTGATCGCTATCCTTGAATTGGTTGTTGGAGCCATATAAAGTTACGGAGTGGTTACATGTCGTGACACAATTTTACAGTATAACGAGCAACACTCTGCAGTTGCCAATAGAAAAAAGGTTACCACTGTTGTAGCCCATGAACATGCAAATCAATGGTTTGGCAATCTGGTAACTATAGAGTGGCTGACACAATTAAGGTTGAATGAGGAAATGGGAACGTGGGAGAGCTATCTAGCCATTGATAATTTTTTTTCTTGAATGGAAAATAGGGACGAAATAGTAAGACTTTCCAGTTGTAATTGTTCAAGCTAAAAGCATGGAATTAGAGCTTAAGTAGCCCCTACTTCTGTCAAAATGTTCCTCTAGAGAAGGAAAAAGGGTCATCCCTGCTACATTCTATTATGGCTCGTATAATACCAGCAAGCGTTTCTTACTACAAGCAAGGTCTGAAACTCTTGACATGGTGGAATTCTTTGGTTGCTCAATTGTCAGAGACGGTCCTGTAGAGACTAAAAGTGCTACTTGCAACTGGATAAAGGTTAATATGGTGTCAATTGTTGGGGTGTAGTCTATTAAGGAACAAGATTTTAAGATTAGGTGAAGATGTGAAGTGGTAATTGCCCCCTTTGGTGGTCGATTGATCGTTGGAAACAGAGATGTTGTGTTCTCAACCAATGTGTTTTGGATGCCATACCTTACAACATTTTTAACCCTAAGAATGAGGAGAAGGATGATAACAAATTTCTGTTCCCTATGGTCTTACATAAAAAGGAGCAATGTTGCATGTTCGGGTCACCTTTGTTGAAGCCAAGAGATGTTAAGCCATATGCTAGATCTTAGTTTGGAAATGCAGTGGGAGTAAATGAAAACTTATCCTCTCTGCTACTTGAATTACCCTCCATCATAGAGGCATTCATGGTGGTGCCTACTATTGATGATATATCCACTAGGGATATCTGGGAGTTTGAGATCGATGCAAATGCATGCCCACCTGTGAGAGGGTTGTTAGACTCATTAACAGAAATCGTAATACCAAAGGCTCCAAGGAGTGGTACAAGACAATTGGATATATACATTAAGCAACCAAAATTGAAGCCATATGATGTAGAGGGATTCCCTGAGTTGTCAATACCCTTGACAGAATCGAATTGAGATCAAAAGGAATTTTTATCCTTTCTCCCTAGTACTAAGAATTCTAAACAGAAGGTGGATAAACAAATAGTGACATTCTTTCCAATCCTAAGAATTTTGGTATGGATACGCTATCAGGTGGGTTGTGGTAGTAGACCTCCCGTCAAAGGATCTCAAGTGTCAGTGATCTCGGAAATCAAAGAGGTAAAGGTATGCAAGCAACGACTAATTGAAGAGCATCCAACTAAAAGAAAAATAATATCAAGTTGGTGTGACCTTAGCATCAAAGCAACCATCCATGCCCCTATAGACCTACTTCAAGGTCAATTCAGGGCTACCTTTTACGCCTATCCCAATGCACTGACGATGATCATACCAACTCATATCTCCACTCTATCCTTGAGGATAAGGATTCTAAAAGAAGGATGGAATGATACGAGCATAATTTGCTCAAGGCTATTGAGCGCTCGAGTATAGGCTGACGAGGAGCAGAGAAGGTTGCAGTGGGCGCAAAGCAATGGGCGCATGAGGCATAGGGCTGATGGGCGAAGAGGCATGCTGAACACGTGAGTAGGGAGACCATTACAATTCAGTTAGGAATGTTAGAATCGGTTAGCAAGATTCCTTGTAATTCTAAAGGCATGTAAGACTATATATAACCATAGTTAATTGAGGAATGGATATAAAAAATTATATGAAATCAGTACCGTTACCTCTGTCTTCTTCTTTCCCAACTTTTGAGAAATTCTTCACCTAACAAAAATATCTACACTTACCTTGTCTCTCGTTTTGGTTATGCGATTACAAAACAAGCTAATTTGGTATTTTTTTTAAATTTTTTTTTAGGTTTCATTTTATTTATATTATATTTTAAACTAGAATTTTGTGAATAATATAATAGAAGAAGAAGAAAGGGGATGGAGTAAATGTGGAGCGATCAGAAGGTTAGAAAGAAACACGCATTCCAAATGAAAAAGGAAATTGCATCAGAAAAGATGCACATCACATTATAAATAAGATTGTAAGCTGCAATTTTATTTTTAAATATTATATTGCGCTTCATGTGTCGCGTGTTTTAATGTTATTATTGCACTCTAATATTTCTTTGCTTCATAATTTATCTCATATAGGATAAACTGACATCCTCAGGTTGGCTTTAGGAACTGAGGAACATACAGGTCGAGTACGTGGAGTTGGAGGTAGGGCAACTGTGACTAAAGTTTTTGGAAGAAAGAGGAGTACACGTACACCTTCAACTAGTGGTTCTAAAAAACAAAGAAAGATGATGAAATCCTGCAGTCACTTAAAGAAGAACAAGCAATCCTAAAAGAGACAGTTACTAAGCTCAAGGCTCATTTAGATCGTCTGAGTGAAGATAAGAGTGAATGTTATAGAAGTGAAAAGGTACAAAATGAGTATACTGTCGATCTGGACTACATACCCAATGACATTGATAAATCTATTTTACGTGGGGTTGAACTAATTTATAGTTATTATACTCTACTTCAAATAAATAATAAATTTGACAATCTTATATTAAGACATTAGTCATTTTAATCCTTAACTTTTAAATTGAGTCAACTCAATCCCAATTTTTTGAATTATCGTAAATTTTGTCTAAATTATTAAATTTATGATTTCATTTACATAATTTAACGAAAAATTACTTGTAATATTCATAATTTTATGGATATTTTAATTAATTTATTATAATTAATAATTTGAAGTTAATTTTGTAAATAAAATTAATTTCTTTTACTAAAATAACTAATGTCTTACGAGAATAAAAAACCAAATGATCTTAATAATATAATTACATTATTTAAAATTTATTCGTAATAATCATTGTCTAAACTTGAGATGCCCCATTATAGTTCTTCCTTAAAAGAATATAAATTTTTATTATGAATCTTTTTACTAATTTAAATAATACTTTAAATTTAATTTCATCAATATAAATATTTTAAGGATGATAAATTAAATAAATTTGATACAAAATTAGTAATTGATAGAAATAGAGTGATTACTTAGTCTATTTAATAAATATTATTTCATACTTATATACATTAAAATTAGTATTAATTAATAAATATTTTTTTTATCAATATATACTTGTTCTTTATGCCTATTATGCAGCATTTTGTTACGCTCTTAACTTATTTAACTTATTAGAGAGAAAAGAGAGCTAGGAAAAGAGAGGGGTATTCGAGATAATTTCTTCTTAACTTTATTTCAATCATTAGGGCTATATATTGCCTTACATATGTGTGATTAAAAGAAAGAAAAAACACTAAGGAAATGGCTCCAAAATGTTAACTAACTCTAACACCTAATCGTTTTCTTAGTAGTTCCCCTACGCCCATTCTGTGCCCTCATGCGTTCAGTTGCGCCCACCGCGTGCTACATGTGCACATGTTGCTGCGCGCGAGATTACCTAAGCTGATTCTTCAAGTAACATTTCTCCCTCTCTTTTAGAATCCTTGTCCACAAGGATGAAGTCAGGATAGGACTTGGAGAAGCGCCATTTTTTCTCCCAAGTTACTAACTCAGTTAGAGCTCCCACCTATTTGACCAGAATTTTAGATTTTGGTCAATATCTATACTTCTGAATCACTCGATGCTCTAGGCTAGCTTTAGGTTGTGGCATGATTGTTGAGTGTTCTGAGATTGGAGGTAGCTGGGGGCTGGTAGGGGTAATGGTCCCTACGTGCTTCTTTAACATGTTGACGTGAAACACATCGTGTATCTAGGAGTTTAGAGAAGAGCTAGCCTGTAGGCTACTAGACCAATTTTCTCAATAACTTTGTAGGGTCCAAAGAAGCGTGGAGCAAGCCTCATGGACGAACGAAAGCCTATAGAGGTCTACCGATATGGTTGTAGTTTCAAGTAGACATAATCTCATACCAGGAAGGAAAGCTCTCTTCTATGCTAATCCGCTTGAAACCTCATGTGGTTTTGATCGTGTAGGAGGTTGTGGTGCAACTCTCATATGATGGTATCTCGATCACGCAGATACTCGTTTACAGTGGGAACTTTGGAGGTACTTGGTATGTAAGCCATCAATTGAGGGGGAGGAATATCATAAATTGCTTCAAATGGTGTACATTTGGTGGCGGAGTGTAGGGAGGTGTTATATCTAAACTCTGCCCGGGGTATGCACTCAACCCACTGTTTTGGTTGATCACCAACAAAGCAACATAGATATTGTTCCAAATTCTTGTTAATCACCTCAGTCTGACCATTTGTTTGTGGATGGTAACTAAAGCTCATGCTTAATTGTATACCCTATAGCTTAAACAATTCTTTCCAGAATGAGCTAATAAAAACCTTGTCCCGGTCACTGACTATAGAAGTTGGTATGCCATATAACTTCACTACATTGGCCACAAATACCTTGGCTACCATAAGTGTAGTAAAAGGATGTTTCATAGTTGCAGAGTGAGCATACTTTGTCAACATGTCGACCACTACCATAATGAATGTGTTTCCTTTGGAGGGAATAATCCTTCTATGAAATCCATTGAGATCTCAGTCCATATTCGGTTAGGGATAGGCAATGTTTGAAACAATCTGGCTGGCTTTATGCAATCAACCTTGCATCGTTGGCATACTTCACACTCACTCAGGAATTCTTTTATCTTTCGGTACATGTGGGGGCCAACAAAAATTCTACTTAATTCTGGATAGGGTTTTATGGAAACAAAAGTGTCCTCCAATGGGTCATGAATGAAAATCCCCCAATATTTTAGGTATTAAGGATGATTGAGAGCTTAGGTATACCTTGTTCCCCTTGAACCAAACTCCATCTCGTTGGAATTTTGAGAACCCTCTACAAAGGAGCTTTTGTCTCTCAGTTTCTCATAAAAAAACATCTTGTTGGACTTCTTACTGGAGGATAGGCCACCAATCTACTGGGATTGAGAGATAGCTAGGAATTGGAATTCTGTTACTCTGGATAAAGAATGAGGCCCTTGGTTCTCAATTACCTTTTTGTATTCAATCTCATAATCATAGCCTATGAGTTTAGGTAGCCAATGTGCTTGTGTTGATGTGGTGATTCTTTGCTCCAATAAATACTTTAGGCTTCTTTGATCAGTACATACTGTGAAGTGTCTTCCCAACAAATAGGGTCACCATATACAAATATCCTTTACCATAGCCAAGATTTCCTTCTCATAAGTAGACAGTGCTAGAGTTGATCCTTTGAGGGCAGCACTAAAATAAGCCATTGGTCTATTTCCCAGGCTGAGAATTGCCCCAAGTCCAATGCCACTGGCATCACATTCAACCACAAAATGTTGTGAGAAATCCGGAAAATTTAGGATAGGAGGAGAGGTGAGGGCCCTTTTTAGTAGTTGGAAGGCTTTTGCAACAACTTCATTCCAATAGAACCCATCTTTACGCAGTAGTTGAGTTACGGGTGCAAGTATTCTTCCAAAATGTCAAATAAACTTTATGTAGTAGCCTACTAACCCTAGGAAACCCCTGACACCTTTTGCTGTGGTTGGTGTGGGCCATTCAATGACAACACGAATCTTAGTTGGATCAACGGAGGCCCCTCATTATGGAATAAGGTGGCCTAAGTATTCCACCTATGATACACCAAATTGACATTTAGATTCTTTTCTAAATAAACTGTGAACAGTTAACAACTGTAGGATAGATTGCAGATGTGAGATATGCTCTTTCCACGAGTTGGAATACATCAGTATGTCATCAAAGAAAACTAAGACAGATCTCCTGAGAAATGGTCGAAATACGTCATTCATAAGACTTTGGAAAGTGGCTGGGGCATTCGTTAGTCCAAATGGCATCACTAAAAGCTCATAGTGGCCTTCTGATGAGCGAAAACCGACATCGTCGATTCTTGCCAATACTTTGGTTTTAATATTTATAAAACTCTCGCAAGTGCACGAATCATTTCGTAGAAAATGATAAGTATACTCCCAAGGTCGATCTAAGGAAGGAATGTGTGTGGTTTTTAATTTATTATTCAATCTTTTAAAAACGAAATTAAATCCTAAACATCCTGTCACGATATTTTGGGGTTTTGTGTTTTTAATCTACTTACATAAAAATAAACATAGATTCAATAAACATTCATGCAAATTTTATCATTTATAATGGCGGAGTATTTATGGATATAATAACTAAGTTAATTATGCTTGCTCATATTATCTAGGTTATTAAAGATATGAATTGATATTTATTGATTCTCCCTTTTTTGTATGAAAACCACCTTTGGTGGGGTTAGATATTCTTTGTTAACTAAACAAATCAATTAACACCTATGGGTGGGGTTGATAACTAATATGCTTAATTAAATTAATTCCTTTTTCTAAGAGATTGAAAATGAACCATTTAAATGCCACCTTTGGTGGGGTTAGACAGTTTAAACTTTATTCAAGGTGTCCAAATTAAACCCAAGAATTTAGTTATCCGAGTACTAACTTTCAAGTTTTAAAACCACTACCGAAAACATGTCGTTAATACATTTTCAGATAATAATTCTTATAAAAACTTTCGAAATAGAGTTTCACTCTAACTACCGGGCGATTGTACCAACAAATAAAAGAGCACTACTCTAAATTAGACCGGATAACTAAACCTTAAAATCTAATTTTCAGTTTTAAGTTTGTAATGAAAAATAATATATTTCTCTCTAACATTCTTAATATAAAATCTTGAATAAAAACAAAATCAATTCATTTTAGAGATTTTTACCTATTTAATATTTCGCAAGCATAACAACGTCGTTATTACATCATATTTACTAAACAGCCAGCATAGTTAATTTTAACCATAGACAAATTAAATATAACATGTAAGAATAAAGCATAAAAATAACTGTAAAGAAAATAAAATCCTTACAGAACTTCGACGCTATTCCCGTTGCTGGAAAAACTCCAAGCGGAATTTGCACTCCCATTTATTGAATCAAAAAGCTAAAATATTACAAAAACATAACTAGTTATTCCCTAAAAAGGGAAGAACTCTAAAACTACGAGAAATTAACTAAGAAAAGCTAAAAACTAAGAAAACATAAGAAAAACTAAGAAAAAACTAAAGAATCCTAAAAATCTAAGAAAAGAGAGAAAAGAATGTATTTGGAGGTGTTTTTAGGTGTGATTTGAAGTGAAGGGAAGGGGGGTATTTATAGGTGAGGATGGAGAGAAAAAGTAGAGAAAAAAATGTTAAAAATTAAAAAAAAATAAATAAATAAAAATAAAAATAAAAATTTTCAAAAAAATTTAAGTTAATAAGAAATAAGATAGCGTGAATAGTAAAATAAAATTACCGTTCATAAAAAAAAATTTAAATTTTCAAAAAAAATTTAAGTTAATAAGAAATTTATAGCGTAGATAGTAAAATAAAATTACCGTTCATAAATAGTAAAAAAAAAAAATTTAAAAATTTAAAATTATAAGATAAAAATAAATAAATAATCTAATGTAAATAGTAAAATAAAATTACCATTCATGAATAGTAAAAAAAAATTAAAAATTAAAAAAAATTAAAAACTTAAATTTTTTTAATATAGTGTAAATAGTAAAATAAAATTACCGTTCATAAATAGTAAAAAAAAATTAATTAAAAAAAATAAAGCTTACTTTTTAATTTTCATTTAATTTTAATTTTTATTTAAAATCTTAATTTTATTTTAATAAAAGTAATAATAAAAATGAATAAAAACAAAAAAAAATCAATTTTTATTCTTATTTTATTTTCCTTTACCTTTTTCAATTTTATTTTATTTTATTTTATTTTTATTTTATTTTATTTTATTTTATTTTATTTTATTTTATTTTATTTTACTTTATTTTATTTTATTTTATTTTATTTTATATCAATTTTAATTTAATTTATTTTTATTTTTATTTTTTTTATTATTTTTTTAACTATTTTTTTTGTTTCTCTCTTAATTTTTATTTAACTTAATTAACTTAGATTTTTCATTAATTTAATTAACTTAGATTTTTAGTAACTTAATTAACTTAACTTTTTTAACTTAGAATTTTTTTTTAACTTAACTAACTTAGATTTTTAACTTAGCTTTTTAATTAACTTAACTTATTGAACTTGAACTTTTGAATTAACTTTCATTAACTTACCTTTTTAATTAATTTAGATTTTTTTTAACTTAACCAACTTAGTTTTTTTAATTAACTTAACTTAATTAACTTAGATTTTCTTTTACTTAATTAACTTAAATTTTTACTTAATATAACTTAATTGACTTAACTTTAATAAACATGAAAAGTAAAGATCTAAGGGAGTTCTGTCTAGGAGACTAGTTCCTGGATGCCTTTGTGCCACTAGTCTTTCCTGGGAACGTTGTTCTGTCTAGGAGGATGGTTTTTAAGGAGCCTTTGCCCCACCATTCTTTCCTGGGAACACTCTTGGTTAATACTGATTATGTTATTTTAACTTTAAAAAAAAAAATTTGAAACTATCTCCAAAATTTTAAAGTCTTAATTACAATCTCAAGAGTTAGTTTCTTTGTTTGATCTAGGTACAATTGTGTTTTGATGCCTTAATTATTTGATTTGCACCTAGATGTGGGTTATCTAAACCCTTAAGCATGCTCCTAGTTTTTGGTACAGAAAAATTTGAAAATCAATAGGGCATGTTTGAAACAGTATAGGTAGACAACCTTGTCTTACTTGTAGGTATGATTGACTCAATGATGAGGGGACATTGAGTTTACTTAAAATGCAATCCCCAAGTTACGTCTTGCTAAGACGTTAAACTAAGCGCTGGATGGGAGGCAACCCATCATTTTAGGTAATTTTCTGTTATTTATTTTATTTACTTAATTTGATTGTTCATTTTAGTTTAATAATTTTTAAAGTCTTAAAACTAAAAATATTTGTTGAGATGTTAGAAGTTTACAGCGATCTGTCTGTATACACTTTAATAATGAATATGATGGATACACCTGCATTTCTCCATTACTACTTACACATTCTCAAGAAATAGGTAATCTTTCTTCTCTTTTCTCTTTATCTTTAATTTACAGTTGTTACATTTAGGACAATGTAAGTTCTAGGTTGGGGGTGGTGAAAAATTACCGTGCTTAATTAGAAAAAAAAAAATTTAACAATTTAAAAATTAAAAAAAAAATTATTAAATATTTTCTCACAAAAATTTATCATTTCTTTAAATCAAATTTAAGTAAATAGTTAAGTCTTTTGTACTGTTAGATTAATTTTTGAAAACATATCATGAAATATTTTGTAATTGTTTTTGATAATTAGTTAGTTTTTGTCATAACTAGTATTTCTTAATAAAATGTGGAAATTATATTAAACCCAAAATCGGTGTTTATGAATTTTTTTTAGTGGAGACTACCCTTGTGAGATATAATTTGAGCCTAATTTCTTTTATTCAGAGTGAAATATATATTTTTTCTACTCCAAACACATTTCTTATTTATTCAAATTTTTAGATGATCTCTATAGGTATTAGCATTGAATGTATGAATTTTTTCTCATCTTAATAGAGTATCATATATATTTTTATTATTTTTGTTTAGATTAAATGATTTGAGTAGAAATTGATAGTATATGCTTATATCTCATTTATGCATGACTGCTACAAAAACAAAAAGACATATCTGGGGTTACTTAAACCAAGATCAAACAGAAAAGCCACAAAATTAACCACTCACCAAAATCCAAAAAAATGTACAATCTGTACATGGGTTGACTCTCTAAAAAAATACATATATTGAAAAAAAAATATCTTCAGAAAAAAAAATAGAGAGATAAAAAAATTATAGTATTATCTACATACTATGACCCACATTGCCTACAAAGTTGTGAGTAAAGGCTAATTACAAAAGAAATATATAGGAAGTAATTCCCTAAAAAGTCATTGCAATTTCTTCATTTGTAAAAAGCATATATCTTGAAATTCTTTCTTAATGAGTTTGATTTATGCATAAAAATAATTTTTATATATGATATCTTTATAATTTATACATTCGATTCCTTTCATGAGATCAATGTTAAAATAACACTTTGAGCCTTTATTCTTTATACATATGCGAACCTATTAGTTCATTTCTATACATCAACTCTTTCGCATATAAATTAGTATGAGTGTTTGAACCCATAGGATTCAGTGCTTTGAGAGTATTGACTTATGAGGAATAGAGTCGAAGCCAATTCTGATTCATGACACTGAAATTGGGTAAAATTAAATTGATACATTTTTGAAATGAAATATGAAAATGATTTTCGACTAATTATTATAATAAAATCATGATTGTTTAAAGAGATTAAAATAACTTATGCTTGAGATTTTAATTATGATCTTAAAGGAGATTAAAAAGTATGAGATATTTTTGTGATATGTTGTTTTCTTTTATTCTTAAATTAATTATTGATTGTGTTGTAATTGTAGTTTTTGATTTGATTGTTTTTATAGTTTCTTTTGATTTTTATAGTTAGTTCAATGTTTGTGGGTATCATTACTGAAAACCCTCACGAGACTCAAACTCGTCCACTAGGGCAACCTAGGGGTTTAACGGCTTGTTGCATAGGCTAAATGCAACCGTTTCAATCCACGAAAGTGATTTAGGATAGTTTAATTTTTAGTTTTTATCGCTTCTCTTGCTAAGGGACTAGCAAGAAGCTGGTTGGGGGTTGTGATGAGTGCTCAAAAAGCACTAAAATAACCATGATTTTATGCACATTAATTGATTAAAAATATATATATTTATATGTTTTATCATATATTTATATAAATTTGTCTTTTTCGGAATCACGGGTATTTTTATTGTTTTTCAGGTATTTTGGCTTAAAAACGCAACTTAAAAACTCAAAGAGGAATACTGGAAGCAATACATCACAAATATATTAATAAATAAATGGGGAAAGGTCAACAAATATGCACTCATCACCTTCATGAATGTTGTTTTATGGGTGTAATCTTCCTGAACCCTTATCTGGTGATACCCTGATCTACGGTCTAACTTGGAGTAAACCTTGACGCCATGAAGTTCATCTAGCAGTTTATCAATGACAGGTATATGGTACTTGTCTTTAATAGTCATGGTGTTCAGAGCTCGATAGTTGACACAAAATCTCCAGGTTCTATCAGCCTTCTTAACAAGCAACACTGGCGAAGAGAAAGGGCTATTACATGGCTTTATTAGTTGGGACTTCAAGAGTTCTTACACCATCTTTTCTATCTCATTTTTTTGATAATGTGGGTAGCGGTATGGTCAAACATTCACTGGTCCCGAGCTAGGTTGCAAGGGAATATTTTTGTCATTCTGCATCCTTACAGGAGGTAAACAAGTGGATGGATCAAATATCTTATCGAACTTAGCCAATAGTTTCCTTATCTCAGGATGGTATGTCAGAGGGGGATCTTTATGACTATTAATGGGTCTTATTTGAAGGAACAACCTTGTTCCATGTAGACTAATGCATTCCTTGTTGGTTAGGGCAGACATATTGGCTCTTCCCAACCCCTGGAGAGTATGTGAGCTCCCTTTTGTGTGGAAGCTCAAGGTGAGCTTCTTATAATCCATCTAAATAGGTCCAAGGGTCTCTAACCACTCAACCCCTAATATCTGTTGGTAAGTTGCCACTGGAAGCACATAGTAATCAGTCACCACTAGACAACCCTGCATATTGAGAGTGAAATTGTAGCATTGTCCAACACATTCTAATTTCTCATGATTAGCTACCATTACTTCCAGTCTCTTACCCTTTTCTATAGGCAGATTGAAGTGAGAAACTATGTCCTGATCTATGAAGTTATGGGTACTACCTCCATCTATTAGTACTAATATACTTTTATTCTTCAGTTTTCCCATAATACATATGGTTTGAGGATGATCAGTACTTGCTATAGCATGGAAGAAGATCTCAGGTAGCATTTCGTGGTGGTCTTCCTCTGGTGTGAGCTTCTCACACTCAACTACATCATCTTGGTTCCAATCTTCCATCATAAATAGCTATGGTCGAGTGCAATGATGGCTAGCCATAAATTTTTCCTCATAATAGTTGGACAATCCCTTCTCTCGTCTTTCAGGTGCCTCTTAGATAGTCAAATTTCGAAAGGTTACTGGTTGAGCTACATTAACACGTTGAGCAGGTGTTGGTCCTAGTAACCCAGTTGTAGTGTTGGCTATTTTTTTGGATTGGGATGCTAGAAACTAATAATGAGGGCTCGTTGTAGATTTCTTTTGTAAAATGTTCCTTTCCTTTCTAGCCACTCCAATGGCATCAACTAGTGTTTTTGGCTGTTTGATTTTAATGTTAGTCTGAATGTCATCCCTTAGCCTAACGATGAAACATCCAATGAGAAATTCCTCTGGTAATCCATCCACGCGATGAGAAAGCTTTTCAAAAGATTCTATGTAAGTGGCAACACTCGCGGTGTGCTTAAGGTTCAATAAGGCTTCTGAAGAATCCTTATAGTCAGTGGGTCCAAATCTCAGTTGAGCAGCCTTAGTGAACTCTTCCCATGTGAGTGGTCCACAGAATTTTGTGAGCAATTGGCGCCATTGCAATGCAATGCCTTCCAGATGAAAGGAAGCTAGCTGCACTCGTTGGTCTTGAGCGATATTCGTAAATTCAAAGTACTTCTCCACAATCTTGTTTTTCTGGGCCAAAAGCTTCAACATTAGGGGTTGGCAAAGAAATGGGCTTCGGTATTTCTTTTAACTCTTTTCCACTTCTAAGTGTAATTGCCTTACTGCTCAACCTTGGAAATGATAATTTTAGATTGGGAAGCGGGTTCTCGTTAGTTGACCGAGATGTGTGGGGATGTGAATGTATAGTTTCATCCTTGGAAAAAGGATTCTCTTCACGTAGGTTTCGAGTTGCGTGTAACACTTGCACCTCAGTAAGCAATGTTTGCATGGTGCCTCCAAATCGGTTGAATTCAATTTCATGGCATGCTAAAGTCTCCAAGATGTCGTTATTTAACTCGACATTTGATTTACCTCGAGTATTCATATTGATCACCGCATGCTGTAGAAGGAAACAAGATAGAAAAAAGAGCTAGGAAAAGAGATGGGTATTCAAGATAATTTCTTCTTAACTTTATTTCAATCATTAGGGCTATATATAGCCTTACATATGAGTGATTAAAAGGAAGAAAAAATGCTAAGGAAATGGCTCTAAAATGCTAAACAACTCTGACACCTAACCATTTTCTCAATAGTTCCCCCTACGCCCATTCTGCACCCTTATACACTCAGTTGCGTCCACCGCATGCTGCATGTGTACCTGTTGTTGCGAGCAAGATTTCCTAAGCTGATTCTTCAAGTAACACCTTTACGATCACTTTTATTTATTTTTGGGTATTTAGCTATTCAGTTTTTACTTATTGGTTCATAGAGTTTGTAGAAATCGTACAATTAATGAAGTCCCATCTTGCATAGGCTTGATGATAGGAAACACATGAAGTATTTTATTTTAGAAAGAAATTTACTCTATCATGACCCTTTGAGATGAACATTGGTCCTGATCAGAGGTAAATATTTCAACGTTTCAAGGTCTTTGCACGGCTTCATTCAAAAGAAGAGTATGAAGAATTGCTGAATAGTATTATATTAGACATTAAATTGTAAAAAAAGAATGCAGGATCTTCAGTTATAATCTTCCGCTCTTAACCACCATCTAGTTTAGTTGGTGAAATAGATTTTAGCATCAACAGTGATGTGATTTGAAATGCTTATATCAAATTTCAGGAGAAATTAATCAAATAAAGCATGACGTCTCATGAATGAACATAAAATGTAAACTTTGATTTATGGCACGCTCACTTTACTTCATTTCTAAGTGCTAGACAGCATTACGTGTGTGCATCCTATTAATTTTGTGACACTGATAAATACCGAGTGTTAAAGACATATTTATTTATGATGTATACTAATTATGTATATTCATTTACGTTTATCTGACGTTAATACATGATTACTTGTTAATCAATTGTATCTTGGACTCTTGGCTTTTAGTGTCAGTTGGGCTATTGTTACAGATGTATTTTTCTAAGCCTATTTTCACGCTGGAATTCTAAAGGACTTGGGGAAGTATTGTCATTTTACAGGCATGGATATATATACCTCCATTAGGGTTTTTGCTTAGAATCTCATTTTCATCTCTTTTTCCTCTTGTCTCTTGAGCTTCGGTTCTCTCTTCTTCTACCTTTCTCTGTTTCTTCTTTGTGTATCCCGCTTTTAATGATTTCTTTGATGTTTGAGAGAGTTGTTTACTTGAAGTTTAGTGAGGATTTGTTTATTAGGTTTAACCTCTCGAATGTTTATTTGGTTTCATCTTTGTACAAACTAATCGGACACGGATTGTGTTAAATGAACACACAAGTATATATATCGTAACAATTAATATAATGATAAGAAAAAATTGTTCCCACGGAAATTATGTTATTAAAAACTAATTTTTAAAACTTAAAAAGTATAAATCAATTTCTTTTTATGTTTTTATATTTTAAGGAAATAAAACTAAAAGAACTAAAAATAAATATAATAATTAATTAAATCATATTTGACAATTAAGAAGATATATGTGAAAATATCTATAAATACTTAATCCCTCAATTTTCTAAACATGTGAATCACTAAAATTCACACAATATAATTATCAATCAATTATATGATCAATTGAATATAATCTATCATGTATTACTCTCTCAAGTAAACTACACACCATATAGTAATTACTTAACCTAATTACACTCTCATATCAATTAAATTGCATACTACTCATTACGTTCATTAATTAGGGATCACATACATAAGAATCATACATATCTGCCTAGAAACTATGCATATTATTTAATCAAGACAAATAATTAAATAATTTTTTCAAATATATTTAATTGCCTCTATAGATCAATTGTTGACCAAATAATGCATAACATAAAAATCAGATTAAATAATATAATTAAATTAAAATCATAATTGGGATAAAATATTAGATCATCACATGTTGAAAATTGAGTTTATGAGATCCTAAGATTAATAAATTAACTAGACATAATTTTATTCATAAAGCTATATTTTTTATAAAGGAAGAAATAAAAATTGATAAAGAAAGGAGAAAAAGAAGAAATAGAATCAATATCTTAAATTGTACTATCAATTTCTCTTTGAGTCTACCAAAATTGTATCTCCTTTTGAATTTTTTTTGGGTTTTTCTCTCTTCTTGGCTCCAAAAATTAATAAAGGTTATGTTAATTTTGACTCATTATTGTATATGAGGTAATTAGGGGATCAAATTAGGCTTTGGTGGAATTTAGAGCGTCAGATCAGCTTCAGATAAAGGGTTTAGATGAAAAAATGAAAAATTAACAACATCAACCATTAGAAACGGGCCACGTGGCTTGAAGGAAAGTTGGAACCAATCATCGGTGGTGTGTGGCATGGAAGACTGGTCTTGATCAATGAAGGATGAGTCATTGCCATATGGAATACTGTGATTTGTGGTTACATATTGCATGATACACGGTTGGAAAGAATGGATGAATCAAGTGATGGTGTGTGGCTAGCATGTTAACCAAGTGACAAACTCAAAACGAATGTCATCTTATGATTGGGTCTCTCTACTTATGTGGCATCCGTGTGGCTTACTTGGTCAGCTCCCTGGTTATGTGGCATCCATGTGGTAGTTTCTGATCGGTCTTGCGTTAAAAATTCCAAAAATTATATTTTCACCTCTTTTCACTAGAAAGTTCATATTTAATATTTTTAACCCCCAAAACACTACATAATGAATAAAATGAGTAAATATTGAGTAAAAAAGTGTATTGATGGCTCTACTTCATAAAGTTATCACACCCTCAAACTTAACTCTTTGCTTGTCCTCAAGTAAAGCCAAGTCTAACTAAATAAACTTACATGGGCAGTATGTTCATAAAAGTTTATCTATTAATACATGCATATTTAGAGAAAATTAACCCCTCAAAAGTCATACAATTTTATAACTAGGAGGTTCGCATATTCATCAATTAACGTTCCATCAATACAAGGATATGTATGGTTTTTGACAAATTGATTCATGTGTGTGTGTTGCACATGATATCATCCAATGCTCTCATGAAATCAACCAATATGAGCATGCTAATTGATTCAATCTTCGAACAAGTCTCATAAGTCTATTTTGAACATCCTTTTTCATTAATATAAATATTCACTTAGTTAAACATCAATAAGGACTTTACATGCTTGTAATGTGATTGCCACACATGAAGTGCATGCAATGAATACACAAGTATATGTATCAGATTTGGTAACACAAGATCGTTTCCACAGAGATTATTTTATTAGAAACTAATTTTTAAAAATAAAAAAACTAAAAATCAATTTTTTTGTGTTTTTATATTTTAAGGAAGCAAAATTAAAATAACTAAAAGTAAATAGCAATAATTAATTAAATCAGATTTGGTAACTAAAACGATATATGAGAAAATATATAGGAATACTTAATCCCTCAATTTTCTAAACATATAAATCGCTAAAATCCTCATAATATAATTAACAATTAATTACATGATCAATTGAATCTAACTTAGCATATATTCATCTCTCAAGTAAACTAGACATCATATAGTAATTAATTTAATCACACTCTCATGCCAATTAAATTACATACTACTCATTAAGTTCATCAATTATGGATCACATACATAACAATCATACATCTTTTCCAAGACTCTATGCATGTTATTTAATTAAGAAAAACAATTAAATAATTCTCTCAAATCTATTTAATTTATTCTATAGATAAATTGTTGACCAAATAATTAATAACACAAAAATTAGATTAAATAATATAATTAAATTAAAATTATAATTAGGGTAAATTATTAGATAATCACATGGTGAAAATTGGGTTCATAAGATCTCTAGATTAATAAATTAACTATACATAATTTTGTTCATAAAGCTCATATTTTTCATAAAGGAAGACATAAAAATTGACAAATAAAAGAGTAAAAAAAAGGAAATACAATCAATCTCTTGAATTGTAATCTCCTATTAAATCTCCACCAAAATTGTATCCCATCTTGAATGTTTTGGTATTTTCCTCCATTTTTAGCTCCAAAAATTGACCAAAATTAAGCTAATGACGACCCATTAGGGTTTATAGGTTGATTAGGGACTTAAATATAGCTTAGGTGCGATCTGGACCATCAGATCAAGGGCTGAGATCAAAACAAGCAAAACTAACAGTGCCAGCCAATCACAGGATGACACGTGCAATCATAAATTCACTAAACGAATCAGAGAGCGAATTAGAGCACGAAGCGGGGCATTGGAGACCGGTTAGAGTCAACACACGTTGAGCTAGTGCCACGGGGTGCAATGTGATTCATGGAATCGGATGGCTTGGCGTACAAGTGAAATTCAGTAAGCAATTGGGTGGCGACACATGGCAGATAAGTTTGATCGCATTTCGAACTCGGATTGAACGTTGTCCTGACATGTGGTACATATTTTGTCCTTCTCACATGCAGATTGACATCATTTGTTGTACCTACTTACATGGCATCCACGTGGCATGCCTAGTCAACTCCCCCCACTTGCATGCAGGCCACGTGGTAGATCCTAATTGGCCCTGTGTTAAAAATTTATAAAAAAATCCATAAAAATTCTAGAAAAATCCCAAAAATTATATTTTCACCCTTTTTCATTAAAAAGTTTATATTTTAATATTTTTGGACCAAAAAAATACTATTTATTGAATAAAAAAAGTAAATATTAAGTAAAAAAGTGCACTAATGACTCTACTTTCATAGAGTCATCATAATCCAAGGCTTAGGTTGGGTACATTTAAGCTTTTTCCACATTGTAGCGTTTTAATTCATCATGTACTTTTTAGTTGCAATTTAGATTTAACTTGATATTTTAGTGCACCCTTTCTTATCATTATTTTCATAGTCTTTTATTCTATATCTTTTTTTTAACTTCACAACACCCACAAACTTATTTCAATTTTATTTTCTTTTTCTTTAGAGGGATAATTGTGTTGGGAGTTTTGCTTCTTTTTTTTTCTTTCTCTTTTTTTTTGAGTGCATTACATTTCACCTCATGTTGTCTCTTTTGGAGAACATAAAATCATGCAAGTATACACGATCACAAGTAATAATATGATAAGTAAAATATCGTTTCCTTGGGAATTTGTTACTAGTGTTCTTTAATTACTAAAATTATTCAACCTAATTTTATCCAAACGGTTGATAATTTGATGCAGTTTGACTAACTAATTTTTATAACAGTTTGTAAGAAAATTCTAGGATTGTAGTTCACATATTAATCCACTTGAATCATTATATTTTCTTTTGATTTATATTCACGTATTTTAAGTTGTTAACCAAGAACTCCTAATTTATCCATATATCTCTTCCGAGCTCCATACAGACACATCTCTTTAAAATAATTCACTATATTCCTATGAGAATTAAATTCAACCAGATTTAGTAAGTTCTAAGTTCTCAAATAGTTACACATACAATAAAAGTATATTCCTATCCCTTATATATATATACATTATTTTATCACGAGCAACACACAAAAATGTCTTTTCCAATTTTATTTAATTGTCATAGATCAATTAATTAATCTTCTGATAATTAAAAGCATTAAGCACAGATAAAATAAACAACTTAAAACCGTTCCATAAATCATTCAAAAATAATTAATTCAAGTTTCATAATTTAAGCTACACTACAACCCTAGAACAAATAAATTAGTTCATAGCAGAAATTAAAATTACAACACAACAATAATCAAACATTTCAAAGAAATAAAATTTAAAAGAAAAAAGATTAGGAGAAACTCTTTCACGATTCCTCAATGAAAAATAAATTTCTTTCCTTTCCTTCTTCTTCGTTGTCTTCTTTCTCTCTACTTCATAAGAAAATACAACATAAAAATGTTAAATAAATGT
Organism: Hippophae tibetana; assembly: GCA_037013495.1. Classification (NCBI taxonomy): domain Eukaryota; kingdom Viridiplantae; phylum Streptophyta; class Magnoliopsida; order Rosales; family Elaeagnaceae; genus Hippophae; species Hippophae tibetana. The sequence goes on along the minus strand of CM072807.1, from coordinate 23,987,865 downwards.
TTCTGTGTGTTGTAGAAAACACATAGAGAGAAAACAAAAAAATGAAGAGAGAAAATGGAAAAATGAAAACTGAAAGAGAAAAAATGTAAATTGAAAAACTCAAACTCCAAAAACTCTCTATCCTTTTTTTCTAATCCGAATATATCCCCCTCTACAATTAATATTTTTTTATCAAAATACATTTATTGGGAGACAAAAATACGTGTGAAGAGTTAAAAGAAATAACACGCGTGTAGACCATTCTGCGCTTTTCTGATTTTATTTATTTAAACTCATGCCATGTGTCATCATTTTATTGGTTATGAGATATAAAGAGACACGTGGTAGCCTTTCATTCGGTGGGAAGAGTGGGCGCATGGAGATCAGCTAGACCACGTCGTATAAGATCTTATTGCGCTGGAAATGCGTAACAATGGCTTCGACATGTGGCAACGCCGAAAGATTTGGTGAGTGGGCATCGTTTCTGTGTTTTTATTTTACCAAATACATGACACGTGTCATCATATTATTGGCTGGAATATTGAGGAAACTCGTGGCTGCCTCTTATTCGGTGGAACGCGATGACGCACTCTGATGCGATGAACCGCGTCACACAGGAGTGGAGGCGAGCTGCTCGGTACATGACAGCTTGATTCCATGTGCTTAAATCTGGACCGTTCAACTGATCCAACGGTGAGCGATGCGCTGATGAACGAAAACCGGCATCGCCGATCTTCGCAAATACTTTGGTTTTAATATTTATAAAACTCTCGCAAGTGCACGAATCATTTCGAAGAAAATGATAAGTATACTCCCAAGGTCGATCTAAGGAAGGAATGTATGTGGTTTTTAATTTATTATTCAAACTTTTAAAAACGAAATTAAATCCTAAACATCCTGTCACGATAGTTTGGTTTTTGTGTTCCTAATCTAATGACATAAAATAAACATATATACAGATTAATTAAATATAATCTAATAACATAAAAATAAACATAGATACAAATTCAATAAATAATTATCTAAAAATAAACATATATAAGGATTCAATAAATATTCATACAAATTTTTATCATTTATATTAGCGGAGTATTTATGGATATAATAACTAAATTAATTATGCTTGCTCATATTAACTAGGTTATTAAAGATATAAATTGATATTTTATTGATTCTCTCTTTTTTATATAAATACCACCTTTGGTGGGGTTAGATATTCTTTGTTAACTAAACAAATCAATTAAGACCTATGGGTGGGGTTGATAACTAATATGCTTAATTAAATTAATTCCTTTTTCTAAGAGATTGGAAATGAACCATTTAAATGCCACCTTTGGTGGGGTTAGACAATTTAAACATTATTCAAGGTGTCCAAATTAAACATAAGAATTTAATTATCCGAGTACTAACTTTCAAGTTTTAAAACCACTATTGAAAATATGTTGTCAATACATTTTCACATAATAATTCTTATAAAAACTTTCGAAATAGAGTTTCACTCTAACTACCGGGCGATTGTACCAACAAATAAAAGAGCACTACTCTAAATTAGACCGGATAACTAAACCTTAAAATCTAATTTTCAGTTTTAAGTTTGTAATGAAAAATAATATATTTCTCTCTAACATTCTTAATATAAAATCTTGAATAAAAACAAAATCAATTCATTTTAGAGATTTTTACCTATTTAATATTTCGCAAGCATAACAACGTCATTATTACATCATATTTACTAAACAGCCAGCATAGTTAAATTTAACCACAGACAAGTTGAATATAACATGTAAGAATAAAGCATAAAAATAACTGTAAAGAAAATAAAATCCTTACAGAACTTTGACGCTATTCCCGTAGCTAGAAAACCTCCGAGCGGAATTTGCACTTCCATATATTGAATCAAAAATCTAAATTATTACAAAAACATTACAAGTTCCTCTCAAAAAGAGAAGAACTCTAAACCTAAGAGAATTGAACTAAAAACTAAGAGAAAAACTAAGAAAAGCTTAGAAACTAAGAAAGAAACTAAGAGAAACTAAAAACTAAGAAATGAGAGAAAGAAAGAAGAGAGAAGTGAGTTTTGAAGGTGTGATTTGAAGTGAAGGGAAGGGGGGTATTTATAGGTGAGGATGGAGAGAAACAATGAGTAAAAAAATGTTAAAAAAATATTAAAAAAATGTAAAAACGCGTATTGGAATTGCTGATGTCATCAATGACGTCAGCATGACGTCACAGGGGCTGCTGCACGTGAAAAATGGGGCGAAAACGCGTTGGGCGCACGGTGGGGCTGCTGCTGGGCGCTGCGCGCGCGCGCTGGGGCTGTCGCTGCGCGCAGCTCGGCACGCGTGAACAGTGCCCGCGCGCTGCGCTGCGCGCGCGGCTGGGCGTTGGGGCGCTGGGCTGCGGCGCGCGATTTCCGTCTTTTTGACATTTTTGACCTTTTCGACCCATTTCGTCCGATTTTTCCATGTTTGTGGACCTTTTCTCACTTATTTATTGATATATTTGTGATGTATTGCTTCAAGTATTCCTCTTTGAGTCTTTAAATTGCGTTTTTAAGCCAAAATTCCTGAAAAACAATAAAAATACCTGTGATTCCGAAAAAGACAAATTTATATAAATATATGATAAAACATATAAATATATATATTTTTAATCAATTAATGTACATAAAATCATGGTTATTTTAGTGCTTTTTGAGCACTCATCACAACCCCCAACCAGCTTCTTGCTAGTCTCTTAGCAAGAGAAGCGATAAAAGCTAAAAATTAAACCATCCTAAATCACTTTCGTGGATTGAAACGGTTGCATTTAGCCTATGCAACAAGCCGTTAAACCCCTAGGTTGCCCTAGTGGACGAGTTTGAGTCTCGTGAGGGTTTTCAGTAATGATACCCACAAACATTGAACTAAATGTAAAAAAATAAAAACAATCAAAACAAAAATTAAAATTACAACTCAATCAAAAATTAATTTAAGAATAAAAGAAAACAACATATCACAAAAATATCTCATACTTTTTAATCTCCTTTAAGATCATAATTAAAATCTCAAGCATAAGTTATTTTAATCTCTTTAAACAATCATGATTTTATTACAATAATTAGTCGAAAATCATTTTCATATTTCATTTAAAAAATGTATCAATTTAATTTTACCCAATTTCAGTGTCATGAATTAGAATTCGCTTCGACTCTATTGCTCACAAGTCAATACTCTCAAAGCACTGAATCCTATGGGTTCAAACACTTATACTAATTTATATGCGAAAGAGTTGATGTATAGAAATGAACTAATATGTTCGCATATGTATAAAGAATAAAGGCTCAAAGTGTTATTTTAACATTGATCTCATGAAAGGAATCGAATGTATAAATTATAAAGATATCATATATAAAAATTATTTTCATGCATAAATCAAACTCATTAAGAAAGAATTTCAAGATATATGCTTTTTATAAATGAAGAAATTGCAATGACTTTTTTTTAGGGAATTACTTCCTATATCTTTCTTTTGTATTTAACCTTTACTCACAACTTTGTTGGCAATGTGGGTCATAGTATGTAGATGATACTATTTTTTTATCTCTCTATACATTTTCTCTTCTTCTTTTTTATATTTGTATTTTTTTAGAGAGTCAACCCATGTACAGATTGTACATTTTTTTTGGATTTTGGTGAGTGGTTAATTTTGTGGCTTTTCTGTTTGATCTTGGTTTAGGTAACCCCAGATATGTCTTTTTGTTTTTGTAGCAGTCATGCATGAATGAGATATAAGCATATACTATCAATTTCTACTCAAATCGTTTAATCTAAACAAAAATAATAATCAAAAATATATGATACTCTATTAAGATGAGAAAAAATTCATACATTCAATGGTAATACCTATAGAGATCATCTAAACTTTTGAATAAATAAGAAATGTGTTTGGAGTAGAGAAAATATATATTTCACTCTGAATAAAGGAAATTAGGTTCAAATTATATCTCACAAGGGTAGTCTCCACTAAAAAAAAATTCATAAACACCGATTTTGGGTTTAATATAATTTCCACATTTTATCAAGAAATACTAGTTATGACAAAAACTAACTAATTATCAAAAATAATTACAAAATATTTCATGATATGTTTTCAAAAATTAATCTAACAGTACCAAAGACTTAACTATTTACTTAAATTTGATTTAAAGAAATGATACATTTTTGTGATAATTTTTTTTTTTATATATATATATATATATTTTTTATTTCTTTTTATTTTTTTATTAAGCATGGTAACTTTTCACCACCCCCAACCTAGAACTTACATTGTCCTCAATGTAACAACTGCAAATTAAAGATAAAGAGAAAAAGGAGAAAGATTACCTATTTCTTGAGAATGTGTAAGTAGTAATGAAGAAATGCAGGTGCATCCATCATATTCTTCATTAAAGTGTATACAGACAGATCGCTGTGAACTTCTAACATCTCAACAAATATTTTAGTTTTAACAATTTTAAAAATTATTCACATACAAGTAAACTCAAATAAACAATAAAATTAAGTAAATAAAACAAATAACAAAAAAAATTAGCTAACATGATGGGTTGCCTCCCATCCAGCGCTTAGTTTAACGTCTTAGCAAGACGTATCTTTTTGGTGCTAAGGATTACTCAGCCAAATGCAATCTATTTCAGCAATGTTGTTTGGTTCTTCTAAATAAGGCTTGACACGATGGCCATTAACTTTGAACGTTTTTTGTGTCTTGGAGTCCAATAGTTCTACCACTCCATGTTCAAATACCTGAACTATTGTGAATGGTCCATCCCATCTTGATCTCAGTTTTCCTGGAAACAATCTCAAACGAGAGTTAAATAAAAGAACTTTCATTCCAGGGTGAAAAGTTTTAGGAACTAGCCTCTTGTCATGATAGCGCTTAGTACGCTCTTTGTATAACTTGGCATTCTCATAAGCTTCATTCCTAATTTCTTCCAACTCATGAAGCTGGAGTAATCGTTTTTCACCTGCTTTATCTAAATCCATGTTTAGTTCTTTAATTGCCCAATAAGCCTTGTGTTCAAGTTCAACTGGAAGGTGGCACGCTTTCCCAAAGATTAACCGGTAAGGGCTCATCCCAATAGGTGTTTTGTAAGCGGTGCGGTATGCCCATAAGGCACCATTTAACTTAAATGCCCAATCCTTCCTTGAAGGACGCACAGTGCGTTCCAGTATTCCCTTAATTTGCCTATTACTTACTTCCACTAAACCGGAAGTTTGAGGATGGTATGGAGTAGCTACCTTATGTGTGATGTTGTACTTGTTTAGTACTCCATCAAAGAGTTTGTTACAAAAATGGCTACCTCCATCACTTATTATAGCTCTAGGCGTTCTGAACCTACTGAATATGAAATCTTTCAAGAATTTCACAACAACATTAACATCATTGGTTTTGGTGGGGATAGCTTCTACCCACTTGGACACATAATCCACAGCAACCAAAATGTATTGAAAACCATTAGATGGGGGAAAAGGACCCATAAAGTCAATCCCCCATACATCAAAGAGTTCAACAACTAAATTAGATGTCAAAGGCATTTCATCTCTTTTGCTTATGTTTCCTGTTCTTTGACATCTATCACATTGTGCACAAAACATATGAGCATCTTTAAAAAGAGTGGGCCAAAAGAATCCAGACTGTAATATCTTACGGGCTGTCTTTTCACCTCCAAAATGACCCCCACAATGAAGTTCATGACAAAAAGTCAGAATGCTCTTATGTTCTTCTTCAGGTACACATCTCCGGATGACTTGATCTTGACCAATCTTGTATAAATAAGGGTCATCCCAGAAATAGTCCTTAATAGTTTTAAAAAACCTTTTCTTGTCCTGATATGAAGTGTTAGGTCGCAAAACACCAGTGGCAAGATAGTTTACAATATCAGCATACCATGGGTTCGGACCTATGAAAAATAACTGTTCATCAGGAAAGGTTTCAACTATATCGTCATTACTCTCATCTTTAAGAGAATTGAAGTCAAAAATCAACCTAGACAAATGGTCAGCTACTAAGTTTTCACTGCCTTTCTTATCCTTGATTTCTAGGTCAAATTCTTGTAAGAGTAAGACCCACCTGATTAATCTTGGCTTGGCATTTGGTTTACTTAATAGGTATCTTAAAGCAGCATGATCAGAATGCACAATCACTTTAGATCCTACTAAATAAGACCGAAATTTGTCTAAAGAGAATACTATAGCCAAGAATTCCTTTTCTGTGGTGGTGTAATTCATCTGGGCATCATTGAGTGTTTTGCTAGCATAATAGATGACATGTAAACGCTTATCCACTCTTTGTCCCAGGACTGCTCCTATTGCATAATCAGAAGCGTCACACATTATTTCAAAGGATAAAGACCAATTTGGTGCCATAATAACAGGGGTAGATGTGAGTTTATCTTTCAAGGTATTAAAGGAAGTAAGGCAGTCATTGTTGAAATCAAAATCAGCATCTTTGGATAGCAAGTTACATAAGGGACGACTTATTTTAGAGAAATCTTTAATAAATCGTCTGTAAAATCCTGCATGTCCCAAGAAGCTTCTTATCCCCTTCACAGATGTAGGGGGAGGTAGTTTGGATATCAATTCAACTTTTGCCTTATCAACTTCAATACCCTTGTTTGAAATTATATGTCCTAAAACTATCCCTTGTTGAACCATAAAATGACTTTTCTCCCAACTAAGGGTTAGATTGCATTCAATGCATCTCTCTAAAACCAAAGTCAATTTATGTAAGCAATCATCAAATGAGTTCCCAAAGACAGAGAAATCGTCCATGAAAATCTCAATGAATTTCTCCACCATGTCCGAGAAAATAGATATCATGCATCTCTGGAAAGTGGCAGGGGCATTGCATAACCCAAATGGCATTCTGCGAAAAGCAAATGTCCCAAAAGGACATGTAAATGTGGTCTTTTCCTGATCTTCTGGTGCTATGGGTACTTGATAATATCCAGACAGTCCATCCAAAAAACAGTAAAATTCGTGCCCAGCTAATCTTTCCAACATTTGGTCAATGAATGGAAGAGGAAAGTGATCCTTTTTCGTATATAAATTTAGTTTCCTAAAATCTATACACATTCTCCATCCAGTGATTATTCTAGTGGGCACTAATTCACTTTTGTCATTTTTAACAACTGTTATCCCAGATTTCTTTGGCACCACATGCACTGGACTAACCCACTTATTATCTGCAATAGGATAGATAATCCCTTCTTCTAATAATTTAAGAATTTCCTTTTTAACTACCTCTTGCATGTTTGGGTTTAGTCTTCTTTGGGCCTCTCGTACAGGTTTAGCACCATCCTCCAAGTTGATCTTGTGCATACACATTGTTGGACTAATGCCTCTTATATCCCCTATACTCCAACCTATAGATTTTTTAAACTGTTTAAGCACTTTGATGAGTTCCTTTTCTTGTGGTTTGGTCAAGGTTGAAGAAATTATCACTGGATAAGTTTCTCCCTCTCCCAAAAACACATATTTTAAGTGCTCAGGTAAGTCTTTGAGTTCAAGTTCAGGTGGATTGGCCTCTTTAATAGATGAAGAACTGGGTAGATTTAAAAGTGTACTAGATTTTGTCATCACTTCATTATTGTCTAGTTGTTCAAGGTACCCCTTAATTTCTTCATCTAAATCTTCTTCAACCTTTTCAAGTGTAAGAACGGTTTCAAGCTTGTCTTCTATTCTGGTTCGGAAAAAGGTGTTTTGGACAAGATTATCCAAAGGATCAACATCGAATATTTCATCGATGGCAGAAATAGAAGGGAAAGGTGAAGAATCAAAAACTTTAAAATGAACAGTCTCTCCTAAGACTGTCATTGTCAAATTTCCATCTTGGACATCAATAATAGTTTTAGTAGTTGCCATAAATGGTCTACCAAGCAATATTGTGTGCTCTCTGTCCAATGCTGGATTTTCTTGCATATCCAGAACCACAAAGTCAACAGGTATTATCAGTTTGTCTACCTGTACCAAAACATCCTCAACTATTCCCTCTGGATATTTAAGAGATCTATCTGCAAGTTGAAGGGACATAGTTGTGGGTTTTAAATCCCCTAGATTGAGTTGTAAGAATATAGAGTAGGGCATCAAATTTATACTAGCACCTAAATCAAGCATTGCTTTAGCAACCTTCCTATCCCCCATAGTTATGTTTATAATAAAACTTCCAGGGTCTTTCAACTTAGGGGGTAGTTTGTGCTGAAGTACAGCGCTAGAAATTTCTGATACTACTACTCGTTCATTCAGTTCATACCTCTTTTTCTTAGTGTTCAACTCTTTGAAAAACTTGGCATATGAGGGTACATTCATGATCACTTCTAATAATGGTAAATTGATATTTACTTTAGAGAGCATATTAAAAAGATCATTGAATTGCTTATCTTGTTTGGATTCTTTCAACCGGTGGGGAAAAGGTATTTGTATCTGGTGTGGTTCTGTTGTCTTTTGAATTTTGGGGGTGTCAGATGACCCCCCAATGAGTTTTTCAGAAGGCTTGTTAAGTTTAACACTTGTTTCTCCTTTTTGCGAGATTAGAGTATCGCCTTCTCTGTTACCTGAACTACAAGGTAGATTGTTAGAGATTTCAGGTAAACTGGTATTGACTACCTTACCACTTCGAAGGGTTCTAACATCCTTTGCTTGTTCTGGTTGACTGGGCAACTTTCCTGGTTCTTTCTTTTGCATTTGTTCAGCCAGCTGCCCAACTTTAGATTCAATTCTTTTAACCGAAGCCTCCATGGTGTTCAACCTTTGATTAGTCATCAATTGGTTGTCACGACTAACTTGAATAAAAGCATTCAAGCTATCTTCTAAGGTTGGTTTAAAAGATTGGCTTGGTGGGTAAGGGTGGTTGTTATCCGACCTTAGTGTTGGATATTGGGTGTAGGCTGGGTGATTATAGGTGTTTGGATGATACCTTTGAAAAGATTGGACCTCCTCTATGGCATCGACACTAGAATCACAAGTATTTGAACAATTATGAGTACCATGCCCAATTGAACAACACACTTCACATACCTCTTGATTTGAAATTTGGTGGGTAGTGAGGAATTGCACTTGTTTAGTCAATTCAGCAAGTTGCAAGGTTATTTCATTATCAGAGCCGACTTCGTTGACCTTTGCTTTCCTTCTACCACCTCTTTGTTGGGAATTAGAACCCAATAGCTCATAGAGATTATAGGTTTCCTCTGCGGTCTTTTCTCCTACAGCACCTCCAGCAGCATTATCAACCATGTATTGACTCTGTAGTGTCAATCCATCATAAAAGAATTGGTTTTGTAGCTGTAATGGAAAGCTATGATTTTGACATTGAATGAAAAGGAGTTTGAATCGTTCCCAAGCTTCATGAAAGGGCTCTTCATACATTTGAGAAAATGTTGCTATCTTTGTTCTTAGATCAACAGTCTTTTGATGGGAATAGAACCTACCCATAAAAATTTCATAGACTGCCTCCCAAGTTTTAAGAGAACCTGACTGTAGACTAATGAACCATGACCAAGCTTTATCTTTGAGGGTGTAAGGAAAACACCTCATCCTAAGTTGATCTTCATTAATTGCATGTAGTGGAAAGGTTTGGACAATAGCATAGAATTCTCGAATGAAATGCAAAGGGTCTTCATTAGGGATACTGTAAAAGGAAGGCAACAAAGAATAATGAATCTTTTTCAATTCATAATTCCTTGCAGCCTCTTGTAATTGGATTCCGAAAGTTACATTGCCAATGATTGGCATTGTATAATCTTTCATCTTTTTCCGCCTATCTTCAGCATCTCCCATGGTTGTTTGTAGTTGAAAATGATCCTCCTCCTATTGTGTATCAACAATTTGCTCTTAGTAGATATCTCTAAGAAATATTTATAACTTGATAAAACGTAAAAGCAAAAAGTGCAAGGAACCTAATTTTTTTTTTTTTTTTAAATTTAAGCGAATGGACAGAATTTTTGAAACAAACGAATTTTATTTCATCTGAATTTTTATTACACGCAAACTAAAACAAAGCAAAATACAATAATGGGTGACCTCCCATACAGGACTAAAATTTATCGTCCTCTAGTAAGACGTTGCTTGGAGATTGCAGAATGAAAAACTCAATGTCTCCTCTTCATTGAATTCATTTAAATTTCAAATTATTCTTTGCCTTTTTGCAAATGTTCAACTAATTGTTCAACTTGAACTTCCACCTTTTTGATAGAAGCTTCCACAGAGTCCAACCGTTGATTGGTTTTAGATTGGTTATCCCTACAAACTTGAATAAAAGTATTCAAGTTGTCCTCCAGGGTTGGTTTATTGGGAATGCTTCTTGGAATAGGTGGGTGGAATTGCTGGCCTGCCTGGTTTGAGCTTTGAGTGAAAGGAGGGTTGTTTTGCCTCCAAGAGAAATTTGGATGACTTCTCCACCCAGGATTATAGGTATTTGAATTGGGATCAAACCTTGGTCTCTGTTGATATGCTCCCAACACATTGACCTGTTCAGGTCCAGTTGTTTCTCCTTGATATGGACAGGCTTCAGTACCATGTCCCATGTTGCTATACAAACCATATTGATCATTATTTGTGTTGGTTTGTGTAGCGAGAAGGGCAACTTGCTTAGTCAGTTGAACAAGTTGTTGTTGAACTTCATTACTGGAGTCGATTTCATGAACTCCAGCTTTTCTCACTCGGGAGCTTTTCTGTTGGGAATTAGCACCCAACATCTCAAAGAGGTTATACGTCTCTGAGGCAGTCTTTTCTCCTATTGCTCCTCCTGCAGCGTTGTCGACAATGAACTGACATTGTTGTGTAAGTCCATCGTAAAAGAATTGGTTCTGCAACTGCAGGGGAAAGCTATGATGGGGACATTGAGTGAGAAACATTTTGAACCTATCCCAAGCTTCATGGAATGGTTCTCCATCCATCTGAGAGAAAGTAGCAATCTTTCCTCTCAACTCTGATGTTTTTTGATGGGAATAGAATTTTCCCATGAATTTATTGTAAATGTTACCCCATGTCATCAGAGAACCTGGGGGAAGTGACATCAACCAAGCTTTGGCTTTATCCTTTAGAGTGTAGGGAAAACATCTCATCCTAAGTTGATCCTCGTTTAGAATACCGAGGGGGAATGTTTGGACCGTAGCATAGAAATCTCTCATGAAAGAAAGAGAATCTTCATTAGGTAGCCCATAAAAGGAAGGAAGCATAGAAAAATGAATATTTTTAAGGTCATAATTCCGAGCAGCCTCTCCCAACTGGATAGCGGCAGTTGCCGTGCCTATTACCGGTCTTGCAAACTCCTTCATCGTGGTTTCCCTAAAAAATAAATTTTTTTTTTGTAACATAATTAGTATTAACCAAGAGTGCTCCCAGGAAAGAATGGTGGTGCAAACGGCACCTTAAATACCATTCTCCTAGCCAGAGCAACGTTCCCAGGAAAGACTAGTGGCACAAAGGCTTCAAGAACTAGTCTCCTAGACAGAACTCCCTTAGATTTTTACTTTTCATGCTATTTAGTTAATTAGATATGAATTCAAGTAAAAAAAATTTTTTTTATGAACGGTAATTTTATTTTACTATTCACGCTATATTATTTCTTATTAACTTAAAATTTTTTGAATTTTGAATTTTAAAATTTTTTTTTTATTTATTATTTTTTTTACTATTCATGAACGGTAAAATTTTTTTACTTCAAATTTCAAATTTCTAAATTATTTTACAATAAAAAAATTTATTATTTTTTTTTTATTTTTTTATTTTTTTATTTTTTTTTATTTCTTATGAATTTTGAAATTTGATTATTGTTAAAATATCACAATTATTTACAGCACAAAAATGTTTTTTTAAAATTTTGATAAATAATTTAAAAACGCTATTCCTTCCCCAGCAACGGTGCCAAAAACTTGATGAACGAAAACCGGCATCGCCGATCTTCGCAAATACTTTGGTTTTAATATTTATAAAACTCTCGCAAGTGCACGAATCATTTCGAAGAAAATGATAAGTATACTGCCAAGGTCGATCTAAGGAAGGAATGTATGTGGTTTTTAATTTATTATTCAAACTTTTAAAAACGAAATTAAATCCTAAACATCCTGTCACGATAGTTTGGTTTTTGTGTTCCTAATCTAATGACATAAAATAAACATATATACAGACTAATTAAATATAATCTAATAACATAAAAATAAACATAGATACAAATTCAATAAATAATTATCTAAAAATAAACATATATACGGATTCAATAAATATTCATGCAAATTTTTATCATTTATATTAGCGGAGTATTTATGGATATAATAACTAAATTAATTATGTTTGCTCATATTAACTAGGTTATTAAAGATATAAATTGATATTTTATTGATTCTCTCTTTTTTATATAAATACCACCTTTGGTGGGGTTAGATATTCTTTGTTAACTAAACAAATCAATTAACACCTATGGGTGGGGTTGATAACTAATATGCTTAATTAAATTAATTCCTTTTTCTAAGAGATTGGAAATGAACCATTTAAATGCCACCTTTGGTGGGGTTAGACAATTTAAACATTATTCAAGGTGTCCAAATTAAACATAAGAATTTAATTATCCGAGTACTAACTTTCAAGTTTTAAAACCACTATTGAAAATATGTTGTCAATACATTTTCACATAATAATTCTTATAAAAACTTTCGAAATAGAGTTTCACTCTAACTACCGGGCGATTGTACCAACAAATAAAAGAGCACTACTCTAAATTAGACCGGATAACTAAACCTTAAAATCTAATTTTCAGTTTTAAGTTTGTAATGAAAAATAATATATTTCTCTCTAACATTCTTAATATAAAATCTTGAATAAAAACAAAATCAATTCATTTTAGAGATTTTTACCTATTTAATATTTCGCAAGCATAACAACGTCATTATTACATCATATTTACTAAACAGCCAGCATAGTTAAATTTAACCACAGACAAGTTGAATATAACATGTAAGAATAAAGCATAAAAATAACTGTAAAGAAAATAAAATCCTTACAGAACTTTGACGCTATTCCCGTAGCTAGAAAACCTCCGAGCGGAATTTGCACTTCCATATATTGAATCAAAAATCTAAATTATTACAAAAACATTACAAGTTCCTCTCAAAAAGAGAAGAACTCTAAACCTAAGAGAATTGAACTAAAAACTAAGAGAAAAACTAAGAAAAGCTTAGAAACTAAGAAAGAAACTAAGAGAAACTAAAAACTAAGAAATGAGAGAAAGAAAGAAGAGAGAAGTGAGTTTTGAAGGTGTGATTTGAAGTGAAGGGAAGGGGGGTATTTATAGGTGAGGATGGAGAGAAAAAATGAGTAAACAAATGTTAAAAAAATATTAAAAAAATGTAAAAACGCGTATTGGAATTGCTGATGTCATCAATGACGTCAGCATGACGTCACAGGGGCTGCTGCACGTGAAAAATGGGGCGAAAACGCGCTGGGGCTGCTGCTGGGCGCTGCGCGCAGTTCGGCGCGCGTGAACAGTGCCCGCGCGCTGCGCTGCGCGCAGTTGGGCAGGCCAGCGCGCGCGGCATGGGGCGCGCGCGGCTGGGCGCTGGGGCGCTGGGCTGCGCGCACGGCTGGGCTGCGGCGCGCGATTTCCGTCTTTTTGACATTTTTGACCTTTTCGACCTTTTCGACCTATTTCGTCCGATTTTTCCATGTTTGTTGACCTTTTCTCACTTATTTATTGATATATTTGTGATGTATTGCTTCAAGTATTCCTCTTTGAGTCTTTAAATTGCGTTTTTAAGCCAAAATTCCTGAAAAACAATAAAAATACCCGTGATTCCGAAAAAGACAAATTTATATAAATATATATATTTTTAATCAATTAATGTACATAAAATCATGGTTATTTTAGTGCTTTTTGAGCACTCATCATGCGCCTCGAGAGAAATTCTGCGTAGCCAACACGTGGGTCTCACCCTACACGCCAGCCTACGCGACAAGTGGGATCCACTTCTCACCGAGCCGCGTGTTTTAGGAATACCAGGTCCACTCTCTTTTGTCGCATCTGGAATGCACGTGTCAGATCTTGACCGTTGATTGGAAGATCAAACAGTGGGTGTTGGGCATTGTGAATGGCGCGAGTGGTCCTTCTCCTGTGTAGAAAATTCAACTTTCGTTAATTGCATTTTCACCCACAAATGTAATTCAAATTAACTTCTAAACTTTTAATATTTGCAAATTCACCCACTTTTAATTCAAATTAAATTGTAAGCTTTTTATAATTGCAATTGAGTCCCTTTTTTTATTAAAATTCATTAATTTTCCTGAAATATATTTATTAAAAACTAATACTAAATATTAATTTAATTAATTAATTAAAAATTAACTAAAAATGTAAAAAACTAGCAATTATAATTAATAAAATAGATGAAAATAACTATATAAAATACAATTATCACCTCACTCTATAGCATAACACATGATTGCATTTTTTTGGTTAGGCATAAAATGTGACTTAAAGATATGAAAGGTTCTTTGTTAGGCTCAAATTGGTGACTATGGTATTAATAATGGTTAGCTCAAAAAGCTCAATCGATCCAAATAAGGCCTAAATCATCTTTTGAATAATCACTATTCAGGATTTTGACTCAAGGGATGATCAAATAGATTCTAAAACCTGGTAGATCTTATCAACTCGTATAACTCACTACAAATTTTCTCTCAACAAGAACATCAAAATCAATCATGAACATGTGCATTAAAATTTGAATCAATCCAATCAAAACTATAAAGCATATCACATGATTAATAAATGTATCTTAACGAGCATATTACATTCCTTATTCTAGTCATGACAACCAATTTTTATCATTGATTTCATATATTTCATATCAAGCATGCATGCATTTAGTTTCCATATATTTATGAATTTCTACCCAAATAATTATTAAAAACATCGTACATATTTTTCCCTAAAAATTGAAAATACATACTAAATACAAAAGTAGAAAATGAAGTTCCCTCTCCTAAACTTAAATAGCAAATTTTCCCTAATATGCACATATAAATATAAAAAAGTAAAAGGAAAGAAAACTCTCTTAGTCTTGGCACACCACATATGTTGTTGAAATGCTCAATCTTGTTGCACCATTTCTCTCCACATTTATTCATCTACAAAAACAAATCAATGAAAATATAAGTGAAATAATGTTGGGTGGCCTCCCAACCAGTGTCATGTTTAACATGCTTGATTAGATGGTCATATCAAGTCCTAAGGTACATACCTTTGTTTCCATTTACTTTTGATTTTTCCCAGAAATAATTTGACTCTTGATTTGTTCAATAATAATTTATGTTTCGATTAAAAAACATGATGCTCAATTCTCTTATCATGCCATATTATTGTTTTCTTTTTGTAGCTCATCTAATTTATATATTTCCAACATATTTTTCACCTCTCTATTGGACTCTTTTGATCACCCACTAGAGTGAGGATGGTAAGGTAAAGCTATGAGGTTAAACCTTGGCAGCCCTTCAATAGATGGTTTAAGCAATTGAGATGTAAGTGATGTGATATCATTTACTTCATGCACTCTTGCTACTCTTCTTATGGCTATCATTCTATCAATTGGCCATTGATAATTATTGCTAGCCATTTTATCAAGTAAATCATAAGCTTAATTGTAAGATTTGGCTAGCAAAGATCCATTAGTAGGTGCATCAATAATGATATTTGTTTGAGCATTGAGACCATTGTAGAAAGTCTCCATTTTAATCCAACGAGGGATACCATAGTGGGGATACTTCCTTAGCAATTCTTTGAATCTTTCCCATGCTTCATATAAAGATTCTCCTTTATATTGTTAGTAGTAGGTAATTTCGTTCCTAAGCTTGGCATTCTTTGTTGGTAGAAAATATTTCACCAATAATTTCTCTGCCAAGTCATTCCTAGGTCTAATGGAATCAAGTGGAAAATAGTTTAGCCAAGCTTGAGCTTGGTCTCGCAAAGAATAGAGGAAAAATCTAAGCCTAAACACCTCTTTGGTCACACCACTGAATTTAAATGAATCCCCAACTTCAATAAACAATCTGAGATGTAGATAAAGATCCTCTATTAGTAATCCATTGGATTTTCCAACTATTTGTAGCATTTGAAACATCATTGGCTTTAACTCAATCTGATTAACTTGAATGTTTTTCCTTGTAATACTTTGATTCAGCCTTTCTAGTGTAGGTATTGCGTATTCATTCATAGCTTTATCCATATCATCCATTAAAGGTATTTGGTTGTTAAAATTTAGCTCATTATTGTTTATTTCTAATGGATTGACCATTTCTTCCACTTAGGTGACAACTTGTTGTTTTCTTATTGACCTTAAAGTATTCCCGATTTCGGGATTTAAAGGCAAAATTTCTCCCTTGTGGACTCTGCTCATGCAATAGACTCAACTATGTTTCTAACAACACTAAAGGAAAATGTCTAAATTAAAAATAAATAAATAAAATTTTAAAAAATAAATAAAGGAAATTAGCTAAGATAAATAAATAAATAAAACTAACTAACTAACTAGAAAATTAATAAATTAAAATTATGAAAAATAAATAAAGCAAAATAATTGAAATATAATAAAAATAAAAAATTTTAATTTTTATGATCCCCATTAACGGTACCAAAAATTTGATCAAACGCGAATTTTGTTCAATGAATAGGTAAGTATATGTATAGTAAAAAGTAATATAATGATAAGAAAAGATTGTTCTCACGTAAATTATGTTATTAGAAACTAATTTTTAAAACAAAAAAAGTAAAAACAATTTTTTATGTTTTAATATTTTAAAGAAGCAAAATTAAAAGAAATAATAATAATGAATTAAATCATATTTGACAGCTAAAAAGATATATGAGAAAATATCTAGGAATACCTAATTCTCGAATTTTCTAAACATTTGAATCACTAAAATCCCTCAATGTAATTATCAATCAATTATATGATCAATTGAATATAATCTAGCATTTATTCCTCTCTCAAGTAAACTACACATCATATAGTAATTAATTTAATCACTCTCATGTCAATTAAATTGCATATTACTCATTAAGTTCATCAATTATGGATCAAATACATAAGAATCATACATCTCCACCTAGAAACTATGCATGTTATTTAATAAATACAAACAATTAAATACATCTCCTTTTGAATTTTTCTATGTTTTTCTCTTTTCGTAGCTCCAAAAACTAATAAAAAGTATGTTAATTTTGGATCATCGGGGTTTATAGGGTATTTAGAAGATTAAATTAGGCTCAGGTGGAATCTAGAGCATCAGATCAACTTCAGATCAAGGGTTGAGATGAAAAAAAATAAAAATTGACAATGCTAGCTAAAAGAAACGTGCCATTTGGCATAAAGAAGGTAGAGCTAGTCATCAAGCGACATGTGGCACATGAGACTAGTCTTGGTCCACGAAGGCTGATTCATCACCATGTGCAATGCTATGATTTGTGGTTATAGATTACATGGCATAGAGGTGGAAAGAGTGGATGATGCGTGGCAAGTGCGTTGACTAGGTGACAAACTCTGAACGAACATTGTGATGACATATGGCATGGAATTGCATCACATGGTACACATTGCATCTTGTGATTGGCTCTCTTCGCTTGCGTGGCATCCACTTGGTAGCTTTTGATTGGTTCAACGTTAAAAATTCATAAAAAAACCCAAAAAATATATTTTACCTATATTCAATGGAAAATTCATATTTTAATATTTTAATATTTTAATCCCAAAAATACTACTTATTGAATAAAATAAGAAAATATTAAGTTAAAAAGTGCATTCCTAACTATACTTTCATAGTCATCACAAACATTGTTTCATAGTGGATAAGATTATTACCATTTCTAGTGGATATGGTATGTAGTTTAGGGACATAACTACTTGAACTCGTGTGTTCTTTCGCTTCTTACAATTTTTAGTTCTTCATTTTTTATCTTTGTTTTAATCTTGTGCTAAACTGATACAATGAATCTTTTATAATGAGTTGTGAGTGTGAAATCATAACATATCTAGAAAGATTGATAAGTATAGATTGATCTTTAGTTAACAAACTTCATGAGAGTGCTATTTGAAGCCTATGAGCCATCTCCTTATGTTAGGTCCCCGTTGAGCATATAGGAGAGTGTGTTTAGGTCAAAAGATTAGGTCTTCACTTAATAGATACTGTGTAGGAAGCTTGAGCAACTGGTTGTTGAATAGCCACAACAACATATAAGTTTAATGGACACAAGAAATTGAACAAAGTATGCCTAGAGAAAAGTTTTAGGCTCGCTCTTCTGACAATAGGAACATTATTGATAGGGTCCAACTTAAATGATAGATATGGCTTTAAAACCCATAGTTTATAGCCTTTATTAAAGTCCATACTCTATAGCAATGATTGAAGAGGAAAGAGTCATCGGCATCTTTCCCTTGATAAATACTACAAACTTCATCTAATTGTTGACAAATTCCAACAACCAATTGCATTATATGGATGAAGTTTCTCTATAAATATAGAAGGAGCAATGCAACAAATATTATCAACTTATAAGGTAAGAAGAAGATTAGCAAAGAGAAAAAGAATACTACAGCAAAGTTGAAACTGTGAATGAAATGTGAGATGTTCCTGCAAAGAGTAAAAAATACCTAAAGAGGTAAAATAGTGAGAAGCTTACTACATAGTTGTGAGTGTGAGCGATACATTTTAAGAGTGTAATATTAATTATTGTAATACCTTAACTTTGGGCATAAACTTGAGAGAATTGTTGTACATATATTTGATATAGTGAAAGTATTTCAGACTTGTTCCGTGGTTGTTCCCTCTCACATTGAGTGGGTTTTTCATGTTAAATATTTTGTTTCACTTTTATTTTCATTCCCTCACTTTTATTATTCATTATTCACAATTTTACCAATATGTCATTGTGCCATATTTTCCAACAACTGGTATCAAAGCAAAATTCCTTGCCATACTATATTTTTGTGGTAGATCTTGAAGTCTATCAACAAAGATTGAGAAGTTTATCAACCATAATAATTTTAACTTATGGCAGAGTAGAATGAGAGATATTCTCATTCAGTAAAAGGTTCATAAGATCCCAATTGGTAAAACCAAAAAGCCAACAACAATTAAAGACAAAGATTAGGATGAGACAGATGAAATTATTGCTAGTACAATTCTTCTCAATATTTTTGATAATGTTCTTCTATTCATTAATATGAAGGAATGTAAAACTACTTTAGATAGTAGGAATAAGTTGGATAGCCTATACATGACAAATAATTTTTCAAACAAGTTCCTGATATGGGTAGATTTATAACAATTATGAATGCTGAAAAATAATGACTTTATGAAACACTTGAGTACATTTAATGGCATGATTTTCCAATTGTAGAATTTTGACATCAGCTTTTCTAAAGAAGAAAAAACAGTTCTTCTATTGGTGTCCTTACCTCTATAGTACCACCATCTTAAGACGACTCTTATGTATGAAAAAGATAAATTAATCTTTGAAGAAAACTCTAAAGTAGTTTTTTCATATAGTAAATATAAGACAAAAAATAATGAGCCGTAAGACGTTGTCATGAAGAACAGGGGGAATTAAAAATGGAGAATGGAGGAGCCAAATAGATAAGTCCAGAGAAAATTCAATGTCAAATGGAAGAGGTAAAAATTGCTTCCATTATGGCAAGCTAGGCCAAATAAAAAGAAATTATTAAGTATGGTAACAGATGCAGGAATAAGGTTAAATGAAACATTACAACAATACAACAACAACAATAGCAAAAGGAGAAAATAAAGATGTTACAATGATTACTAATGAATGTCTACATGTTGGTGATAACATGGTTAAATGGGTCATTGATGTTGGTGCCTCTTATCATGTCATGCCACATAAAGAATTGTTCTTTACATACAAAGCAGAAAAAATTGGCACTATAAAGATAGGAAACACCTTATGTTCAAACATAGTAGGAATTGGAGACATTTGTATCAAGAAAAATGTTGGGTCCCAACTAATACTAAATGATGTGAGGCATGTCTTTGATTTAAGCCTCAATTTGATGTCAATCAATGTATTTGACAAGGAAGGCTTCCAGAACCATTTTTGGTAATTGAAAGTGGAAACTCTTCAAAGGGTCTAATTATTGCAAAAGGAGAAGCTTGTTGCATGCTACACAAAACCAATGAAATGGTTTGTGAAAATGGGTTGAATGTGGAAATCGATTCTTCACCAAATTTGTGTCATAAGAGAATGGACCATATGAGTGAAAAGGGAAGGTACAAAGTTGATACCAAAAGATGATGATGTTGAGGAAAATTTACCAGTATAAGAAGATGAATATGCTAGAGGAGATATACTTTTATAAGAGGTTAATGATCAGTGGTAGTAGATAAGCGAACTAGAGAATGATAGACAAAAATTGAGAAGATCGAATGGAGTCATGTAGCCTTCCAGATGATATCCAACAAATGAATATATTCTAATCATTAAAAATGGAGAGCCAAAGAACTTCCTAGAAGTGAAAACTCATAAGGAAGAAAAAAAGTGGATGAAAGAAAGGGAGGAAGAAATGAATTCCCTTCGTACGAACTAGACTTATAAGTTGGTAGATCTTTCAAAAGCCAGAAAAGTTTTAAGGAAATACAAGTTAAAGAAGGATGGCACCACCAACCAAGTCAAATAAAAAGCTCGCTTGGTTGTGAAGGGCTTTTATACGAAAAAGGTATTGACTTTGATGAAATATTCTCCCTAGTTGTGAAGATTTCCTTAATCAGAGTGATTTTGAGCTTAACAGCTAGCCTAGATCTCAAAATTGGATAATGGATGTGAAAACTACATTTCTTCATAGAGATTTAGAAGAAATAATCTACATGTAGCAACCATAAGGTTTTGAAGTCAAAGGAAAAGAGTACTTGGTCTGCAAGTTGAAGAAAAGCATGTACAAATTAAAGCAGGCCCCATGCTAATGGTATAAGAAGTTTGACTTATTCATGGCAAGTAATGAGTTTAGAAGAACAAATGTAGACTCATATGTCTACATCAAACATTTACCTGGTAGTAAGCTTGTTATTCTGTTACAATATATGGATGATATGTTGATAGTTAGTCAAGGCACTAAAGTGATCAATAAGTTGAAGAAGGAATTATCAAAATTCTTTAACCTGAAATACTTAAGTTAAGCCAAAAAAAACTTGGCCATGGAAATAATTTGTAATAGAAGGTCCAAGAGATTATAGATATCATTAGAGAGATATGTTGAATGTATCTTTGAATGGTTCAACATGAAATGAGCGAAACCAGTTAGTTTGCCTCTTAGTAGTCAATTGAAACTCACCAAGAAATCATGTCCTTCTTTAAAGGTAGAAAATATGAAGATGGATGCTTTTCCATATTCTTCAACTGTTGGTAGTCTTATGTATGCAATGGTATGTACTAGACCAGACATTGCTTATATAGTTGGAATCGTGAGTAGATTTTTGTCAAATTTTGGCAAAAAGCATTGGGAAGTAGTGAAGTGGATCTTCAGATATTTAAGGGGTACATCAAACTTGTGCTTAAGTTTTGGAATATGAAAACCACTATTGGAAGGCTATACAGATGCAAACATGGTAGGTGACCTTGATAATTGAAAGTCTATATTTGCATATCTTTTACTTTTGTAGAGGGAGTTATATTGTGGCAGTCTAAACTACAAAAATGTATTGCACTATCCACAATGAAGGCCAAGTATATTGTAGTCACAGAAGCTTGAAAAGAGATGTTGTGAATGGAAATTTTTCTTCAAGATTTGGGTTTAAAGCAGGATGAGTATGTGGTTTTCTATGATTTTCAGAGTGCTATTGATTTAAGTAAAAATGCCACATATCACTCTTACACAAAGCACATTGATGTAAGGTATCATTGAATATGCCAAGCACTTGAGGAGAAATTGATTCAAGTGAAAAAGATTCAAATAGACAAGATGTTGTTGA
Source organism: Hippophae tibetana (assembly GCA_037013495.1). Lineage (NCBI taxonomy): Eukaryota > Viridiplantae > Streptophyta > Magnoliopsida > Rosales > Elaeagnaceae > Hippophae > Hippophae tibetana. Next base: position 23,965,885 of record CM072807.1, on the reverse strand, counting down.
TATGATGACAATGGTCGTCCCTAAACAGAAACTTGAGCTATGTTCCACGATAGTTGGAATAAGCACCAAATGATGGAGCCAATGAGTGATTCCTCTCTCTATAAGGCAGAGGGGGAGATTCGATGGGATTCACCTCAAATGATTCCTATGGCTTTATAACCCATAGCTTATAGAGTATATGGCTGGAGTTTCTCTATAAATAGAGAATGAGCAATGTAGATAGTATTATCAACTCATAAGCTAAGAAGAATATCAATAGAGAGAAAACAAATACCACAGTAAAGTTGAAGTTGTGAGTGAAAAGTGAGGTATTCCTACAGAGATAAAATAGTGAGAGATTTACCACACAATTGTAAGTGTGAGAGATATACTTTAAGAGTGTAATATTAATTATTGTAATACCTCAAGTTTGGACATAAAATTTAGAGAATTATTGCACCCACATTTGATATAGTGGAATTTTTTTGGAGGCATCCCATGCTTGTTTCATCTTACATTGAGTGGGTTTTTCACGTTAAATATTTTGTGTCACTTTTATTTTAAATTTTGCACATTCATTATTCCTTATTCTCAATTTTATCAATACATCCCTACGCCACCAACAATTATTGGATCAATTGGTTCTGAATTACTCTTAGAATTTGTAAGAATATTACTCTTGAACTTATCTTTATAGATTCTACAACTACTTTGTAGTTTGTACTATATTGAGTTTTTTTACATTATAATCTATATCGTTCAACTACACTATATCACTAATACTGGTTTATATTGCCATGAGATCCAAATTATACCTTGGCATTATCTCAATGTGATGCGAACTATTTCAGTAAGGATGATGAGTCAAGAGTGTCAAAGATAATGTTAGTAAAATACAAGGATAAATAGGAAAAAAAATATAATTATAGATAACAAAGATCAAAGTTACACAATTATGAGGAAAAATAATAATGTAAATTATAAAAGAACATGAATTGAAAAAATAATTTAAAGTTGAAAAACGAATATCAAGTCCCATATTTCATAGTTAAGACAAATTCATTCTCTCAATGTGAATGTTTGAGAATCATTAATTTTTATCTCCCAGGATAAATTTGTAAACAAGAAGTGAATGTACACCAATGCAACAACTTCGACGAATTAAATTTAGGTCTGAATTTTATAGAAATGAACCTAGCTCTAGATCTTTAGGATTAGAAAAAATAAGAATGATCAAAAAATTTCTTATGAAGATTATCTTTATCAGTTCCTACTCGATTTTGGTTGCTTTTCTCTCTCTCTCTTTCTCTCTCTATACACATACACATACATGTAAAAACCCAAACAATTGGACAATGAGATTAAAAGGTATTAAAGAGAAAATAGTAGGAATGGTTCAAATAAGTAAACATTACCGTTTGTTTCATTTATTAGAGATAAAGCTATTTTTCATTTTTTCATTCAAAAATTCCAAAAATCCTCACATGAACAAAAAAATGGAGTTTTCAAAAAGAATAACCCAATTCAAATTTGATACGGATATATAGTTCAATGATTTGAAAATTGCATAAGATAGGTAGGTGTTACCTTTTGAATCTTCCCTTGTGAAAGTATATTTATCTTACTGTCTTACTAGTAGACATGATGTCCTTGAACTATTCTGCCATTTATGTAAGCGATGACATGCTTCACACAAGAATATTTCCTCATACAACTTAGTTCTTACTATTATATTCTTTTTGGCCATAAACTATTATGCCTAGTTTTGTGAGAGTTTCTCTTTCGAGGTGGCTCTACATCTCTCTCACATAGGTAATCTCTTATTTATAAGAGTAATATGTAAAGAGTAACCCATAATACTTCACTCGATATTCTCTTCATAAGAATCATTAAAAGCCTTAGCTTAACTTGTATCCTACGTGTATTATTGCTTTCATAATATAAATGGACTTGAGGGTAAACCTCCAAAGTGATCTCACTAAGTCTTTACAACTAGATTGTCTCTTTCAACCTAGATCTTGTAATCTCCAATCAACTAGGTTAGGTTTCCTTTGCAAATATTTATTCCTTCATATGTAATCCTTTAACATTTCATAGTTAATAGAGATAACCCTAGGTTAGAATAGTTATCTAATGATATTATGTCTACTACGTATATATTGAGACTTACTAGTATACATATTACTAAGTGCCCTGCCAATAGTAGATTGACCATCACAATGAATGTAAATAGTAGGCATATGCTTTGGCCACTTTGGAATATCCTCTAAGAAATACGTAACCATTCGGTCTCTTTGTCACATTTATCCAAAGTCACATTCCATCATGAATCTAACAATACATATCTCTTTAGAGGACTTTTGTGAGTGTGAACATATATCCATTGAGAAACTTTGAGTATTTCATGTGAAATATCCAGTTTACATCACTATATCCTTAAAATAGAGCTAGATATCTTGTGTAGTGTAGTTCCTAACTATGTGTGTATCTTAGCTATCTAATTGGTCTTGTAATACCTTTCTAGTGATTAGATCGTAGATTATTGGTATAACTACTTATTTTTCCTACAATGTAAGCTATGTCTGGAGCTGTACAACTCATCAATTATATAAGGCTTTCTATCACATTTGAATATTCCAATTAAGACACATTATCATCTCTATTCTTAGATAGGTGTAGATTTACAACCATTTTTGAATTTCTTAAATATGTTAATTGTCAATATAATTACATTGACTTAGAATAAGATTGGTTGATATCCTTCATATCTTAATTTCAAGAATTACATTAGCAAGTCTTATGTCTTTCATGTCAAACCTTGAATTCAACATATTCTTAATGGATTAATTTGATCATTATTACACACAATTAACATGTCATCAATGTAACGCCATAAGATGATATAATCATCTTTGGTGTCCTTAATATAACCATCTTGGTTGAGACTATCTTCATTCATAGTCTCCTAAGTTTGTTTAGATAAACTTGATTCTCCTTGGGATTTACAAGCAAATACATGCTCAAAGCATAATGAATTTCTTGATTCTATTATCAAGATCTTCTATAATCTTTGACACATGCACCAGAAATTGATAAACACTGGTATGATGTACATATAAAATAAAATACAATCTATTGTTTCCATACCTATCATCACTTTCTTTAGTTTAGATATAGTCACTTTTATAAGGCACTCTTACACTTGTAAATATTCGTAGGAATCCATCATTCCTTTAAATAACTCATACGATGTTTCATGTGCCTTCTTTTAGGATACCTTATTTATAAGATAATTAGCCAATAACATGACTCCCACTACAAGCTCTAAGGTAGCCTAGAACTTAATAGTATTGCATTCATTATTTATATCAAGATGAGATCTTTATCGTTAAATAACAACATTATGGTTTCATGTATGAGTCCATGTTGTTCATATAGTTCACCAAACATTGCTTCATACTCACCACCATGGTCACTTTATAATTCCTTAATTATCTTGTTGAATTGATTCTCAACATCAACTTCATAAAGAATAAATTTCTCTATATGTTCGTCTTTACTTTTATGCAAAAACACATTGTAATATTTCATGATATCATTGACAAAAGTAATGAAATACTTATTATCACAACTTGTTCAAACAAATTTCAAATCACATAGAACACTATGGATCAAAGATCCATGTTCAGCTCAATTGATTGAAAAGATGACATAATCATGTTACCTCTACATAAGTCTAACACTTATGTTTAGAACCAATTTGTAAAATTAGTATATAGTCTATGCTATTTAGCCTGCGCAGGTGACCTAGTCTTTCAATCCATAATTTGGAAGACTAAAAATAAGCAGACGAATTAACAACATAATCAATATCTGGTTTAAAGGTTATCATATCAAGCTTGAATATCCCTTCAATTACATAGCCATTAATACAAACATTCTATTCTTGGTCAATATGACCTTGCTAGACTCGACATCCATATAGAATCCATGCTTCTCAAGCAACAAACCTCTCAAGGTTTTTCTAGATCTCTAACATGTATAATACATTATTTAGGATCATCTCTCTTATAGATGTCATATTTAGGTTCACATTGCCTACCCTCAATCATAGAAGTTGTAGAGTTCCTTATTCATAACATCTCCTAAATCTTAAATGGTTTGAAGGAAATGGATAACTTATTATCTGAGCATATATGTCTAATGGAACCAATATTGATCTGTCACTCTTTTGAGTTAAACCCAACACAATTTATATAAAAAAAACCAACTGCCAACATGTTCATATGAGATCCAACATAGCAATGTCATCCATTATATTTGTTGTCATATTAAAAACAAATTAATGTTTTTAGATGCACTGATATCCAAAAAACCTAATATTAAACTTTAGAATAAAATAATAAATATGATAATTTAATTTAATATATTTAATTAATTTAACTTGAAAATTAATTTTATTAAACACAAAAAATTAATTTCCCTAGAACATAAATCCAATTTATAATTCAACAAAAAGAAAACCCAAAAGTCCATAGATTTATAAAACTAAGTATTTCAAAATCAATGATATGAAAATCATTGTTTTGCAAGTACAAAATTTACTTTTTTGTGAATACAAAATTCACCACTTTTGCCATTTCAAATACTAAATATTTTGTAAATTAAAAATATGTTTATTTCTTAAACTAAGAAAACTAGCAAGTACAAAATTCGATATTTATCAAGATAAAATATCCATCTTTAGTATAAAAATAACAATTAATTTCTTCAAGTATAAAATTTACTTATTTCAGATGAAAAAACCAAGTAATTTGTCAAAAGAGAAGTCCTACCATTTTACAAATACGAATTTATTTATTTAGTGTAACGAAATCAAATAATTCGTCAATTGTGGATTATGAAATTCATCAACTACGAATTAACATTATTTTTTCAATTATAATTACAATATTTCATTAATTGCTAACTGTGAATTCATAAAATATGAATTGATCTTTTAGAAAATAGATCCTAAAATTTTGATATCTCAATTTCGAAATTTACTTGCCATACATTTAATCTCCTTAATAATGTGAACATTTATTTTGCAAAGCATAATTTACTCTTATGTTGGCATTTTACAAATAAATTGTAATAAAAAAAATTACAATTAATGTGCATCAAAAAACATATAAGATCTTATACTAAACCTAAAACCAAGCTAAAATCTATATTCATATAAAATCATAATTAAATATATCATTTCAAAGTTTGTGCTCGCATTTAAGGTATGCTTTTAATAAAGAAAAACTTGCTAAACATACACATAACAAAGAACTTGTTAAACACAACCTATCATAATGTTATTACTTCTCATAAGATGGCATGTAATCATCACTATAAAATTATATCAGTTTGTAATAAGGTAGATAAACATTTTAAATAAAAATAAGAGGAGAATATACCTGCAAACAAAAACTGAAAAAACAACTTACATGATAAGAAGTAACGTATTAAAATTGGAAAAAAAGTAATGAAAATAGCAATAATGGAAACAACAAGAAGTCAAAAAGGAAAATGTATAAATGAATACAAAACAAGCAGAATCAATTGCAATGCTACAAAAATAACTTTTTTGACACATGGATCAACATGGAGCCCAACCCATCTAATAGCCTGAGTCTAGTAGACAACCCAAGACAAAAGATGAGTCATTCCAAAAGATCGTCCTATGCCTGTGCCTACAACACGTCAATGGGTAAGACCCATCCAAGGGAGCTTCGGTATCTATAGGGTCGACCACCAGCTCGAGCTATGGATGATCAACCTCAAACCAAAAATATGTTTACTTTTTATCTTTATGCCCCTCTAACATCCTTAGATATGTACAATCTATGTAATCAACACATGTACCTATGATACTCTATAAATAGGTGGACTCCCTAAAGGATCCATAGATTCCACCAATCACTCTGACTTCTTTCTCTATAAATAGGGTTAATCCCAACATTTTGGAACCTACCATGGGGCTCAGATTATGAGTTCGAGCTTTAGCTTCTGACCCCCTATTTTCTAGGATTCACCACGAAATCTGAGAGAGACTTAAGAGACCAAACAACTATTCCTCGTACTAGTTACCCTCAGAATCATGATTACTTAGAAAACACCTCATCAATCCATGATGAGGTCAAAATGGAGATTAACCCTCATCAAGAACTGGCTAATCAACTTCTTAAGTTAAGAAGAGAACTCTAGGATACCAAGTAAAAAAAAGTCACTACGCTCCTAATTAGTTGAGGGAACCCTTGATGATCGAACCACCAACCAAATTGGTAGATATAGACTAGAACGTGTCGTGCCCGAGGCAAACTAGGCAAACTGGAAGCTGAGAAGGACCCCTTTTCTAGCTCAACGAGACCTAGCAACAAGTTATGGTTATAGGAGAGAAAAACTAGGAGGCACAATTTTAGGCTTTAGAAGAAGCTTACAAAAAGGAAGACCATGCGTTGAAAGTGGCCAATGAAAGGCATGAAAAAGGCAAGGAACCATATCATATGGATTAGGACTGTGATCAACTCTGTGTCTCTCTATACTCTGATGAGATAGAGAATGATGAACCACTAGCCTAGTTCAATGCTCCTAAATGCCCCGATTATCTAGGAACTAAAGACCCTATAAGCACGTGCACTACTTACAAATGGTTATAGCCTCTATAAGCCACACACAAGGCAAGAGAAACTCCATGATGTGTAACTATTTTTATACTACCCTTTGTGACAACACCCAAATAAGTTCAACAATCTGGCACCATGCATCATAATCCTCTTCACACAGTTTGATAGGTTATTCATCACCAACTATCACTATAACAAGCCACTAAGGAAGGAGTCGCGCCATATCTTCTCAATCATTCAAGAAAAGGGTGAGTCTACTAATAGTATACGAAATGATTCAAGGAAGAAAAGTTAGAAATCTTCGAATATCCCAACTCTATTGCTATAAAAGCCTTTAGGCGGGGTGTTTTAAAGAACTTTGACTTGTTCATAGAGCTAACCAAGATAGTCCTTCAAACTTTGGAGGAAGCATATGGGGAGGTGAGGAAATTTTTCAATCTTAAAAGAGAGTTAGGTCTGGTTAAGGGCGGCCAAGCTTATATGGAAGTTGTACCATATAAGGAAGAAATATGTATAAGTCTTAACAGGGAGAATCAGAGCAGCAGGGTCAACACACATAAGCATTTCATACAAAGCAACAGGGTGAGTGGACAATGGTCAGGGCATAGGGAACCTTGGGGGAGGTCACTCTATCCTTTTAGAGGACCACCCTTGAGAGTAAATTTGGCTCATGCCACATTGAGGATGGAGGAAGAGTCAAATGTCAGATGGCCTCTAAAAATTAAGTCTCTTCTTCTTAGTGACACATCTAAATGGTATGCCTTTCAGAAGGATGTGATCCATGAGATGAGAGACTACATGAACTTTAAAAAGGAAATAGAAGAGCTATTGGCTAGAGGATATTTGAAAGACCTCATAGGAGGAAACAGTGAAAAAAGAGTTCGTCATAATGGGTGAGAAGGGAAAAAACCATCCATTCCATCAAATAGCGAGAGAGACCCCATAACGAGAGCCAATTTCAATGGGGTCTCTAACAACTCACACAATATATTTGCAAGAGACCTACGCAATGCTACACATGTGTACACCTTGGAAAAGGCGAGGTCCTCTATGAAGATCATTTTCACTGAGAAAGATGAGACCTCATCCCATTATGAAGACTCTTTAGTGATCACTTTGAGAATTGGATCCTGCAATGTTTGCTGGATCATAGTCGACACGGGGAGCTCAATGGATCTTCATTTTCTCTCTACCATAAGAGCCTTAGGATTAAAAGAGATTGAAATTGTAAGGACAAAACTACCCCTAATGGGATTTAATAGTAGCACCACCTATGCAATCGAGACCGTGGTGCTACCTATTATGGTTAAAGGAGCAATAGTGATGACTAATTTTGTTGTCATTGATATCCAAGCTCATTACAATGCCATTTTAGATAAGCCATGTATACATAAGATGAAGAAAAAATCGTCCATCTTCCACCAAGTGATCAAATTCTCAACTGAGGAGGGCATGGGGGAGATAAAGGAAGACCAAGAAAAGGCCAGAAGATGTTACAATGCCACCATGAAAAAGGTCACACCCAAGTAGCAATCATAGCAGGGTCTCTCCCGAATATGATGTTGTGAGGAAAATGTCTAGTGAGGTCTATCAATATAAAAGAGGTATGGGATTTGCGAATAGGAGATAAAGGTAAGGAACTTCTGTTAAAGCTAAGTATGGACCTGACAATAGAGATGGAGGAGAGACTTTCACACTTCTACAAAGCAAATTCTAACGTCTTCATATAGACCTTGGTGAATATGCCTGGGATTCACCCAGAGGTTATAACTCACAGATTAAATGTTGATCTAGAGGCTAGACCTATCCAACAAAGAAAGAGAAAATTCCAAAGGGATAAGAATATGGTGATTAAAAATCAGGTCACTATCCTCAGGGAGACAAGAGTTATAAAGGGCATAAACTACCCTACTTGATTGTCAAATTTGGTGTTGGTAAAAAAGGCATGTGTATCACTCTGCATATGTGTGGCCTTTACGAACTTAAAATATACATGTCTTAAAAATTATTTCCCCCTCCCAAGTATCGATCAGCTGATTGATGTTGGCACCGATTTTAGACTGATAAGTTTGTTGGATGCCTATTTTAGTTACCATCAGATCAAAATTCACCTTGAGGATGAGGAGAAAACTTCTTTGGTCACCAAGGAAAAGACTTTTTGCTACACTATAATTCCATTTGGATTGAAGAATATGGGTGCCACATATCAATCTCTTGTCAACAAATGTTTGTAGATCAATTGGGGAGAAACTTGGTGGTATATGTGCAAGATATGATAGTAAAATCAACATAACCTCTTGAACCACATCAGAGACCTATATGAGGTATTTTTGGTAATCCAAAGATATTGTATGAGACTTAACCCCAAGAAGTGTGTCTTTGGTGTTGTTGTAGGAAAATTCTTAGGATATATTGTATCTACTTGAGGGATTAAGGCCAACCTAGACAAGATATAAGCCTTGGTGAACATAAGGCCACCTACCAACCTAAAGGGGATCCAACTGTTGAACGAAAGAATAGTGGCATTGAATGGTTTCATCTCCAAATACATGGACAAGTGTTTTCCATTCTTCAAGATGTTGAGAAAAAAAACCTCACTTTTTTAGGACGAGGACTATGACAAGGCCTTTGAAGAAATCAAACAGTACCAAAGCAACTTTCCTATCCTAGTCAGCCCCTTCCCAGGTGAGACACTTTATTTATATTTGCCCATGACCCCCTAGACTTGCATCGTCGTGGTCCTAGCCAAAAGAGACAAAGTCTAGAACCTCATCTACTATGTCAATCAAATCTTAACAAATGCTCAAAGTAGATACCTGACAATTGATAAATTGGCCTTTGCCCCCAAACTCAGTGCATGGAAGCTCAAGTATTACTTTGGCTCACACATAATGTTAGTACTTACCTCCTAACCACTTAAAATAATTTTGATAAGGCCATAAGTGGTAGAAATATTGGCATATATTTCCATAGAATTTGGAGAGTATGACATCAAATACATGGCTAGAACATCCATTAAGGGACAAATAGTGGTGGATTTTGTGGTCAAAATCAATGACATCGGAAGTCATCGATGATTAGAGACAAGAAGAAGTATATGTGATGGATCAAAAGGAGAGGCCAACCTAGCAAGTATTCATTGATGGATCGCATAACTTTAATGATGCTAGGCTAGACGTGGTCATAATTGATCATGATGAAAATTGTTTCGAGTATACTCTTAGACTTGATTTCCATGTAACTAATAATGTCACAAAGTATGAGGTGGCTATTTTTGTGGGCATGACATCAAAGAAACTCGAGGCGGATAAGATCACCTTGAATATGGATTCTTGACTAGTGGTTAGCCAGTTCTTAGGGATGTTTGTAGCTAGGGATCGAAAGATGAAGGGGTATCTAGAAAGGCTAAAAGAAGAGTGCTTAAAAGTTTCAAAGTTCAATATCAGACAAATAGATATAAATAAGAATGATGATGTTAATGCTATGGCCATACTAACATCCATACCAGAGGCCAACCGCTTCCGAGTAGTGTCGATTATAATAATGGAAAAAGAAATTTTGAAGGAGGTAGCAAGAATAGTCGGGTGTGTTGATGTCCCTACCAATCCATGGTTCACCTTGATCTATAACTTCCTAGAAAAGGAAAACCTACCCAAGGATCATAAACTTGCAAAAGAAATCAAGGACAAGGCAAGTCGATACATAATTGAAGTAGGTAAAATGTACAGAAGAACCACACACTAACTAGGGCTCTCGTGCATAGACAAGGAAAGAGCCAAAAGACTGATGTTTGAAGCACATGAAGGGTAGTGTGGTTCTAATTCAAGTGGAAAAAGGCTATCCCAACGGATCATCAGGTAGGGCTACTATTGGTCAACTATACTGGTAGATTGTATAAAATACACTCATTAGTTTGATAAGTTTAAAAGGTTTACCCCTTTATCACACACGCCTCCAAACACTACAAGGGTGGTAATTCCTTGGCCTTTCTACAAGTAGGGACTTGACAAAGTAGGACCTCTACCTCAAGTAAAGGGTTAAAAGAAGTTTTTACTAGTGGCCACCGTTTACTTTTCCAAATGGATTCAAGGAGAACCTTTGGGAAGAATATGGGAGGAAGAGGTGATTCAATTTATTTGAAAATCTATAATATCAGTTTAGTCTACCCAAGGATCTCGTTACCGATAACGCGAGGCAATTTATAGGTCATAACATCAAGGAATTTGCAATCAAATACAACATCAAAATGTGTCACTCAACACCATATTATCCCTAAGCCAATGGTCAGGATAGTGCAAAAAGAAGATGGGTTAAGGAGCTACTTGGGACATTGTGGGCTATCAGAACTAGTCCTCAAGGGAGCACTAATTAGACACCTTTATTCCTGGTATATGGGATAGAAGCAATGATACCAACTAAAGTTACTATAACTATTTCAAGGTTGGACTTAATAGAAAAATAGAATTATACGAGTAGAGTAATCGAAATGATTCTCAGTGAGGAAAAGAGGGACAAAGTTTTGAGGAGGATAATTGATAACTCTATGTTTTAGAGTTATTTTGTCCAATTTATTAATTATAATTGTTATGTTCTTAATGTTTTTAGTTAATTTTAAGTTCTTAAATTAATATTTATTGTTAGTTTTTTAAGGAATATATTTTTAGAGAAAATTAAAGAATTTGAATTGAAAAAAAGACTTAATTGCAAATAATAAAAGTTTAAAATTTAATTTGAATTTATATAGAGGGCATGCAATAAACCAAACTTTGTTTTTCTACGCAGAAAAGGAGTACCACCTGTGACATTATCAAAGCGCCTCACGTACCGTTAAATCCGAAAATCAATGGTGAGGATTAGGCGGGTCAGATGCAAGCACTACAAGGGCGATTGGATGCATTTCCAGATGGCACACTATTCGGCGTGCAAAGTGGGGCCCACCTGTCTACGTAGATGATTCCCTCAAAGGAGTCTCCCTCACCCACCGTCAAATCAAACCACTAATCACCTAGATCATGCGTGCATCTGATGCTCCATACGAGTAGAGGCCAACTATTGCACACAGACCAACGGGCATATTTCTCGTGCGATGCGGCCCACCTAATCTGCGTGTGCTCTCTCAGCCCACCTAATATGAAGCTGCCACATGTCCTATTAAAATTCCAAATGAATCAGAGCTCACCACATGTCATGCATATTGCAAAATTAAAAATCCCGAATCACCGGCTTGTTTTGCACATTTTGTCTCCACTTTTTACACGCGCTTTTGAAGAATAATTTTTGTCTCCCATTTTTTGCACGCATATTTGAAGAATATTTTTGGTATATTTTTTTGAAGCACCAAGAGGGAACACACAAAAGCCATTTTTGGCTTTTTTTGTGGTTATGGTTAGGAAGAAAAATAGAGAACGTAGAGATGAAATACTTCTGATTCTTTTTGTTGTTCTTCATTTAATGTTCCTTAAATGTCTTAATATTTTTGTATTGTAATTTTAATATTTGCTAATTTAATTGTTCTAGGGTTTCCATGTAACTTACATTATGAAGCTTGGATTAATTATTTTTGAATGATTTATGAGATGTTTAATTTGTTTATTCTATTTGTGCTTAATGCTTTTGATTGTTGGAAGATTAATCAATTGATCTGTGATACTTAAATAAACTTGGAAAAGGCATTTTTGTGTGTTGCTCATGGATAGAATAACATATATATATAAGGGATAGGAATATACCTTTATTGTACATGTAGCTATTTGAGAACATTGAACTTAATGGATCTTGGTGAATTTAATTCTCATAGGAATATAATGAATTATTTTAGCGAGATGTGTCTATTTGTTATCGGAAGAGACATATGGATAAATTAGGAGTACATGGTTGACAAATTAAATGTGAGAACATAAATCAAGAGAAAATAATATGATTCAAGTGGATTAATTTGGTGAAACTACAATCCTAGAATTTTCTTATATATTGTTATCAAAAATCAGTTTAGTTAACTCCATCCAAATTTTGATTGTTTGGATAAAATTAGATTGAAACAATTTTAGTACTTAACAAATATTAGTAAAAATCTCCATGGGAAATCATTTGCACAGAAAGGTGGGCCTCACTCTATGCACCGAACTGTGCAGACAGGTGGACCCCACTCTACGCACCTAACAGTGTGCCAACTGAAAACGCATCCAATCTCCCTTGTAGCGCTTGCATCTCAGTTGCTTGATCCTCACCGTTGATTTTTTGATTTGATGGTACATGAGGCGTATTTATAATGTCGCGCTTGGTACTCCTTCTTTGCGCAGAAAAACAAAGTTTGGTTAATTGCATTTAATCCCTCTATATTAATTCAAATTAAATTATAAACTTTTTTCATTTACAATTAAGATCTCTTTTAATTCAAATTATATTTTTAACTTTTATTATTTGAAATTAAGTCTTTTTTTCAATTCAAATTCATTAATTTTCTCTAAAAATATATTCCTTAAAAAATTAACAGTAAATATTAATTTAAGAACTTAAAATTAACTAAAAACATTAAGAAAATAGCAATTATAATTAATAAATTGAACAAAATAACTCTAAAACATACAGTTATCAATAATCAATTAGAAAATAAAAGTATCAAATTATTACAAGGATGTGCATTTCAAAGTGTTCACCATAGGCAATTAGGTTCTCAAAAGGGTCGTCTCTAAGAAAAAGGAATTGATAGTCAGAAAAATGGGTGCGAATTGGGAAGGACCTTATCAAATAATTTAAATGACACATGGAGTTGCCTACTTATTAAGAAGTTTTGAGGGATCTAAGGATGGCACAAGCTGGAACACCCAACCCTTAAAAAATACAAATTTTGATGTACCTTAATTTAATACTTTTATGTACAATCGTTGTATGTATAGAAATGAAGTGAGTTCCTTCAGGAAATGGTTCTATCCCAAAAGTCTCCTACAATTATATGCTACGGGTTGATCACCGTGATTAAGAACCTAGTAAACTATTCTGACACTTGCAGAAGTTACAGGTTGATCACTTCGGTTAGGAACTAGGTAGAGCTTCCTCTCTTACTATTATATGTCATGGGGTGATCACCTCGGTTAAGAATAAGGTAGACTTCCCTGACACTTGTAAAATTCACAATTTGATCACCTCAACCAAGAACCAAGTTGGCGCTCTTACAATGAAGTGAGAAATGAGCACTTTGGTAAGGAACTAGGTAGAGCTCCCTCTCCGATTATTATATGTCATGGGATGATCACCTTAGTTAAGAACCAAGTAGATCACTCTAACACTTGCAAAAGTTCCGAGTTGATCACCTCAATCAAGAGCCAGGTTGGCACTTTGACAAAGAAAGGAGAGTTGAGTACCTCGGTTAGGAACCAGGTAGATCTCTTTCTTTTCCTATTATATGTCACAGGCTGTTCACCATAGTTAAGAAAAAATTAGACCCCCCTCATATTTGTAGAGCTCTTCCACTAATTAACGAGAAAATACACATGAAAAAATACAACAGTCGAGCATAGCAAAACCTTCTATTAAGAATATTTTTATTGTTCGAACTTACAACACTTGTGAAATTTTATTAATACATGACTCTACCTCTTGAAAAAAAAAACTTGATCACAACAGATGAAGTGTGTGCAATGAATATGCAAGTATATGTATTGTTAAAAGTCTTATAATGATAAGAAAACATCGTTCCCACAAAAATTATTTTATTAGAAACTAATTTTTAAAACTAAAAAAATAAAAATCAATTTTTATTTTTGTGTTTTCATATTTTAAGGAAGCAAAATTAAAATAACTAAAAGTATATAGCAATAATTAATTAAATTAGATTTGGTAACTAAAAAAATATATGAGAAAATATCTAGGAATAATTAATCCCCCAATTTTCTAAACATATGAATCACTAAAATCCCCCCAAAATAATTATCAATTATTAACATGATCAATTGAATCTAAGTTAGCATGTATTCCACTCTCAAATAAACTACACATCATATGGTAATTAATTTAATCACACTCTCATTCCAATTAAATTACATAATGCTTATTAAGTTCATCAATTATGGATCACATACATAAGAATCATACATCTATGTCTAGAAACTATGCATGTTATTTAATCAAGAAAAAAATTAAATAATTCTCTCAAATCTATTTAATTGCCTCTATAGATAAATTGTTGGCCAAACTATTAATAGCATACAAATCAGATTAAATAATATAATTAAATTAAAAGTATAATTAGGGTAAAATATTATATCATCACATTATGAAAATTTGGTTCATAAGATCCCTAGATTATTAAATTAAACATACATAAAATTGTCCATAATGCTCATATTTTTCATAAAGAAAGACATAAAAATTGATAAAGAAAAGAGTAGAAGAAGAAATACAATCAATCTCTTGAATTGTAGTACTAATTTTCTTTTGAGTCTATACCAAAATTGTATCTCCTTTTCCATTTTTCTATATTTTTCTCTTTTTTTAGCAACAAAATTTGATCAAAATTATGGTAATGGTGGCTCCTTAGGGTTTATGGGGTGATTAGGGGCTTAAATACAACTCAAGTGGAATCTGGACCGTCATATCAGTTTCAAATCAAGGGCTAAGATCAAAACAAGTAAAATCAATTGTGCCAGTGATGACTGTATGAAAGTAGAGTCATTAGCGCTCTTTTTTACTTAATATTTAATTTTTTATTCAATAAATAGTATTTTTTATGGCCAAAAATATTAAAATATAATTTTTTTAGTGAAAAGGGGTGAAAATATAATTTTTTGAATTTTTTGGGATTTGTTTGGAATTTTTATGAATTTTTAACCTAAGACCAATCAGGAGCTGCCATATGGTAGGCCACGCAGGCAGAGGAACTGATGGGACTAGCCACAAAGACGCCACCCAAGCAGTGACTGTGAATCACGTTATGCCTCTAGTGAGGAGGATGAACCATGCTCCACGTGTCACAATGGCGTTCAATCCAAGTTCAAAGCTCAGTCAACCCGCCTTGCCACATGTGGTAACCCGATTGCTCGTCACGTTCCACCTGTGTGCCACGCCATCCATTTCTATGAATCACATTGCACCACGTAGTTTAATTTAATTATACTTTTAATTTAATTATATTTTTTAATCTGGTTTGTATGCTATTAATAGTTTGGCCAACATTTTATCTATAGAAGCAGTTAAATAAATTTGAGAGAATTATTTAACTGTATGTCTTGATAAAATAACATGCATAGTTTCTAGGCATAGATGTATGATTCTTATGTATGTGATCCATAATTGATGAACTTAATGCATAGTATGCAATTTAATTAGCATGAGAGTGTGATTAAATTAATTACTATATGGTGTGTAGTTTACTTGAAAGAAGAATACATTCTAGCTTAGATTCAATTGTTCATATAATGAATTGATAATTATTTTGGGAGGATTTTAGCTATTCCCATGTTTAGAAAATTAGGGGATTGAGTATTTTTAGATATTTTCTCATATATCTTTATAGTTACCAAATCTGATTTAATTAATTATTGTTATATACTTTTAGTTATTTTAATTTTGCTTCCTTAAATTATAAAAACACAAAAGTAAAAATTGATTTTTATTTTTTTAAGTTTTAAAAATTAGTTTCTAATAAAATAATCTTTGTAAGAACGATCTTTTCTTATCATTATATTATTTGTTGCAATACGTATACTTACGTATTCATTGCACACACTTTGTGTGTGACGATCATCATGCTAATGACAACGTGATACATGGAACACAGAATTCACTAGACGAATAAGAGCACAACGCGTGACAGGGGAGACTAGTCCAAGTCAACACATGTTGAGTCAGCACCATACAGTGCAATGTGATTTACGGGAAAAAATGGCGTAGCACATGGTTGGAATTGTTGGACAAGTAGATTGGTGACACGTGTCGTGAAGGTTTGACCGTGATTAAACTCGAATTGAATGTCCTTCCGACACATGGCATGTAGTGTGTCGCTCCACACACACAGCTATCAACGATTTGTTGTCCTTGCTTATGTGGTAGGCCATGTGGCAGCTTCTAATTGGTCTTGCTTTAAAAATTGATAAAAAAATCCATAAAAATCCCAAAAAAAATCCAAAAACTATATTTGCACCACTTTTCATTAAATTTATGTGCACTAATAAGTGTAGGTTCATAGTCATCACACCCCAAAACTTAACTCTTTACTTGTCCTCAAGTAAAGCCAAGTATAACTAAATAAAATAACATAGGTAGTGTATATATATATATATATATTAATACATGCATATTTCACAAAAACTATCCCTCTCAAAAGTCGTACAATTCTATGATAAGAATATTCACATATTCATCAATCAACATTCTATCAATACAAGGATATGAAAGATTTTTGACAAAATGATTCATGTGTGTGTTGCACATAATATCATCCAATGCACTCATGAAATCAACCTATACGAGTATGCTAATAAATTCAATCTTAGAATAAGTCTCATAAGTCTATTTTTCACATCCATCTCCACTAATATAAATATACACTTAGCTAAAGATCAATAAGGACTTTACATGGTTGTAATGTACGACATCCATGAGGGGTCGATAAATGACAAAATTTAGGCTCTTTCCACACCTTAGCATTCTTTTTGTTTCTCATGCACTTTTTAACATCAATTAAGATTTTACATGATATTTTAGTGTACCATTTTCTTGTCATTCTTGTCATATTCTTTTATTCTACATTTTTTTTCTTTGTTTGTAACTTCACAACACCCTCAAATTTATTTTCTTTTCCTTTAGAGGGATAGTTGTGTTGTGAATTTCACTTTTTTCTCTCTCTCTCTCTCTCTCTTTTTAGCACCGTTGTAGGGAATTATATATATTAAAAATTAATAATTTTTATTATTATTTTTATTTTTAGTTACTCTTCTTAATTTATTTTTCTTTACTTTAATTTTAATTTTAATTTACTTATTTTTTTAGTGACTTATTTATTTTAGTTAATTTATTTAATTTATTTTTTTTAACATTAATTTATTTATTTAGTTGTTTATTTTTTATTTTTTTTTATTTTTTTATTTTTTTATTTCGACATATCCTTTAGTATGGTAGAAACATAGTTAAGTCTATTGCATGAGTAGAGTTCGTGAGAGAGAAATCTTATCTTTAGATCTTGAAATTGAGCATATTTTGAGATCAATTAGAAAACAAGTTGTCACCCAAGAGGAAAAAATGGCTAATCCATTACAAATAAACAATAACTAGCTAAACTTGAGTAATCAAATGCTTTTGGTAGATGATAAAGATAAAGCTATGAATGGATATGCAATACCTATATTGAAAGGGATGAAGCCAAGTATTACAAGGCCAAGCATTCAAGCTAATCAGTTTGAATTAAAGCCAATGATTTTTTAAATGCTACATACAATTGGACAATTCAGCGGATTACCAACAGAGGATCCTCATCCTCATCTTCATCTCAGATTATTTATTGAAGTTATAGGTTCATTTAAGTTCAATGGTGAGACCGAGGAGGAATTTAGGCTTAGATTGTTACCTTACTCTTTACCAGATCGTGCTCAAGTTTGGCTAAAGACTTTACCATCTGATTCCATTACAACTTAGAATGGTTTAGTAGAGAAATTCTTGATGAAATATTTCCCACCAACAAAGAATGCCAAACTTAGGAATGACATTACTTCCTACCAATATCATGAAGGAGAATCTTTATATGAAGCATGGGAAAGATTCAATGAATTGCTAAGGAAGTGTCCTCATCATGGTATTCCTTCTTGGATTCAAATTGAGACTTTTTATAATGATCCCAATGCTCAAACAAGAACTATTATTGATGCATCTGCTAATGGAGTTTTGCTAGCCAAATCTTACAATCAAACTTATGATTTACTTGAGAAAATGTCTAGCAATAATTATCAATGACCAATCACAAAATGACAGCCACAATAAAAGTAGCCGAAGTACACGAGGTAAATGATATCACAACACTTACAACTTAAGTGTAATCTTTGGTTAATCTTTTGAAAGCTAAAAACTCGACAATGAGTATAAATAAAGTCCAAATTTAGGAGTGTCGTATGTGTTTTGTGGAGGAGCACATATGTTTGATAATTGTCCAAATAATCCTGAATCCCTATGCTATGTGGGTAATACGAATCGAAACAATAATCCATACTCAAACATAAATAACCCAGGATGGAAACATCATCTAAATTTCTCTTGGAGTAGTAACAACAATCAAAGTGGTAACCAATTCAACCACTAATCATTTCCACCACTTGGTTTTTAACAACCACAGCAATCATAAGCACAAGAGAAGAAGTCACCTACTGAGAACAATGCAAATGCCTTAATGGGGATGATGAAAGACTTCATCCAATCAGTAAATACAAAAGTTTCCACCAAAGAGGCTTTAATTTAAAATTTGGAGAACCAAATGGGACAACTTTCTTAGGCCATAAACCAAAGGCCTCAGGGTAACCTTCCAAGTGACACAATTGTTAACACAAGAAGAAAAGGTTAGGACCAATGAAATGTCATAGCCTTGAGGAGTGGTAAACCTTTAGAACAAGAACATAAGATAGAAAAGGATGATGAGAAACATGGATAAGGAGGAACTAGTAGATAAAGAAAGCACTGAAAATGAAATAATTCAACAAAAGAAAAACAACCTTTATAAACTCACTATTACTTTCCCTCAAAGATTGCAAAAGCAAAAGTTAGATACATAGTTTTCAAAATTTATGGAAGTCTTCAACAAGCTGCACATAAACATACCATCAAAGAAAAGGAGGCTTAGAGATCATGAAATAATAACTTTGACTGAAGGTTGTAGCCCCATCCTTGATAGAAAAATACAACAAAAATTGAAAAATCCAGGTAGTTTTGACATCCCTTATACTATTAGGAACATCTATTTTGGCAAGGCACTATGTGACTTGGGTTGTAGCATTAACCTTATGCCATTATCTGTCTTCAAGATATTGAGGGTTGGTAAAGCCAAACCCACTTCAGTAACATTCCAAATGCAAAATAGATCAATTAAGAGACCTCGGGGTGTGGTAGAATATTTTCTAGTAAAAGTAGAAAAATTCATCTTTTCGACGGACTTCATTATGCTAGATATGGAAGAAGAACGTGATATTCCTATCATACTTGGTCGTCCATTCTTAGCAACCAGAAGGGCACTCATTGATATACAAAAATATGAACTTACAATAAGAGTGCAAGATGAACAAGTAATATTTAAAGTTTTTAAAGAATCTGAACCCCTTGATATTGATAATGCTAATGAATGTTTAAGGATAAATGTTACTGATTGTGGGAATCTGAACCCCTTAAAAGAATCTATTGATTTTAACATATGTTGCTGTAAACAAGGGAATAAACTCACTAGAAAACAATTCAATCTATTATAACTTTGAAAGTATGGCATCGAAGGTTGATATTATGAACATGTGCATAAAAATTTAAATCAATCCAATCAAAACTAGCAAACATATCACGTGATTAATGTAAGTATCTTAACAAATATATTACATTCCTTATCCTAGTAATGATAACCAATTTTTATCATTGAGTTCATATGTTTCATATCAAGCATGCATGTATTTAGTTTCCATATATTTGTTAATTTCTACCCAAATTATGATTAAAAACATCCTAACAAAAAAATTTCAAAAATTTAAAATGCATATTAAATACTTAAGTAGAGAATAAATTTCCTTCCTCCAAACTTAAATTGCACATTTTCCCTAATTTGCACATATAAATATGAAAAAGTAAAAGGAAAGAAAACTCTCTTAGTCATGCCACACCACATCTGTCGCTGAAATACTCAATCTTGTTGTGTCATTGCTCTCCACATTTATTCACCTACAAAACAAAAATAATATAAATATAAATAAAATAACATTGGGTTGCCTCCTAACCAATGTTGTTTTTAACGTCCTTGACTAGACAGCCATATCACGTCCTAAGGCACATCCCTTTGTATCCATTTACTTTTGAGTTTGCCTAGAAACAGTTTGAGTCTTTTCTTGCCCTCAAATAAAGCCTAGTATAACTAAATAAAATAACATAGATAGTATATTCATAAATATACTTCTATTAGTATATGAATATTTCATGACAACTATCCCTCTCAAAAGTCATACAATCCTCTAATGAGGAGGTTCACATATTCATTCATTAATGTTCCATCAATACAAGGATATGCATGGTTTTTAACAAATTGATTCATGTGTGTGTGTGCTACACATGATATCATCCAATGCATTCATGAAATCAACCTATATGAGCATGCAAATCAATTCAATCTTAGAATAAGTCTTATAAGTCTATTTTTCACATCCCTCTCCACTAATATAAATATGCACTTAGCTAAAGATCAATAAGGACTTTACATGGTTGTAATATAAGGCTTAGGTGAGGGTTCGATAAATTAAGACATTTAGGTTCTTTTCACACCTTAGCTTTCTTTTTGTTCATCATGCACTTTTTAACTACAATTGAGCTTTAACTTGGTATTTCAGCGCACCCGTTTTTGTCATTCTTTTCATATTCTTATATTCCATATCTCTTTTTTTTTGTAACTTCACAAAACCCTTAAAATTATTTTCAATTCTATTTTCTTTTTCGTTAGAGAGATAATTGTGTTGTGAGTTTTTCTTCTTCTTCTTCTTTTCTTTTTTAATAGGAGGTATTACATTTCATCTTACTCTAGCATAACACATGATTGTATTTTTTTTTTCTTTTCATACAAGCTAAAGGTGTAAGGGTAAAGGTAGTACTTATTAGTTAGACATTAAATGTGGCTTAAAGATATGAAAGGCTCTTTGTTAGGATCAAATGGGTGACTAAAGATATTAACAATGGTTAGCTTGCACAACTACAAAACTGGGTATATAAGTCGATACGTAAAGTCGGTTTTTTCCAAAACCCGACTTTAAATTAGTTTAAAGTCGGTTTGATAAAGAACCGACGCTATCCACGTAGGACGTAGCGTCGGTTGATGTGTCAAACTGACGCTATGCGTGGACGTAGCGTCGGTTCTAGGTGTGAACCGACGCTATCCTACGTGGATAGCGTCGGTTGACACCTGGAACCGACGCTATCCACGTAACATAGCGTCGGTTGGACACGTCAACCGACGCTACACACGTGGATAAATATTTTCTCTTCTTTCTTCCCAGACAGAAACTATTTTCAGCGTTTCAGAACTCTAAAAAATCGAAAACGTCCTCCTCCATTTCTCCTCCACTCTTTCTCATTTTTCGGCCACCTACGACTACCATTTCCAATATCGGTTAGTGAGTTTTCTTCCTCTCTAACTAATCTTTTAGATCCCCTATTATTCATATTTTTTTCTGTTATTATGTGTTATTATTTATATGTATAGATTGTTGTATTATATATGTAGGTTTCTATTATAACATAAGGAGAAGAATATGACGATCTTGAATAAAATAGAACAAAACCATGGTAATTTTTCTGTTATTAATTAATATTTTATTTTTCAAATATTTGTATTATTTGAAATATTTGCTAAACTGATATTGGTTTTTTTTTCTGCTCGAATACAGGTTGAATATGAATAAATTTAAAAAAAAAACAAAAAAAGTTAAAGTCGGTTCACCGCGTGAACCGACTTTAAACGTAAAGTCGGTTCATCCCGTGAACCGACTTTAAACGTAAATTCGGTTCACACCTTGAACCGACTTTACACTTTAAGTCATTTAATTTAAAGTCGGTTCAGCGAACCGACTTTAAATTAGTTTAAAGTCGGTTAAAACCCGACTTTAATGCTCCTTTTTGTAGTAGTGTTGAAAGGCTCAATCGATCCAAATAAGCCCTAAATCATATATCCTGCTAAATACTATTCAAAATTTTGCATTAAGAGATGATCAAATAGATTCCAAAACCTGATAGATCTCATCGACTCGCATAACTCACTACATCCTAGGTTAGATTGCCATTAGAGTGTGATTAAATTAATTACTATATGATGTGTAGTTTACTTGAGAGAGGAATACATCCTAGGTTAGATTCAATTGATCATATAACTAATTGATAATTATATTGGGGAGATTTTAGCGATTCGCATGTTTAGAAAATTAGGGAATTAAGTATTCCTAGATATGTTCTTGATGAGCGAAAACCGGCATCACCGATTCTTGCCAATACTTTGGTTTTAATATTTATAAAACTCTCGCAAGTGCACGAATCATTTCGTAGAAAATGATAAGTATACTCCCAAGGTCGATCTAAGGAAGGAATGTATGTGGTTTTTAATTTATTATTCAAACTTTTAAAAACGAAATTAAATCCTAAACATCCTGTCACAATATTTTGGGTTTTTGTGTTTTAATCTAGATACATAAAAAATAAACATAGATTCAATAAATATTTATGCAAATTTTATCATTTATAATGGCGGAGTATTTATGGATATAATAACTAAGTTAATTATGCTTGCTCATATTATTTAGGTTATTAAAGATATGAATTGATATTTATTGATTCTCCCTTTTTTGTATGAACACCACCTTTGGTGGGGTTAGATATTCTTTGTTAACTAAACAAATCAATTAACACCTATGGGTGGGGTTGATAACTAATTTGATTAATTAAATTAATTCCTTTTTCTAAGAGATTGAAAATGAACCATTTAAATGTCACCTTTGGTGGGGTTAGACAGTTTAAACTTTATTCAAGGTGTCCAAATTAAACCAAAGAATTTAGTTATCCGAGTACTAACTTTCAAGTTTTAAAATCACTACTGAAAACATGTCGTCAATACATTTTCAGATAATAATTCTTATAAAAACTTTTGAAATAGAGCTTCACTCTAACTACCGGGCGATTGTGCCATCAAATAAAAGAGCACTACTCTAAATCAGACCGGATAACTAAACCTTAAAATCTAATTTTCAGGTTTAAGTTTGTAATGAAAAATAATATATTTCTCTCTAACATTCTTAATATAAAATCACGAATAAAAATAAAATCAATTCATTTTAGAGATTTTTACCTATTTAATATTTCGCAAGCATAACAACGTTATTATTACATCATGTTTACTAAATAGCCAGCACAGTTAAATTTAATCATAGAAAAATTAAATATAACATGTAAGAATAAAGCATAAAAAAATAACTGTAAAGAAAATAAAATCCTTACAGAACTTCGACGCTATTCCCGTTGATGGAAAAACTCCAAGCGGAATTTGCACTTCCATTTATTGAATCAAAAAGCTAATAAATTACATAAACATAACTAGTTCTTCCCAAAAAAGGAAGAACTCTAAAACTAAGAAAAATTAACTAAGAAAAGCTAAAAACTAAGAAAAACTAAAAATCTAAGAAAATAGAGAAAGAAAGAGAGAAAAGAATGTATTTGGAGGTGTTGAAGGTATATTTTGAAGTGAAGGGAAGGGGGTATTAATAGGTGAGGATGGAGAGAAAAAATGAGTAAAAAAATGTTAAAAAAATGTAAAAACGCGTAATGGAAATGCTGAGGTCATTAATGACGTTAGCATGATGTCATGGGGCGGCTGTACGTGAAAAATGGGGCGAAAAGGCGTCGGCGTGCGCGGAAGGGGCTGCTGGGCGCGCGGGGGGCTGTCGCTGTGCACAGCTCGGCGCGCGTGGACAGTGGCCGTGCACTGGGGTGCACGTGGAAGGGAAGTCTGGCGCGCTGAGGCGCGCACGGATTGGGGCTCTAGGGCGCGCGGGCGTGGGCGCGCGGCTGGGCAACTGGGCGCGATTTTCTCCTTTTTGACATTTTTGACCTTTTTGACCCATTTTGTCCAATTTTTCCATGTTTGTTGACCTTTCCCCATTTATTTATTGATATATTTGTGATGTATTGCTTCAAGTATTCCTCTTTGAGTCTTTAAGTTACGTTTTTAAGCCAAAATACCTGAAAAACAATAAAAATACCCGTGATTCCGAAAAAGACAAATTTATATAAATATATGATAAAACATATAA
The DNA here is from genome assembly GCA_037013495.1 of Hippophae tibetana. NCBI lineage: Eukaryota > Viridiplantae > Streptophyta > Magnoliopsida > Rosales > Elaeagnaceae > Hippophae > Hippophae tibetana. The sequence goes on along the minus strand of CM072807.1, from coordinate 23,941,236 downwards.
ATATATATATATTTTTAATCAATTAATATGCATAAAATCATGGTTATTTTAGTGCTTTTTGAGCACTCATCCGTTCTCATATATCTTTTTAGTCACAAAATCTGATTTAATTAATTATTGCTATTTAGTTTTACTTATTTTCTTTTAGTGACTTGTTTATCTATTTATTCTAGTTAATTTCTTTTATTTATTTTCTTTACTAATTTATTTATTTGTTTACTTTACTTTATTTATTTAGTATTGTAGAAACATATTTGAGTTTATTGCATCAGTAGAATTCGTGAGGAAAAGTTTTACCTTTAGATCTTAAAATTGAGCATACTTTGAGATCAATTAGAAATCAACAAGTCATCCAAGAGGAAGAAATGGCTAATCCAATGAGCTAAACTTGAACAATCAAATCCTTTTGATGGATGATAGAGATAGAGCTATGAATGAATATGCAATACTTACGTTGGAAGGGCTGAATCCAAGTATAACATGGCCAAATATTTAAGCTAATTAGTTTGAACTAAAGCTAGTGATGTTTGAAATGCTACAAACAGTTGGAAAATTCAGTACATTATGAACAGAGGATCTAAATCTTCATCTCAAATTGTTTATTGATGTTGTAGCTTCTTTTAAGTTCAATGGTGTGACCGATGAGGCATTTAGGCTTAGATTGTTTCCTTACTCTTTACGAGACCGTGCTCCCACTTGGCTAAACTCTTTGCCACCTGATTCCATTACAACTTGGAATGGTTTGGCGAAGAAATTCTTGATGAAATACTTCCCACCAACAAAGAATTCCAAGCTTAGGAATAAAATTACTTCCTACCAACAACATGAAGGAGAATCTCTATATGAAGCATGGGAAAGATTCGAGGAATTATTAAGAAAGTGTACTCATTATAGTATTCCTTCTTGAATTGAAATGGAGACTTTTTATAATGGTCTCAATGCTTACACAAGAACTATTGTTGATACATCTGCTAATAGAGCTTTGCTATCCAAATCTTACAATCAAGCTTATGATTTACTTGAGAAAATGGAAAGCAATAACTATCAATGGCCAATGGACAGAATGATAGCCACAAGAAGTGTAACTGGAGTGCATGAGGTAAATGATGTCACATCACTTACACCTCAAATTTCATCTTTGGTTAATCTTTTGAAGGTTCAAAACTCGCCAGCGAGTATAAACCAGGTCCAAGATTCAGAAGTGTCATCTGTGTTTTGTGGAGGAGCTCATTTGTTTGATAATTGTCCAAATAATACTGAATCCATTTGATATATGGGTAATGTGAATCAGAACAATAATCCATACTCGAACACATATAACCCAGTATGGAGACAATATCCAAATTTCTCTTTATAGTATTAACAACACTCAAGGTGGTAATCAATTCAACCATCAATCATTTCCACCACCTGGTTTTAAATAATCACAAGCCCAAGAGAAAAAACCACCTACTGAACAATACAAGTTCTTTTAATGGGGATGATGACAGACTTCATCCGATCAGTGAATACAAAAGTTTCAACTCAAAAGGCTTCAATTCAAAATTTGGAGACACTACTACAAAAAAGGGTATTTAAGTCGTTGTGTAAAGTCAGTTTTTGGAAATCAGATTTGATAACCAAAAGTAAATAACAATAATTAATTAAATCAGATTTGATAACTAAGTAAACATATGAGAAAATATCTAGGAATACTTAATCTCTCAATTTTCTAAATATCTAAATCGCTAAAATCCTATAATATAATTATCAATTAATTACATTATCAATTAAATCTAACCTAACATGTACTCCTCTCTCAAGTAAACTACATACCATATAGTAATTAATTTAATCACACTCTCATACCAATTAAATTGCATACTACTCATTACGTTCATCAATTATGGATCACATACATAAGAATCACACAACTCTACCTGGAAACTATACATGTTATTTAATCAAGATAAACAATTAAATAATTCTCTCAAATCTATTTATTATCTCTATAGATAAATTGTTGGTCAAAAAATTAATAGCATAAAAATCTGATTAAATAATATAATTAGATTAAAATTATAATTTGGGTAAAATATTATATCATCACATGGTAAAAATTGGGTTCATAAGATCCCTAAATCAATAAATTAACTACACATAATTCTGTCCATAAAGCTAATATTTTTCATAAAGAAAAACATCAAAATTAATAAATAAAATATTAAAATAAAAAATACAATCAATCTCTTGAATTGTAGCGCTAATCTCCTCTTCAATCTCTACCAAAATTGTATCCTCTCTTGAATTTTCCTGTATTGTTTTTCTCTTTTTAGCTCCAAGAAAAGACAAAATTATGCTAATGATGGTCCATTAGGGTTTATGGGGTGATTAGGGGCTTAAATATAGCTTAGGTGTGATTTGGACTGTCATATCATCTTCAGATCAAGGGTTGAGATCAAAACAAGCAAAACTAACAGTGCTAGCCAATCAAAGTGTGACACATGGCATACGGAATTCACTAGGTGAAAGCGACGCGTGGTAGGGAAGAACGTTCAAAGTCAACACTCACTGAGTGAGTGTCATGTGACGTAACATTATTCACGAGAAGCGATGGTGTGACGACACATGGTAGGACGGTTTGACCAATCATCAAACTCGGATTGAACGTCATGCTGACACGTGGTGTGTGGTTCATCCTCCTAACATGCAGTGTAATATGATTCGCTATCCCTACTTGCATGGTGTCTACGTGGCTTACCAAGCCAGCTCTTCTACTTCCGTGGTAGGCCATATGGCAGCTCTTGATTTTTTCAATGATACCTTATGCTCTGGTTTGCAAACGCGGTACTTAATTCTCTTCTCATGCCATATTTTTGTTTTCTTTTTGAAATTTTTAGCATTCTTATATGGACTCCACTCTGACTCATCCAATTTATGTATTTGTAATAGATTTCTCACCTCTCCATTAGACTCTTTCACTTTCATACTTGACTAGGGATGAGAGACTAAAAGTGTGGGGTAGAAAATTTATGGCCCTTCAATTTATGGTTTGAGATTAGATCCTATCGCAAAATTTTCCATAATCGCCTTTGATACACACATAAAAGGCATATCCTCCAAAAAACTCACACAGTCCATAATATCAACCTTTGATTCCATACTTTCAATGTTAAAACTGGTTAAGTTGTTTTCTAGTGAGTTTATATCCTTCTTCATAGCATCATGTGTAACAGTCTTAAGTGTGGGCGATTCAATAGATTCTTTTGATTTTTCCCCACAATCAGTAACATTTATCCCTAAGCATTCATGAGCAATTATCAATATCAAGGGGTTAAGATGCTTTAAAAAATTTAAACATTACTTTTTCATCTTGCATGATATGAATGTTATGGTCCTCCTCCATGTCTAGCACAATGAAGACTGCCAGAAAGATGAATTTGTCTATTTTTACAAGCACATCTTCAACAACATCCCAAGGTATCTTCATTGATATATATGTTATTTGTAATGTTATTGAAGTAGGTTTGGCTTTACCAATCCCTAATCTCTGGAAGACTTATAATGGCATAAGGTTAATGCTAGAACCCAAATCACACAATGCTTTCTCAAAGTGGATGTTCCCAATAGTGCAAGGGATGTCAAAACTACCTAGACCTTTCGACTTTTAGGGTAGTTTTCTAGCAAGGATGGCATTATAATCTTCAGTTAAGATTATTATTTCATTATCTGTAAGCCTCATTTTCTTTGATAGTATATCCTTTATGAATTTGGCATAAGATGGAAATTTTTTAAGTGCCTCTACAAATGGTATGTTTATGTGTAGCTTCTTGAAGAAATTAAGAAACTTTAAAAACTGTGTATCTAACTTTTTCTTTTGCAATATTTGAGAGAAAGGAATAGTGGGTTTGTAGAGGGTGTTTTTCTTTGGTGAAAATATTTCCTTTTCAGTGCTCTCTTTATCCTCTAGTTTATCCCCATCCTTGTTAATTTCCTGTTTCTCCTAATCCTTTTTATGTCTTATGTTCTTGTTCTAAAGTTTTACCACTTCTAAAGGATACTACATTGCACTAGTCCTTACTTTCTCTTCAAGGGCTTACAATTGTGTCACTTGGGTGGTTACCTTGAGGCCTTTGACTTATATCATGAGAAACTTACCCCACTTGGTTCTCCAAATATCGAATTGAAGCCTTTTGAGTTGACACTTTGCATTAAATGATCGGATGAAGTCTTTCATCATCCCTATTAAGGCATCTGTATTGTCCTCAGTATGTGGATTCTTCTCTTGGGTTTATTATTTATGTGGTTGTTGAAAACCAGGTGGTGGAAATGATGGACGATTGAATTGATTAACATCTTGATTTTTGTTATTCCAAGAGAAATTTGGATGTTGTCTACATCCTGAGTTATATTTGTTTGAGTATAGATTATTGTTTTGATTCACATTACCCACATAAAATATTGATTCAGGATTATCTAGACAATAATCAAAACAAATAGGCTCCATCACAAAACACACACAACGCCCTTGAATCTTGGACTTGGTTTATACTCGCTGGCGAGTTTTGAACCTTTAAAAGATTTACAAAAGATGATACTTGAGTTGTAAGTGTCATGATATCATTTACTTCATGTATTCCAATTACTCTTCTTATGGCTATCATTATGTCCATTAATCATTGATAATTATTGCTAGCCATTTTCTTCTCTATGCTTCTAATAATAATAAAATATGTGTCTAAATTAAAAATAAATAAAAATAAACAACTAAATAAATAAATTAAATTTAATAAATAAATAAATAAGTCAGTAAAAAAAATAAGTAAATTAAAATTAAAATTAAAGTAAAGAAAAATACATTAAGAAAAATAACTAAAATAAAAAACACTATTAATTTCGAATATTTATAATCCCCGACAACGATGCCAAAAACTTAATAGGGACACAAAAAATGTTTGTAATGAATACGCAAGTATATGTATCGTAACAAGTAATATAATGATAAAAAAAGATTATTCATACAGAGAATATTTGATTAGAAACTAATTTTTAAAATGAAAAAAATAAAAATCAATTTTTTTGTGTTTTATATTTTAAAAAAGAAAAAAGAAAAAAACTAAAAGTAAATAGTAATAATTAATTAAATCGGATTTAGTAACTAAGAAGATATATGAGAAAATATAAATGAATACTTAATCCTCCAATTTCCTAAACATATGAATCACTAAAATCCCGTCAATATAAGTATCAATTATTTACCTGATCTATTAAATCTAACTAAGCAAGTATTCTTCTCTTAAGTAAACTACACACCATATAATAATTAATTTAATCACACTCTCATACCAATTAAATTGCATACTACTCATTAAGTTCATCAATTATGGATCACACACATAACAATCATACATCTCTACCTAGAAACTATGCATGTTATTTAATCAAGACAAACAATTGAATAATTCTCTTAAATTTTTTTAATTACCTCTATAGATAAATTGTTGGCCAAATAATAATAGTATAAAAATCAGATTAAATAATAATTATAATTGGGGTAAAATTTTAGATTATCATATGGTGAAAATTAGGTTCATAAGATCCTTAGATTAATAAAATAACTAGACATAATTTTGTCCATAATGCTCATATTTTTCATAAAGATGACATAAAAATTGATATAGAAATGAGTAGAAGAAGAAATACAATCAATCTCTTGAATTGTAATACTAATTTTCTCTTGAATCTCTACCAAAATTGTATCTCTTTTTAATTTTTTTTATATTTTTCTCTCTTTTTAGCTTAAAAAAATAATCAAAATTATGCTAATGGTAACTCCTTAGGGTTTATGGGATGATTATGGGCGTAAATATAGCTCAAGTGGAATCTGCACCATTAGATTAACTTCATATCAAGAATTGAGATCGAAACAAGCAAAATCAATTGTTCTAGCAAATGACAGCACGATATGTGGCATACAAAATTCACTAGGTGAATAAGAGCATGATGTGTGGCATGAGAAACCGATCCAAGTGAACACATGCTAAGTTAGCACCATGCAACGCAATGTGATTCACGGTAATAGATGGTCTGGCGTATGGGTGGAATAGCTGGATGAGCAGAGTGGTGACACGTGTGGTGAAGATTTGATTGCCCTTAAACTTGAATTGAATGTCGTGCCAACACGTGGCACACGGTGTGTCGCTCCTAACATCCAGCAATCTACGATTCATTGTCCCTACTTGCATGGTATCTGCATGGCTTGCCTAATCAGTTGCTCTTCTTATATGGTAGGCCACATGGTAGCTTCTGATTAGTCATGTGTTAAAAATTTCTAAAAAACCCATAAAATTTTCAAAAATTATATTTTCACCCCTTTTCACTAAAATGTTTATATTTTAATATTTTTTGCCCCAAAAATACTATTTATTGAATAAAATAAGTAAATATTAAGTAAAAATTATATTAATGACACTATTTTCAAAGAGTCATCACTCCTCAAGTGCTTAGACACACAACTGATGTTGATCATGAGTCTCCTCCACCAAAGGTAATAGCTCGGCCTAAATCTTGATAATTTTCTTCTATACATTGATCATTATTTTAGAAGGGATGGAGTTCAATGTGAGCACAAAATTGATTTTCCAAATCTATCCCTTGCATAAAAAGGTAATAGACCATCCTTGGTGAAGGTTTAGAATCTTATAATTTAGTTTTTGATTCTTCTAGCATAGCCTATTTTTATTGCACTTCCATGATCAAGCCTTGCAAAGCTTCCTTCATCCTCTTAGTTTTTGCCCTAGTAATTGGACCGCATATTCCTTACAAAGGATATTGAGAATATTTGGGAACATCAACTTGATTAGCACCTTGATCTCCATTATTCATTTCCTCTTTGAAAAGATTCATTCTCGAATCACCTACATCAAACAAAGAAAAATCAGTGACATTAAAAGTTGCACTAACATTACCATAGTCACTTGGCATATCTATCTTCTAAGCATTTTCATTGATTCTTTCCAATATTTGAAAAGGTCCCCCTCCTCGAGGATAGAATTTTTTTTTGTTCTGTGGGAAACCTCTCCTTACGCATGTGCACACAAACCTAATATCCAAGTCGGACAAAAACCTTCAACCGCCCCTTATTGGCTTGCTTAGCATATTGCTCATTCTTCCTTTCAATGTTGGCACGAACTCTAGCATGTAAATCCTTCAAAAAATCTACTTTTTTACAATCAAGATTAGCATGGTCATTAGTAAGGAAAGGTAAAATATCAATAGGTGTTAAAGGATTAAAACCATAAACAACTTCAAAAGGAGAAAATGAAGAAGTAGAATGAACAATCCTATTATATGCATAATCAATGTGTGGCAAACACTTCTCCCACTGCCTTATATTCTTTTGAATGATAGCGCGCAACAAAGTAATGAGTGTCCTATTAATTACTTAGTTTGACCATCCGTTTGAAGATGTCAAACAGTAGAAAATTACAGTTTAGTTCTTAATTTATTCCATAAAGTGCGCCAAAAATGACTTAGGAACTTAACATCTCTATCACTAATTATTATCTTAGGTAACCCATGCAAATAAACCACTTCTTTAAAGAACAAATCAGCAATATGTGTTGCATCATTGGTTTAAGAACATGCAATAAAATGAGCCATTCTACTAAACCTATCAACAAAAAAATTGATGATATCCTTACCACTTTGAGACCTTGGTAATCCTAAAAAAAATCCATAGATATATCAATCCAAGGTTTATTAGGTATAGGTAAAAGGGCATACAAGCCATGTGGTTTAACTTTACATTTTGCTTGCCTACATATAATGCCCATTTCACAAACAGATTGCATATCATGCTTCATATTAGGCCAATAAAAATATTTACATAAAATATCTTAAGTCTTTAGAACACTAAAGTGACCCATCAAACCTCCTCCATGACTTTCCCTAACAAAATAAATATGCACACATAATTTATCTTTCTTGAATAGAAATCCTTTATGCCTATAAAAATCACCAGAAGCATACTTATCACATGCATTCCATACTTGGAAAAAATCAGAATCATTAGCATACAATTCCTTAAGCAATTCAAAACCAAGTAATTTAGTTTACAATGAAGTAATAAGTACCTCCTAGACAATGCATCAGCCACAACATTGTCCTTCCGATGCTTGTATTTGATTATATAAGGAATTGTTTCTATAAACTCCAATCACTTAGCATGTCTTTTATTAAGCTTACCTTGGGTCTTCAAAAACTTCAAACTCTCATAATCGGAATGAGTGATGAATTCCCTTGGCCATAAGTAATGTTTCCATGTTTAAAGAGTTTTCACTAATGCATAAAGCTCCTTGTCGTAAGTAGGATAATTCAACACTTCCCCACTTAGCTTTTCACTAAAATATGCAATTGGTTTGGAATCCTACATTAAAATAGCTCCTATGCTAATCCCTGATGCATTACATTCTATCACAAAAGCTTTATCAAAGTTAGGCAAACACAACAAAGGTACATTTTTTAGTTTATCATTTAAAGTGTTAAACGCTTGATCACGCATATCATCCCACTTAAAAATAACATTATTTTTAATAAGTTCATTCAAAGGTGCAACAATAGAACTAAAATATTTAACAAACCTTTGGTAAAAACTTGCTAAACCATGGAAACTTCTTAGCTCATTCACACTCTCAGATGTAGGACAATCCCTTATTACCCTTTACCTTTTCTTCATCAACACTAATACCCTATGAACTAACAACAAATCCAAGAAACACAGCAGATTCCATGCAAAATGTGGACTTTTTAAGATTAGCATACAACTTGTTCTCTCTCAGCACACTAAAAAATGCATGCAAGTGTTCCACATGTTCCTCTAAATTTTTTCTATAGCCTAAAATATCATCAAAGTAAACTACTACAAATTTCCCCATGAAAGCACACAAGACATGGTTCATTAACCTAATGAATGTACTAGGTGTATTATTTAAATCAAAAGGCATTACTAACCATTCATACAATCCATATTTAGTCTTAAATGTAGTTTTCCTTTCATATCCTTCTTTCATGCAAATCTAATAATAGTCATTCTTTAAGTCAATTTTAGAAAAAACAATGAGAGATATGCAACTCATCAAGCATATCATCTAACCTGGGAATAAGATTTTTATACTTTACCTTGATCTTGTTAATAGTGCACCAATCCATACATATACGCCATGTTCCATCTATCTTTGGGACTAAGATGACAAGAACCGAACTTGGGTTAAGACTCTCCCTTACAGATCTCTTTTGCATCAACTCATCCACTTGCCTTTGTATCTCATTCGTTTCCTCAGGATTAGCTTTGTAAGCAGATCGGTTTGGTATTTCAGATCCGAGTGTAAAGTCTATTTGATGCTTAATTCCTCTCAAAGGAGGTAATCCATGGGGAATTTCTTCAGGAAATAAATCCTCAAAGTCCTACAATAAAGACACAACAGCACTAGACAAAGATGAGTTAAGATCATTAGTAGAAAGATAAATATCCTTGTACATAAGTACAAGTACTTGTTGCCTTGCCACCATTACACTCTTAATCTCATGTTTTTCAACAAATGCACTCATTCTTTTATTTTCCTCTCTCAGCTCACTTCTCTCTCTTTTTTGTTCACTTTTCTCCCCTTTGTGCTCACTTTTCTCTCCTTTTTGATTTTCCTCTTGCTCACACTTTTGTTTTTCTCTCAACTTTCATTCTCTTGATATCTTAAGCTGGTCCTCATAAGCTTGCAAAGGTTAGATAGGGGATAATACAACTTTTTAGTTGTTCATTTCAAAAGAGTATCGATTTTTATACCCATCATGCATCACCCTTCTATCAAATTGCCACAGTCACCCAAGAAAAATGTGAGCAGCATACATTGGTGCCACATCACAAAGAACCTCATCCTCATACTTGCCAATTGAAAAAGGAACCCAAACTTGTTTTTTGACATTCACTTCTCTACAATCATTCAGCCATTGTAGCTTGTACGGTTTGGGATTCATTTGCCACTTCAAATTCAACTTTTCTACCAACAAAATACTAGCTACATTAGTACAACTCCCATTATCATAATAACTATGCATACCTTATCCTTCACATGGCATCTTGTGTGAAAAATATGCTCATTTTGTTCCTCATCTCCTTCACTCTTAGGTTGTATATTGAGGGCTCCCCTTGTGACAAGTAATTCCCCATGCACAAGTTCTTCCAATTCTACATGAGAACAATCCTCAAATGGTTGAATTTCATCGTCGCTTGAACTAACACTCTCAATTTCTTCATTATCATGTATAACCATAACCTTTTTTGTTTGGGCATTTAGAAGCAATATGACCAAGTTCTTGGAACCTAAAACACTTAATATCATATGACTTAGTAGGATTTTTTGTTTCAGGTTTACCTTTAGGAACAACAACTGAATTGTTTGACTTTGCTTCACCTTTTGTTCTAAAGGTAGCTTTGTTGTCCTTCCAAGTTGATTTCCACGGAGAACTAGGGGATGAACTAGATATTGAACCTTTTGGACTTGATTTTCTTATCCACTTTAATGGCTTTATTTAGTAGTTCTTCCATTTCTACACAATGTTGCAATTCAACCACATCGGCAATTTCCATGTTTAACCCGGCAATGATTTTGGCCATTGTCGCTAATCTATCTTCCTCTATGTTTGCTCTAATCATGGCAACATCCATATCCTTATAATAATCTTCTAAACTCATGGAACCTTGGACTAGACCTTGCAACTTTCTATATAGATCCCTATAATAATGGCTAGGTATGAACCTCTTACGCATCACCAATTTCATCTTTTCCCATGACCAAATTGGTCTCTCACCATTTCTTTGCTTATTTGATCACCAATTGATCGCACCATATACCAGTATAATCTGTAAATTATACAACTGCTAAATTTACATTCTTATCCTTGGAGTAATTATGACAATAAAACACATGCTCAACCATTATTTCCCAATCCAAGTATAACAAGATCATTCTTTCCTTGAAAAGGCATAATTTTCATCTTTATACTCCCTATATTGCTATCTTCTTTGTAGTTAGTCTTTTTGTCCCATTTATAACTATTCTCTCTTCCACATTGGAATAATCTTCTTCTTCCTCGAACTCATGTCTTCTATGTCTTCTTCAATGTTATTGAGAATCGAAAGAGGATTCTAAATCATCCAACCTTGCATTCATCCACTTAAATTGGTCATGAACAGATTTGATGAAGAATTTAAAGTCAACCTCTTATGGTTCCCTTCCTTCCTTACTCATGTTGTCAACCTATAAAATAAAATGAGATAGTCCACACACACGCTCACGTGTTTGTTTTCAAATAAAATTGTTAATACTCCATTTTTTCACACTATTTTCACTCTCTCTTTTTAAAACATCTTTCGCTCTTTTTTTATGACTCAAAGCTCACACTAACCTCTTTTGTGTTCTTAATAAAATCAAAGAATCCAACTAATCTAAAGAAGTAACTATTATATTGGTAACAATCTCAAAATTCAGAATTTTGAAAGAACTTAATGGCAAAGTATAACAAAAGGAAAGTCTAAAAAGGACTCTAAAGAGAAACTCTTGACCTAAAAGAACTCTAAAGAAAGACCCTTGACCAAGGAGGACTCTAAAGAATGACTCTTGACCAAGGCGGACTCTAAAGAGAGCCTCTTGATCAAAGAGGACTCTAAACGAAGACTCTTGACCAAAGAGGACTCTAAAGAAAGACTCTTGATCAACTATGATTCCTTTTTCTTAAATCAATCTTAAGCAACAAGAACAAAATAAAGGAAACTCAATTTCAACAAGAACAAGAAAACTCAACAAGAAAATAAGAATTAGATTTTTGAACAATCTACTACTATGCTCTCCTATTCTTTTCTCTTTTATTCTTATTTTATTCTGGTTTTTTATCCCTCTTTTTCTTTTTTTTTAATTGCTTCTACTACTATTGTGAACTGAAAATTTACAAAAAAATATTCTTAACCCTAAAGAACAAGAGCTAAAACCAACACAAAAGATGTGATAAAATTTTAAGCCCTCGGTAAGTAGTGTAAATGGTGTAATTTTTAACGCATGACCAATCAAGAGTAGCCACGTGGCATAACACACAGGCAGAGGAGCTAACTGGGCAAGCCATGCAAACGCTACGCAAGAACGGAGAGCGAATCAGGTTACGCTACATGGAAGGGGATAAAACGCGTACCACGTGTTAGCACGACGTTCAATCTAAGTTAGGAAATTGGTTAACATGTCATGCCACGTGTCGCTACATCATTGCTTCGGGAGTTCCACCTGTGTGCCACGCCATCTGTTTCCATCCCTCCGCGTGTCACTAACTCAGCAAGCGTTGACAATGACTGGTGTGTGTATGAAGAATTTTAGTATTTCATTCTATTAAAAATATATTTCATTTTCACAATGAATTTTAGTGTGTGTGTGAAGTCTTTTCATATTTCATCACATGCAATCCGGATCAGTTTATGCAAATATGAACGCAAATAAATTTTAATGAAATCACAAATCTCATAAGTTTATTTTTTCATTTCTCTCTCCACTATTGTAGAAAAACACAACCAAAAATCAATAGGACTTTATTAAGCTTGTAATGTATGGCTTAGGTAAAGGTAGGATAAAAGATAATATTTAGCTCAAAATTTTTCCTAAACACATCATTTTAGGATTGAAACAAGATACCTTCTATCATCACAATAAACACTTCCCAATTTGGGATTTAACACCACATACAATAATCATTTTTTTTCTTTTCCCTTTTTTTTCTTTTTTTTTTAGAATCTATTTTTTTTCTTTTTTTTCAGTATCCTCTTTTTTCGATATATCTTAAAATATTTACTAACAATTGTCACTTGTTAGTGAGATAAGAAAAATAGATATATCTACAAATATATAAATAATTTTTTAAAGTAGGCTTTTGAAATGAGATAAAATATATATATAAAAACTTTGAAGCTCAAAAGGAGTATACTATGGATAAAGCATGTGAAGGTAGATAGAAAGGTTCAAACGATCCAAAGATGGCCTAAATCATTTTCTTAGTCAAATGTTATCTATAATTTCGCCTCAAGAGAAAATCAAACAAATTCTAAGAACTGTGACACCACAAATATCAATCGAATTCTATACTCACATAAACCTTCTCTAAATTACCATAGCAACTAAAAAATCAAGACTAGTGCTCATAAATATTTATTCTTGTAAAAATGAAACATACGTAAACATTATTCATAACTTAGACAATATTCAAATGTATCAAGGAGATATACATCATCTAATCGAAGAAATAAAAATAAATCACCATTCAAAGCAAAATATCTTCAATTAACCAAACAAATAAAATTTCACAAGCAAGAACACACAGAAAAATATTTCAATTAAGATCAATATCTCTACCACCCCCAAACTTAATATACACATTGTCCTCAATGTGTGAACGTTAAAGAACATATGAGATGGGTTTAAAGAAACTTCTTGGTTTGAATTGTATGGTTAAAATCCAAAATAGCTTCATTTCTTCAAATTTGTACCTACGAAAAATAAAATAACAACATAAATAAATATAGACTAATAATACATGCGAAAATAATAAAAAATAAATAAAACACATGGGTTGTCTCCCAAGAAGTGCTTGATTAATAGTCGTCAGCTTGACTTCTTAATTTTTTTTTCTTTTTGTGAGTTAAGATTTGTGTGTCAAACAAAATCTCAACTTAAGAGAAAATTGAAAAAATAAATTAAGCAAGCAACAATAAGCATAATTTTTTTTGAATTAAAATCAAATTGATTGGTATTAATATCAATAATGAAAATAGTAAACAAATCCCCAGCAACGGCGCCAAAAACTTGTTCTCTCTTTTAGGAGAACATAAAACGTGCAAGTATACACAGTCATAAGTAATAAAATTTGATAAATAAAGTATCGTTCCCACGGAAATATGTCACTATAGTTTATTGAGTACTAAAATTATTTCACTCTCATTTTATCCAAAACAATGGTTAATTGGAACAAGTTAAGAAAATATTTTTATAACAAAATAAAAGAAATCTAGGATTGTAGTTTTTCACCAAATTAATCCACTCGAATCATATTATTTTCCATTGATTTATATTTTTTTAGTAAATTTAATTTGTCAACCGAAAACTTCTAATTTTATCCATACATCTCTTCTGAGCTCTGTATAAACACACCTCGTTAAATTAATTCACTATATTCCTATGAGAATTAAATTCACCAAGATTCATTACGTTCTAAGTTCTCAAATGATCACACATACGATAAAGGTATATTCCTATCCTTCATATATACATGTTATTCTATTCATGAGCAATATACACAAAAATGCCTCTTCCAAATTTATTTAAGTGTCACAGATCATTTGATAATTTTTTAAATAATCAAAAGCATTAAGCATAAATAGAATAAACAAATTAAAATTCTTATAAATCTTGCAAAAATAATTAAATTCAAGCTTCATAAATTTAGATAAAACGCAACCCTAGAAAAATTAAATTACTTCATAAATAAAAATTAAAATTACAGTAGTTAAGGAATTTCGCTCAAGAACATAAAGAAAATTAAAACTTCATCAGCTTCTAAAATATTTGGCACACACAGAACACAACAGATGCCCAAAATGGCTTCTGCGTGTTCCACTGTCCAAGTCTATCAAAAACGAACCCCTAAAATCAAAACTCCAAATTTTAGTAATAAATACCCTATTTATAGATAGAAAAATACATCTAAAAAATACATTTTTTAGACATGCGAGAGACATGGTTCTTAAAGTATGCAGCCACGCGTACGAAAATGAATATCAAAATTGTTATTTTATAATACGCGTGGAAGACATGAAACAGAGGGCGTCGTTTATGATTTTTTTTAATTCAATCTGGGTGCCACGTGTCGAGATCTGATTGGCTGAAGAATTAATATAGACACATGATAGAATTTCATTGGGGGAGAGAAACGGTTGCATGTGATTACGCCGCACAAAATCATGGCGCGCGAGGCATGTGGCAGACAAAGCCGCGGCTGGAAACGTGTGTTGTTTCCGTGCTTTTGGTTTACGCAATACGTGCCATGTGTTGGCTTCCCATTAGCTGCAGGAATATTGGAGACACATGGCATTGCATCATCTGTTGGATGAATAGGCGCACAAAGAATATATAGACTGCATCGCACGGGGTCATGCCCTTTTGGAAGACGCGTAATAGACACATGGGTCCTACCCTGCATACCGGCCTGTGTGGCAGGTGGGCTCCATGTCTCATGCGTCCAATCTCTTTTGTCGCGTCTGGTCTTACACGCCTCATCGTAGCCGTCCGTGGTCTGATCGTACGGTTGGTTTGGCGCATTTGTGATTGCGCGGGTGGCCTTTTGGTTCATGCATAGAAAATAACTTTCCTTAATTGCATTTTAGCCCTCCAATTTAATTTAAATGAACTTTTAAACTTTTGTTAATTACAATTAAGCCCAATTTTAATTCAAATTATATTTTAGACTTTTATTAATTGCAATTAAGTACTCTTTTAATTTAAATTATATTTTTAGACATAAATTTGCAATTAAGTACTTTTTCTATTCAAATTATTTAATTTTCTTAAAAATATATTCCTTAACAAATAAACACTAAATATTAATTTATTCAACTAAAATGAACTAAAAATGTCAAGAACATAGCAATTATAATTAATAAAATAGATGAAAATAACTATATAAAATAAAATTATCACACGTGTTGCGTTGTGATTGGCCGAAACTATCAATTTACTTGTTTTGATCGTAGCCCTTGATCTGAAACTAATCTGGTAGTCTAAATCACACTTGAGTTTTTTTTTAAGCCCCTAATCACTCTATAAACACTAATTGACCTCCATTAGCATAATTTTGGTCATTATTTGGAGCTAAAAAGAGAGAAACATATAGAAAAATTCAAGAGACAACACAATTTTGGTAGAGATTCAAGAGGAGATTAATACTACAATTGAAGATATTGATTGTATTTCTTTTTCTACTCTTTTTTTAATCAATTTTATGTCTTTCTTTATGAACACAATTATGTGTAATTAATTTATTAATCTAGGGATCTTATGAACCCAATTTTCACCATGTGATGATCTAAAATTTTATCTCAATTATAATTATAATTTAATTATATTATTTAATCTTATTTTTATGCTATTAATTGTTTGGCCAACAATTTATCTATAGATACAATTAAATAGATTTGAGAGATTTATTTAATTGTTCGTCTTGATTAAATAACATGCATAGTTTCTAGGCAGAGATGTATGATTCTTATATATGTAATCCATGATTGATGAACTTAATGAGTAGTATGTAATTTAATTGGCATGAAAGTGTGATTAAACTAATTACTATATGGTGTGTAGTTTACTTGAGAGAGAAATACATGCTAGGTTAGATTCAATTGAATTTGTAATTAATTGATATTAAATTGGTGGGATTTTAACGATTCACATGTTTAGAAAATTGGGGGATTAAGTATTCGTAGATATTTTATCATATATCTTTTTTGTCACAAATGTGATTTAATTAATCATTGTTATTTACTTTTAGTTATTTTAATTTTTCTTTCTTACAATATAAAAACACCAAAAAAAATTAATTAATTTTTATTATTTTTAGTTTTAAAAATTAGTTTCTAATAAAATAATCTTTGTGGGAACGATATTACTTGTTGCAATATATATATTTACGTATTCATTGCACACACTTTGTGTGTGGCCAATCAATATACATGTCAAAAGAGAGGTAAGATTGGCACACCTGGTACATTAGGCAACTAATCACGATCTTTGTGCCCTCGTCCTCACATATGGCATCAAGTTGTCTCTCATGTACAATAACAGAGAGGTAACCCACATAGTGTTTGAGTTCCTATGGTGCCATACCACGATATAGAGCCACCCTATCCACATCGGGAGTAAGATCGTTGACAACACCCTTCCTTTTTCTTGAATCCCCCGAGCTGGGAATATGTGAGGTATGTCAACCTAGGGAAGGTGGTAAGGGCTCGAAGAATTTTAAGGGCTCAAGCTTATGTGCTAGCTCATCTGTGGTCATTTTATTTTTCCTTTTAGACGGGGTGGATAGGTTATCCTATCTAGAAGACTTGCTCCTCTTTTTCCCTTTAAAAAGCCCTTCCCTTATATGGAAGGTGTATTTTTTTGAGAAATCATCCCTTAAGGAGGGACCCTGGTCTTAAGCCATGCTAGGAGAGAAATAAAGGATGATAAGGTGTTAGTATTACAAGGTCGAACCACCAAAAAAAAGAAGGGGAAAAATAAATGTTCAATTTTAAAGTCCAGTTCACCATCATCATGGACCACCCCAAACCCACCCCTATAGTCTGTAGAAAGGGTCCTACACTTGGAAGGATCTTAAGGTTTACGAATAATTCTATGGGTCCTGCTTCATCATGAAAGGTACTTAACGGATGTCTCCATGGGTTTTTCTCATACAGATAGTTCTGGATATCAGTCAGGCGTTGCTTCGCATTCAAACTCAAGGTCATCATGAAGAAGCCTATGTTCCTTATCACAAACATAGTGTCATTCTAAGTGTTGCTTATCAACATCATGTCATTGATAGGATATTCCCACCAGTCGTAGATGTAGAAGAAATATTCCTTCCATTTCTTCTCATTCTTAGGGAGGGCCATATTTATACCCTAGTCCTACTTCATAGACATATATACCCTCCTCGAGTCTGTTAGGTTCTGCTTTAGGATGTAGGCTTCATTAAACTCGAGCATTTCCAAATCCACTCTGAGTTCCTTAAATATTACTCTAAGGCAGAGCAGGTACCTCCATCCATT
Organism: Hippophae tibetana; assembly: GCA_037013495.1. Classification (NCBI taxonomy): domain Eukaryota; kingdom Viridiplantae; phylum Streptophyta; class Magnoliopsida; order Rosales; family Elaeagnaceae; genus Hippophae; species Hippophae tibetana. The sequence goes on along the minus strand of CM072807.1, from coordinate 23,923,367 downwards.
AGGCATCAGCTAATCTGGTACGAGCTGAGTCATAGCCAAAAATCTCCTTATAAAAGGGTATAGGGGAAACTTGATCCCTAACTAAAAAGCCTTTTCGTGAAAGACCGTCCATTCAGTTGGAGGAGGGTCACTTTCATGAGCCTCTAATATTGAAATCATTATTTGGATCGAGGAGGGGTGTCATATGTTTTCCTCAACCTCTACTCATCTTGTGGTGATAAACCACTAGTCTTGACTTTGGCAGACCAACCTTTGGTACGACCTATGGGTTCCCTAGGCCCTATGTTCCTTGTCTTCTTTCTCCATATCCTAGCCACTAAGATCTGAGTCTAGGGCATGTTCAACCTAATAGTTGGTACAACTTGAGGGTCAGAGGTGGAGGTAGAGAGCTTAGGCTAAAATTGACCCTTTTTGCTTGAAGAATTTGTCTTGGTAGAAGACCCTGCGTCAACCCTTATGCTGGGGTATTGTGGGCTCTCTTAGGAGCCCAAGCCCGAGCCCGAGGTCTCTTCTTTGTGTATAGTTTCTACAAAATATCACAAAACATAAAAAATGAGGTAAGGCACAAGAAGAATAGATTACCTAGGGTCGAGTTTGAAAATAAAGGGAAATGGTTATTTAAAACCGATATGAAAAGAAAGCATAAAAGTGTTAGACTCAAAGAACTTTTACTCTAAAAACTAGAGCAAATAAGCTATGTGTTGAGTTGATTTCTTACCACCGAATTGAAAACCTCTTTTATGGCTCGAGTAAAGGCAACAGAGCATTTTTTCTCTTTACTTTTGTTTGATGTGAAAGAAATAATGAAAAGGCTCAGCCCAGGAACCTCCTTATATAGAGACTCATATTTCTCTCTCCAATCAACTAACACACATTTATTAAGGGAGTTGAACTGTTCAAATCTGTTGTCCGAGTATTACTCTTCCACCTCAATATAGAGCTCGAGCTGAAAGAATAAGAGGACTAGATGTTTGAACACATGTATCGACCTGGAGCCTAATCCATCTAATAGCTCGAGTCTAATAGATTCCCCGAGCCACAAGATGAGTCATTCCAAAAGGCTTTTTCTATGCCAGCGCCCATAACTCCCCAGTGGGAAAGACCCGTCTAAGGGAGCTTTGGTTTCTATAGATTTACCTTTATGCTTCTTTGACACCCTTAGATGTGTACACTCTATATAATCAATACATATAGATATAATACTCTATAAATTGATAGACTCCCTAAGGGATCCATAGGTTCCACCGATCGTTCTGACTTCTCTCTAGTTTCTCTCTTTATAAATCGATCAATCCTAACAATAATGCTTTACTCAATACAATGATATAATTAATATCAGTAAACAATATCTAAAATAAGTGATGATACCAATTAATAATTAACAGTATAAGGAAAAAATAGGCACCAGTAAAAAATATCCACTTCGGAATAAATAAATTTTAAAAAATAGCAATAGTAATTAAGTGCTAACAACTAAGTAAACCAAGGTGAAAAACTAAATAACACAATATTTAAAACAAAAGGATATGAAGCTTAGTACCGATCTTACAACATATACAAGCAAAGGGTTAAACTAATAATTAATCAAACAAAAGAACTAAAAAGGCAATAGGTAAATGAAATTTAAAACACTTAACAAAAACTAAAAGTTTGAGATCAGAAGAACAGTTTACATTCTAAAAATACCGATTTGAGTATGAAAGCATTACCTGTTTGCCTTTATAAGGAATTTGTCTCGAGATTGTTAGCAAAATGTAAGGACAAAACAGGAAAAAAAATATAATTGTAATGAAAAAATATCAAATTACAAAATTATAAATGAAAATAACATTGTAAATTACAAAATAACGTTAATTGAAGAATTAATTTAAAATTTTAAAATGAATACCAAGTCCCGTATTTCATACAATTTCTTTAAGGAAAATGTGTTCTCTCAACGTGTATCTAAGAATTATGGATATTTATCTTTTAAGATAAAACAGTATATAAGCAATAAACGCACACCAACACAACTACTTCAATGAACTAAAATTGTGTATGAACTTATGAATTCTATGGAAAGAAACATAGCTTAGACCTTGTAGAATAAAAAAAAAAAAAAATACAATGATAGTTCCTTATGAAGAATCTTTTTACCAGTTTTTACTCTTTTTTGTTGCTTCTCTTATTATATAAAGAAAAAGTAAGATCATGGCACATGAGAAATACTATTATATATTTTTGTGGATAATATTGATTACTAAATTATTAAGAGAATAAATAAATTATGCACTTTGATGGAACGTGCAGTTAGAGTAATAAATTTCTTTATTTCTCTCACACACTAACTTACGTGCAGTTAAAGGTAAAATATTTCAATAATGGAAAACTAATCTTCTGTTTAATTGTAAAAAAAACCACAAAAACGTACTTTACATCACTAACGAAAAATGCTATGTAGAACATAAAGGTTAGGAAAAAGAAGTTGGTTTTAAGCATTGTTTAATTTCTCAATTTTAATAGTCAAAGGTCAATAAGCAAGGATTAAAGCTATAAATCAAGGTATGTAATCTAATGTCTTTTTTAATTTTGTGAAAACTATAAAGTTTAAGATTCATGTTTAAAATATATATATATATATATATATATATATATATATATATATATATATATATATGATTTACATGTGATAGAAACTCACGGTTTTCCATTAAAAAATTTATTGTTATTTCCATCTATTATTAATAGTTCGGTAATTTTATTAAAAAAATCATTTAATGTATATCAAAACTATTTAACAGTATATACATTTACATTGATTATGTATATAAGAATAAGTGTAAAAGCCTGCATTGTATTGTTTCTAATTAATATTGTTAATGAATATATTATTTATTAGATAATTATTTATCTAAATGAGATCATGCTATTTACTTAAGATAATTATTATTTTTCTTTGTATGTTTTAAACATAATGTTTTGTCAGGATATCGATTTAGTTACTTTTCTCTATATGATTTTCATTTATTTACAATATTGATTGATGGCTTAAGATTCGGTCAAATGTGTTATGGTAAAATCATGTACTGATTATATGATCTTTTATTTATAGTATTTGTTAAATATGAATTATAAATTATAAATTATATTTAATAAATTAATCCTATTTTTCTATTAAATATAATACAAATTAATGTTTAATAATTTGAAAAAAAATATAATTATAACTAAATAAATAAATAAATATTTAATAGTAAAATATTACTAATAATTGCCATCACATATATATATATATATATAATTTGCACAGAAATATATATTCTTCTTTAATGTATATATTAGTAATCTATAAAAGAATCATTAATGAAAAGATTAAATTAATTTTTTTAATATCTATAATATTAATTATGTACAAATTTATATATTTAAAATTTTGGATAATGTTAGTTTTGTTAGTTATCAAAGTCGCCGGTTCAATTTTAATTGCATTAATAATCCCTAATTACTCATAAACCTATAAATATTGATGCTCACAAAATACATTAGGTTATAATTATTATCCATGGGTAAATTGAAGTTCATTGTTATAAGACATTAAAAATCCCACAAAGTTGATTAGTTGTTCTTATAATTAATAAACATAACCATTAAAAACTAATTATATCAGGTGTATTCCATAGATGATAAATATTATTTCAAAGATGGTAAATATTTTTATATAGTCTATAAATAGTTTCAAATTAATAAAATCTTAAGAGCATCATTATATTTATTTTGTATAATGTTGTATCACTCAAAAAAGAGCACCATATATATTTATTGTTAATAATTTGAATCTCTATTAAATATTTATGTTTATAACTCAAAGCATTAATGTATGAGCATAATATTATCCTTTCAGTACCTCTACCTATTTTCCTTTATTCGCAAGTTACGTCTATTCCAATGTTTAATGAACTTAATTTCTCTAATTGATGTGAACAAATATAATTTTTCCTTGGTGTCTTAGATCTTGATTTGTTACTTTAATAAGAGAAATCTGTTGTTATTACTACTATTAGTAGTAAAAGGAAGAAAAGACTTACAATGATGCTTGGGAAAGGTCAAATAGATAGCCTAATGTCCATGCGAATGAGTGTATCAAACAACATTAATGAAATGCTAAAAAATTCATTAAATTTATGGAAGATTGTTCTCAAACTACTGATAGGTCTCTTACTTTGACATTAATGGCTACTATTAAATTTGATGATTCTCGTATCATGCATGAGTATGTCATTGAAATGACAAACATAGCATCAAGACTCAAGATCTTGGGGATGAATATTGATGAGGATTTCCTTATGTAGTTTATTATAAACTTGCTACCTTAAGACTATGCCCCATTCTAAATGGAATGTGAATGAACTTCATATTATGCTAGTTCAAGAGGAAACAAGGCTTAAGAATGAAGAAACTCATTTCGTTCATCTCGTAAAAAATCAAGCAACTAGAAAGAAAGATACAAGAAAGTAAGGAAAGGGAAAGCATGGATCAATTAGAATGGGTCATTTGCTTAAATCCATAAGAAGGAACATAAGCATGATAAGCATCATTTTTTTGGAAAACCCCGAACACTTTCAGAAAGATTGTTTGAAATATAAGGCATGGTTCGAAAGGAATGCTAAGCCTAGTGCTTTCGTATGTTTTGAATCAAATTTAGTTGAAGTTCCTTATAATACTAGGTCGATTGACTCTGACTGTACTACTCATGTTTCAAATACGATGTAGGGATTCCTTACAACCCAAATCACAAATCCAAATGAAAAGTTTGTCTTCATGGGAAATCAAATCAAAGTTTCGGTTGAACCTATTAGAATTTATTGTTTAGTTTTAGACACTACATACCAATTATATTTGTTTGAAGCTCTTTATGTATCTTCTATTTCTCGTAATTTAATTTTCTTATCCAAATTTGATTCAATCAGATACTCTTTCAAATTTACAAATAAATGTTTCAAATTTTTTAAATAAAACAACGTCATTAGTTCAAGTATCCTTTGTGATGGTTTATATAAGTTTAAACTTGATAATATTTTTGTAAATACCCTTTTAACCTTGCATCATAATGTTGGAGGTAAACATAGTTTAATTAATGAAGGTTCTGATTACTTGTGGCATAAATATTTGGGTCACATTTCCAATGAAAGATTGGTAAAGAACAAAATTCTCCCTTGGTTGAATTTTACTGATCTTGAAATTTGTGTAAATTGTATTAAAGAAAAACAAGCAAAACACACAAAGAAATGAGACACAAAAAGCACACAATTTATTGAAATAATACACACTGATATATTTAGGCCCTTTGATGTTTCATCTTTTAGCAGATAAAAATATTTTATCACCTTTATTGATGATTTTCACATTATGGTTATGCCTATTTATTACATGAAAAATCTCAATCAATAGATGCACTAGTAGTGTTTATTAATGAGATTGAGAGACAATTAGACATAAAAGTGAAATTTATTAAATCTAACAGAGGTGGTGAATATTATGAAAAATATGGTGAAATTGGGAAATGCATGGGCTCATTTGTAAATTTCTAGAAAAGTATGGTATATATGCTTAATACCATATGCCAAGTACACCAAACAAAATGGTTTAGCAGAAAGGCATAATCATACTTTATTAGATATAGTTATGATTATGTTAAGTAATTCACCTTTACCTATATCACTATGGATGCATGCATTAAAAACTACAATGTATTTACTAAATAGGGTTCCTAGTAAGGTAGTTTCAAAGATTACTTTTGAACTATGGATTGATAGGAAACCCAATTTAAGGAACCTACTTGTTGGGGTCACCGATAGAAGCAAGAATCTATAATTCATATGAAAAGTAGTTGGATTCAAGAACAATCAGTGGCTTCTTCATTAATCATCTAGACAAATCTAAAGGGTATAGATTTCACTGTCCTATCCATAGCACAAGAATTGTGGAGTTTAGAAATGTTAGGTTCATTGAGAATGATGAAGTTAGTAGGTCAAGAACTAAGAAATGTGAAAATTAAATAAGCAAGGGTAGAATTTATTTTCCCTTAACTTCTTTTAAAGTTGTCTACTCTTATTGTTGCACAATTAAACAATAGATAAGAATAACAAATGAACGATCACGAAAACCCTACTGAAGATAATGTTAATGAACCTATAGTAGATAAACCATAAGAAATAGCATTAAGAAGGCCTCAAAGAGAAAATAATATGTTATTTCAAATGATTATGTGGTACATCTACAAGAACTAGAACTTGAGTTTGAACTTAAAAGACCGAATTTCATTTTCATATGCCATTGTAAGCGTTAATTCTTCTAAATGTATTCATGCCATGAAAGATAAGTTGAAATCAATGGAACATAATTAGGTTTGGGACCTTGTTGAATTGTCTAAAGATTCTAAAGAAGTCGAGTGAAAATGGGTTTTTAAGACCACGTGTGACTCTATTGGTAATGTCAAACATTACAAGGATAGACTTATTGTCAAAGGTTTCACTCAAAATGATGGTATTGATTATAAAGAGAATTTTTCACCGGTCTTTGAAAAATACTCTTTTAGAATTATCATGACTTGGTACATCAAATGGATGTAAAAACTGCCTTTTTGAATGAGAAGTTGGAAAAAGAGGTGTATATGAATCAACCTGAGGGTTGTTTTATTGAAGAATAGGACCACATGATGTGTAAACTCAAGACATCAATATATGGACTTAAGTAAGCTTTCCATCCTTGGTATCTTAAATTCAATGATATCATTACCTCCTTTGGATTTAAGAAGAATGCTATCAATAGGTGTATATTTATGAAGATCAGTAGGAGCAAGCTTATCATTTTAGTTTTGTATGTTGATGGTATTTTGCAGGCTACTAATGATCTTGGTTTGTTGCATGAGACCAAGAAATTCATCTCAATGAACTTTGAAATGAAGAATATGGATGAGGCAACTTATGTGAATGGAATAGAAATATTTCGAGATAGATCATAAGGATTTTTGGGATTATATCAGAAAGAATATATTAATAAAGTTTTAGACGAGTTTAGAGTGCTTAAATGTTCATCAAGTGTCGTTCCAATTCAAAAAGAAAATAAGTTCAACCTAATGCAATGTTCAAATAATGATTTGGAAAGGAAAAAATATGGAAGGAATTCATTATGCATCAATTGTTAGGAGCTTAATGTATGCCCAGATTTGTACTAGGCTAGACATCAATTTTGTTGTTGGAATCCTTGGTCAATATCAAAGTAATACAAGAATATATAATTAAAAAGCTGTAAAGAAAGTGTTGAAATACTTGTAAGGAACTAAAGATCACATGCTTGATTATTAGAAATTTGACATCTTGAGGTGATTGGATATTCAAATTAGGCTATGCTGGATGTACGAACACAAGAAATTTCACATTTGGCTATTTGTTTCTTATATTTGGAGGAGTAATATCATGAAAAAATGTGAAGCAGTCTGTCATTATTGCTTCTACTATAGAGGCTAAGTTCATGGCTTGCTTTGAGGCAACAATTCAAGGAAATTGGCTATAAAATTTATTTTAAGACTTGGAGTTGTTGATAGTATTGTGAAGCCACTGAAAATTTATTGTGATAATTCTACAGCAATATTCTTCTCTAAGACTGAAAAGTATTCTAAATATACTAAACATATGGAATTGGAATATCTTGTCATTATAGAAAAATATCATTAAAAAATGTTTTCAATATAGCATATTAGCACCACTCTCATGATTGTAGATCCGTTGACTAAAGGATGGCCTCCAAAGACATTTAATGGACACATTGAGTGGATGATCATTATCAAGAAATTTTTATGACTTTAAGGATTTTGATATTATCTAATTGACACTTAGAACTCATGTATGCTTTGTTTATGATATTTATATACATCCTATTTTATTTTGGTATATACATGAATGTTTTATGAAGTTGATAGAATTTGGTCTCTAATAGAGACATTATCATGGATCATTATTGAGATTTTTCACTTTTTGGTCACATTAATTAGAAATCTAATATTATGGTAGTTGAAAAAATTATGTTAGTTTAATGATATAGAACCATCATGACCTGTGTTAGTCTATATTTAATAATGATATAATGACTTAATCAATATGAAAAATATTAAGTTGTCTACGTTATGTTTATATTATTTATCAACCATAAAGACTAATTCTACCACTTCAGGGAAGTGAAAGAATGTAAGATTGTGGCTCACATAGCACAATATTTATTTTTTATTGGTTTGGATAAATAAATATTATATATCTTTATGGATAATATTGGTTACTAAATTATTAAGAAAATAAATAAATTATGCACTTTGATGGAACGTGATGTTACAGAGATAAATTTTCTTATTTCTCTCACCTACTAATGTACGTGTAGTTGAGAGAACATATTTCAATACTGAAAACTGGTCTTATCTTTACTTATAAAAAAACACAAAACGTACTTTCCATCACTAATAAAAACGCTCTTTATAACATAAAATTTATGAGATAGAAACTAGTTTACACATTCTTTAATTCTTACTTTTAATCATCAAAGTCAACAAGCTAGGATTAAAGTTATTACTCAAGATACGTAATCTAATATCTTTGTTACTTTTGTAAAAAAAAATGAAGTTAAATATCCATGTTTAATATATATATTGATTATTTATAGAAAAAGCACACAAAATCAATTGGACAACGCTACTACAATATATAGATATGGCCTCGATTTTTAACTGTGATCGTAGATCTATGGTCACGGTTATAAGAATTGAGATCTAAGTGGGAAAGATCATAGACTACCTATGGCTTCGATTTTTTAACCGAGACCATAGATATACCCTATGGTCTCAATATTTAAATAATCGAGGTCATAGCGTATGTCTATGACCTCGATTTTTTACATAACCAAAGCTATAGACATATCATGTGGCTATAAATTTAAATAAAAATGAAATTATTAATTACAATATTAAAAGTCAATATAAATTACAATAAATTTTTAATTATAATATTAAAAATCATATTATATTAAAATTAAAAGTGTAATTACATTTGAGAGTTTATACACTAAAATATAATAACACTTGACTAGATAATTCTAATATTTACAATAAAGAATAAACTTACTATTACAATCATTTACATATGTATTTATTCAAAGCATTTATAAGTGTACTTCTTCAAAGCATTTATAAGTGTACTTCTTCAAAGCATTTATAATGTACTTCTTCAAAGCATTTATAAGTTTACTTCAAATCAACATAATCAAGTCCACAATGACTTCAGTAGAATTCTATTATGCTGGTACTAGTGCTGGTGTTGTTGTTGATGCCTACTGGTGCTAGTGCTTAGTGCTGGTGTTGGTGTTGGTGCCTAGACCATCTATTATTATTACTTTGAATAATCTATAGGATGGAAATTCTCATGAAGTATCATAGAACAATTTCAAGTAAATAAAATAATAGATGAAAGGTCATAAAATTTGAATTTTGCTTTCATAAAATTGAAATGTAGGTGGTAAGTTCAAAGGCCAAAAACTTGGCAAATCTAGAGTGAAAATGAAAATGAAAAAGTTAGAGGGAGGAGAAAACCTGATACTCTTATCTTGTAATAGTAAAAACAAGTTTTCTTTTATCATGCTTTATGGTCTTGGCATGCCCACTATACATAAATATTTGACGACCCATTAGGAAATGCGGGAAGTTGCCACCTTGAGTTGTTACGAAAACCTCATTAAGAAAGCATATTGTATAGTCTAGAGCCTCCAATCTTGAAGAATATCCTTACCACAGTTTGAAATCATTGACCAATCAAAACAAGCCTAAGATACAATAAAGAAAAACATTGGAAAAAAAAGAAAGGAGGAAAAAGGAAAATAAAGAGAGGAAAAAATGAAAAAAAAAATTGAGACTAGAACGCGGGCGGCATGAGAGTGGAATGCAGGAGGCTGGAGATATGTGATATATATATATATATATATATATAGGTAGCTAGGGTTTAATATATTGAGCGGAAAAGATAAAAGAGAAAAAAAAATTGGAAAAAAAGATAGGGGAAAAAGGAAAATAAAGAGAGGAAAAAAAGAAAAAATAAAGAGAGGAAAAAAAGAAAAAAAAAAGAGGGAAAAAGAAGAAAAAAAGGATAAATTTGATAAAAAAAATTGTTGTTTGGTATTAAAGAGAGACAATTGATAGGGTATGTCTATGACCTCGGTTTTAAAATAACCGAGGTCATAGAGTATGTCTTTGGTCTTGGTTTTATAAAAACCGAACTAATTTTTGTTTCATTTATACCACATAATTATTGCATTTATTTCATTTATATCATTAAATTAATCGCTGTTTAACATTGTCACACGTTAGATTTTGAATAACTCAGATAGTTAAGTGATAAATTTGGAATAACTCAGATAATTAAGTGTTATATTTAAAACAACAATTTGTTTTAAACATATCATTTAATTATCTAAAATGTTTTAAATTTACCACTTAAATATCTGACGTGTGATGTCGTAAGATGGAAACTAACAGAATGATATAAATAGAACAAATATAATAATTTGATGGTATAAATGAGACGAAATTTTTGATAATATGAAAGAAATAAATAGAATAATTTAATGATATTTTTATAAGTTTATCTTATAAAAAATCAACCCATTTTATTATTACAGTTTCGATAATTGCTATGCTAATTTGAAGAGTTTACTTAATGTGATCAATCTTGTTATGTGTTCAGAGTATCGTTGGCAACATAATGGAACATTTCTTTGGTACAATTACACATGAGTATTTTTTTTTTCTTCTTGTGTTTACTTATTAAGATGAGTTATGAATATTATTGTGATTAATTATTTTTTCTATTATTGTTTGCTATTGTTTATTTATTTACTATTACTTCTGTTTTTAACAATTTCAATATACTTTTGATTATTCTCTTTCGTGGTAGTAAAAGTGTTTTTTTTTTAATAAATTGATATAAAATTGTGTGTTAAATGTTTTGCGCAACAAATATAATAAAACAAACACAGATATGAAAAATTAACAAGAAAATAAAGACACTTGAAATTAAAGTGGTTTAATAAATTAATCTAATCTATATCTAAATTCGTAAATAAATCTATTAATATCATATCTTAAATACAAATCATAACACAATACTCAATACAGTATGTATATCAAGAATAATACTAAGATCACAATATAACATTCAAACTCAAAGTCTTATTCCATCCAAAATCTCTCACGAAAGGCCTGAAAAAAGAAATAACAATAGCATTCTTTGTTTTGTGTCATCATAATAGAAGAGATTTTGACACAATTTACGTAACCAAACGAAACTCCAAATTATTGGGACACTTACCCAATTGATTTCGGATAATCTCACACACAAATACCAATTTTCATCATTGTCGTTGGTGTTCACTCTTCTCATATAATTAGGTGCTTACTTTTCTCATATACCTATATAAGACTCAGAATAACTTTCAATTCAATTAGGATTGTGACAGATATTATAGGATCATAATTATATATATATATATATATATAGATAAAGTAATTTAGTCTTAAAATCTATGAGTTGTGTATCTCAACTTTCATAATTTGTATAAACAAAGTCTTATTTTAAAATTTTGTTTAAAAAACCAATGAAAAAGAGAAGGTGATAAGTATATAATCTTCTTCTCATGGGTACGCATATGTAAAATAAAATAAGTTTATTGTGCTTTTAATATTTTTCAACAATTTTTTCTCATGTTTTAGGCTCTTAAAAAACTACCTACAAAACCATTCTTTATATCAATATTTATTTTAAAAATTTCCTAAAGTTCAAAGAAAATATCATTAATTTTGCATTCTTTCATTGTAATCTATTATGAATTGAAATTAACAAGATTTCTTCACAATTTTTATCCTTTTTATAAAGTGATTAAACATAACAATGTTATCATAATGGAATACCTCTATGATAATTAATACCTATAAGTACAATTAATACTTAAATTTGAGAGAGAAGGTGAGAATGAGATTTATGAAAAAAAAATATGTTTACAAAAAAGAGGAGATGAGAGAAAGGGTAAACACGAAAGGAAGAGGGGAGATACGGTTATGTTATTTTAGCGTTGTAGGATATAAAGACATAAATATATTTTATTTATCTAATACTTTAATATCATTAGATAATTATTATTTTTAACTGAATAATTAATCTCTTTAAGACTAATCTAATCTATTAACAAAAATAATAAAACTTGTAGTGGTTAATACAAAAATTTCAAAATTCAATTACATTTTTAACCCTAATTTGATTAATAATTTAATATTTTTCCTGATATTAACATCACATATTAATTGTAAACTTTGGTTTGCCCATCATTCCTTTTCTCTTAAATGTAAGAAACTAAAAGCCACGTGGTGGTATTTAGATATGACTTAATATTTCACTGCTAAACTTGACTTTTTAGTTACCAATCTCAACATTCCATAGTGTTAGTGCTAGCCCAAATCCATAAATTAATGTTGGTGGGATAATAATCTCTGATGTTAGCATCGGGTGTAAAGTGACAATTCATGTTTTTTTTTTATAATTAACTATTTATTTTTTATGATTACGATTTTTTTTCTTACATCGTTATAAATAACTGGTAAATTATGTAAATGATGTCTAAATGTTTTCACATTTAATACTTTCTTTTCATATTTTCTTTACTTCTTAATTTTTATACTTCAATTTCTTACTTTTTTTCTTATAATTTAACTCATTTATATTTTTAATTTTTACAATTTGATTTCTTTTTTATTTTTTATACTTTTGAAGTTTAAGTTTAATTCGTTTCAAATTTTAAATTAAATGTGTGAAAATTAAAAAAAAAAGACTAAATTATAAGAAAAATAACAACAACACTAAAGTGTAGAATGTTAAAAAAAATTATAAAATATTTGTGTAATTCAATCTAAATAACTTTGGCTAAAATAACTTGACCGAAATACAAGAACATGAGCATGTAAAACAATCGTAAACACAGTTTACTCACGAGATGATAAGATTGACACTACTTGTGTGCTATGTGAAGTTGTGAACTTGCCAAACCTATGGAACTCAAAACAAAGAAAGCAGGTTTCTTGAACCTTATCATTGTTTCTAATTAAAAACTTTCTTAAATATTAATATTATATGGATAGGAACAAAAATATAGCAACTTATTTCCATGATCATATTCAACTAACTACAGTGGATTGGAGTCCCATCTATTCCCCACCAAAATTCATTAGTCAAAAATAAATGTTAGTGGGCTAGTGAACATATAGCACAGGTACGAAATTATTGAAAAAACATAAGCATACACGATGTAAGTGTTGACTCAAAACGTGATTTGCTCGGAATTTTGTATAAAAACGACGTATTCTTAAAATTTATAATCATAAAAATAATATCATTTATGTTTAACACATATTTTCATGTATTATTAAAAAAACCTCGTAAATCATTTCATTTTAAACATTATTCAATTAGATATTTTTTAAATTAAATTAAAATAATTAAAATACTTTCAATGTTTAACAACTCATATACTTTTTAATATTATTGAAATTCTATTATTATTATTATTATTATTAATATTTGGGGTAATTTCTTAAACTTTTCTTTATACCTTTCGGCCAACTATAATACCATTTGGCAATTTTCTACTATTTTCCCACTTCATTGGCTAAGAACTATTGCCTATTGTATGTAGCTAAGGCCTCTCTTTTTTAAAAAAGCTTTCCATGTGTACAAGTCTCCATCTCCATAATGCAATTACATATTGTATATATAGAATTCTTTTGTACTTGGGTGAGGAGGAACCTTTGTACAATACATGTTCACGAATGATGTTTTTCTAAACATCTTTTTTTAGGTCATGCGATACTATTGAAGAAATCAGCGTAGACCTTTTGGACTGTGACTGGGTTTTTTCTTTGAAAGTCCCGAGTTTGTAACTAACTAAGCTGCATGTCATATTTATTCCTTTTGAAAAACATTTCTTTTTGATGAACTTTTTCATACAAAAACTCTTCTTATCATTGATTGGCATATGAGAGAACACAAAACAACGTGTTTAACAAAATAAATAATTACAAAAACATATTCTTCTATATATATATATATGCAAACTGCTATGGAACATGATTTTTTAAGTTTTATTCTGCATAAATATTTCACTTTATCTATTAAAATCAAGTGAAAATAACAAGAAAACTATAAAAAACAGTAACTTTAAAATTTATAACAGTAAAAAAAGTATCTCTTATTATCCAGTAGATTTTCACTATTAAAAAAAGTTTCACGTATAATTTTATTTTAAATACTATATAATTAAACGTTATTTTCAATTAACAATATCATTTAAACTTATTTAATATTAAATGTTGTATTATAGAATCCTTTCAATAGTATTAAGATGTTTTTATTATTATAAACTTTAGGGATTTTATTTTTTGCAATTGCCCAAATAATAAATAACAAAACCATCTGGTACCGCATGGTAATAATACAAAATACTACTCCAAATATATGCAACTAAGACATTTTCCTTATACAAATAAGGAGCATATCTGTAAGTCATTTACTATTAATAAATTTACAATTTAAATCTATACTTATTAAATGTGATATCATAAATCATTATCTTTATAAAAATATTCACATAAATATATTTTATAAATTGTATTGTGCACGTGTCTATTTTAAAACTAGAATAATATAAATCAATTATTTTACAAAACGAATTTTTGCAACTCTTTTGTTACAGTAACGAACTTGCAACTCTAATTTTTTTCCCTAAACTACACAAATAGCTAATATGTTAAATAATTATTTTATTTTATATTATAATTTTTTTTAGCTTTTATTATAATTTGGTCTCTCTTCCTTCTTAATTTCACTTTTCTACTCTTATTTTTCTTTAGATTTGGTCCTTTTTTAATTTTCACAGTATCAGTATAAAATATAAAATTAACTAAAAATTTAACTTAAATATGGCATAAAAATAGGTTAAAATACAAAAATTAAAAACTAAAGTGATGAAATTATAAGAATAAAATAATCCATCAAAGGATAAATGCAGAATGTTTTATAGATCACTTATGGAATTTATCCATTAAAAAAATAAAAATTGTTCTATTCTTATGTTAGTAGACCAATAATATTGATACTGAACAGCTGTATATCTTTTACAGGGGGCACTACAATAACCTTTTTTGTATTTTTCTACTACTTTGATGTTTTAAAATTGGTATAGACTAGATTTTTCAATATAGTGCTATATATATAGTGGCCAACGGCCAAGAGTAATATAGAGGATTTATCATTTAAATAGTAATTGAAGAATATCCCTCCTTCCAATGAAGCATAGTGGATTTCAGTGGACTTGCTTTGATTGCCTTCTAGCTATATCAATCCTCTTTCAACTACAGATATAAAAGCAATTGTCATTTTCTAGAAGCACTTTGTGATAACCTTACTCCACTTTCATTCATTTTTTTAATATGATTATGTTAGTTGAATTCCTTGTCATAATAATAGTTTCTCCATTTTTATCCTCCGTCTCACATATACATTTTCCAAACAAATCTTAATTGCCAATAACAATCATTTACAATCTAGCTATGTGTCCCTTTATATTAAAAAGTTAAGTGCTTTTAGCACCGTCATCTGTGTCTGTTTCTTTAGACACTACCATTTATTTTACCTTTTAGATTTTTTATTTTAATATATTATGCGATGAGAACTCCACTAATATAACACTTTAAAATAATATAAATATTTACCAACAATATATTCCTTTTTAAAATAAGGAAACTACTTATATATGGTAAATGAGATTCTAACTCTCCGCAATTTAAATGACTAAGTGGGCTATAGTCTGTTAAAACACAAGTTCATTTACAACATTATCAACTATAAAACCATCTAATTACCATATTGCTAACAAGCTTATAGTTCATGTGTGCATCTATAAAGTTTAGAATTCAAATCGCAATTACTAATAGTTAAGTAGTATAATTATGTTAAAAAAAATCAGTATACAACATCTATAGTCCATGAATTTTTCATTAGTGGTAAATAGTAATACTCCTTTAACCAAGGTAAAATGTAAAAGAAATAAAACATTAATGCAAAAATAATAATAATAACTACAATGAAAGAAATAGTCTATTTATTAAACAATAAATTATATAATACATAATACCAGGTTAAAACAATAGGCTCAATTTTCTTAATAATTACCACATTATTTGTTGTAAATAGGCTATAATACTAAGTTATAACAAGGCTAAATAACTTGGGTACAGATCCACATTATTGGAGTACGTCTTCGTTCTTGCCCTTTGTTTGGATATCTGAACGGGCCTGATGTCAAACTCTCGCAAACCGCACAAGTCAAGTCACCAACCCTAGATGGAAGGTGAAGCACCCCAGATGTCTTACCCTTGGGATATTAATGAGTGCTCAAAAAATACTAAAATTACCATGATTTTATGCACATTAATTAATTAAAAATATATATATTTATATGATTTTATCATATATTTATATAAATCTATCTTTTCAGAATCATGGGTATTTTTATTGTTTTTCAAGTATTTTCGCTTAAAAACGTAACTTAAAGAGTCAAAGAGGAATACTAGAGACAATACATCACAAATATATTCTGCGCCCCTGCTCTAGTCTACGCCCAGTTCGCGCGTGCCGCTGCGCCCATCTGCCCCATTCGCGCGCGCTAACTAGCCCCACATCACCATGACATCAGTAGTATGATGTCATCATTCATTACTCCGTGTTTTCTCCATTTTTAATCATTTTTCACCCATTTTTCCTTCCTCTCCTCACCTATAAATACCCTCATTCTCTTCACTTCAAATCACACCTAAAAACTCATCTTCTTCTCTCTTTATTTCTCTCATTTCTTAGTTTTTTAGTTTTTTTAGTTAGTTTTTCTTAGTTTTAGAGTTCTTCTATTTTTGAGAAGAACTAATTATGTTTTTGTAATTTATTTATTTTTTGATTCAATAAATAGAAGTGCAAATTCCGTTTGGAGTTTTTCCAGCAACAGGAATAACATCGAAGTACTATAAGGATTTTATTTTCTTTACAATTATTTTTTATGTTTTATTCTTACATGTTATATTTAATTTGTCTGTGATTAAATTTAACTTTCCTCACTGTTTGTAAACATGATATAATAATAACGTTGCTATGCTTACGAAATATTAAATAGGTAAAAATCTCTAAAATGAATTGATTTTATTTTTATTCAATATTTTATATTAAGAATGTTAGAGAGAAATATATTATTTTTCATTACAAACTTAAATCTGAAAATTAGATTTTAAGGTTTAGTTATCCGGTCTAATTTAGAGTAGTGCTCTTTTATTTGTTGGTACAATCGCCCGGTAGTTAGAGTGAAGCTCTATTTCAAAAGTTTTTATAAGAATTATTATCTAAAAAATGTATTGACAACATGTTTTCTGTAGTGGTTTTAAAACTTGAAAGTTAGTACTTGGATAACTAAATTCTTAGGTTTAATTTGGACACCTTGAATAAAGTTTAAACTGTCTAACCCCATCAAAGGTGGCATTTAAATGGTTCATTTTCAATCTCTTAGAAAAAGGAATTAATTTAATTAACCAAATTAGTTATCAACCCCACCCATATGTGTTAATTGATTTGTTTAGTTAACAAAGAATATCTAACCCCACCAACGGTGATATTCATATAAAAAAGAGAGAATCAATAAATATCAATTCATATCTTTAATAACCTAAATAATACGAGCAAACATAATTAACTTAGTTATTATATCTATAAATACTCCAATATTATAAATGATAAAATTTGCATAAATATTTATCGAATCTGTATCTGTATCTATGTTTATTTTTATGTTATCAGGTTAGAAACACAAAAATCCAAATATTGTGACAGGATGTTTAGGATTTAATTTCGTTTTTAAAAGTTTGAATAATAAATTAAAAACCACATATATTCCTTCCTTAGATCGACCTTGGGAGTATACTTATCATATTCTACGAAATGATTCGTGCACTTGCGAGAGTTTTATAAATATAAAACCAAAGTATTGGCAGGATCAACGATGCTGATTCTGCTCAACAGATAGCTCAAGCTCAATGATAGACCGAGCTCAATGATGCCTGAGCTCATATGACAGCTCGAGCTCACACTACAACCCAAGTTTAGCTTGACCTCGACCCCTAACATGTTAGACTTTAGGCCAATTATATCCTTCTGACATGTAAACATGTGAACACATTATGTAACTCACACTTGTATCTATAATATTTTATAAATAGATGGACCTCTCATGAAGGTTTACACATTCAACAAACTGTCTTGACTTCTCTCTAATCTCTCTCTGGAAATATATTGAATCTCAACATTTTGGCGCCCACCTAGGACTCAGATTTTGAGGTCAATCACAAGTTTTTGATCTTGTATCCTTTGAGATTCACCTAACTCCTAGAGAGAAATTAGGAAGACCAATTGTGTGCTACTCACGATTTGCAAACATCATGGTAAGAACCTGGGTTGAAAGACGGTTGAGGTCGACCGATCGTGAACCAATGGCTACTCAATAAAAATACCCCACCAATCCCCAGTAAGATTAGGACAAAAGATAACGCCCACTACCAAGAGTTGTCTCATCAACTCCTCGAAATAAGAAAAGAGCTTGAAGAAACCAAAAGAGAAAACAAATTTCTACGCTCCCAAGCAGGGGGGAAAGACCTCGAAAAACCCCACAAACCCCAATACTGAGCCGACCAATGGAGAAGCAGATAGGCGCAGCTAGTTTGAGCCCCAACAAGCCGACACATGAAGTCAAGAGGAATCTTTTCTCTAGCTCAACATGGCCTAATGATGAACAATAGGTTCGAGAAAGAAAAAACTGGGAGACACGACTACAAGCGCTATAGGAGAGCAATAAAGACAAGATTAGGCCTTGAAGGTGGCAAGTGAGAAACACAAAAAAGGAAAAAACCCTTATGATATGGAAAAAGATTATGAGAACCTATATATCTCCCCCTTTTATGATATAATAGAAAATGATGAACCACCATCCAAGTTCAATGCTCCTAAATGCCCTAATTATTTTGGAACAAAAGATCCAGCCATACATGTTCAACACTTTAAAATAGCTATGGCACCCATAAGTCTCACCCAGGCAAAAAAAGACGCAATGATACGTAAGTTATTCGTCACCATCCTCTACAAAGGTGCAATAAATGGTTAACAAACCTGCCCTCTAGATCCATATCCTCCCTTCCACAGTTCACCAGGCTATTCATTACAAACTACGTATGCAATAAACCCTTAAGGAAGGAATCTCATCACCTTTTTTTCTCAATTATCTAATAAAGAGGGAAATCCATTGAAGAATACATGAAACAGTTCAAAGAAAAGAAATTGGAAATCTCTAACTACCCTAGCTCTATTACTATAGAGGCCTTTAGGTGAGGCCTACTGAAGAACTCTAACTTGTTTATGGAACTAACTAAGATAGTGCCACACACTTTGGAGGAAGCCTATGGGGAAGCAAGAAATTTTTTCAACCTAGAGAGGGAGCTCAACCTAGCTAAGGTCGTCGAATGAAGGTATAGATAGTACCAGATAAGTAAGAAAGAAGGATAAGTCTAAACATAGCACATCAAAATAATAAAAACAAACAATTTGTGATAGGTAATAGGCAGGTTGGAAAATTTCAAGAAAATAGAGGAATTTGGGGAAGGTCATTGTTTCCATTTATGGGGCCCCTTTAAGGGTTGGTTTAACTCAATTTGTAAGAAGAATGTAGAGGGAGCCCGAGGTCAGATGACCTACAAAGATATAGGCTATGAAACAAAAGATTGTAGAAACTTGAAAAGAGAGGTAGAAGAGTTGTTAGCTAGGAGAAATCTTAAGAACCTCGTTGCAAAAAATGAGTATAGAAGAAGCCACCAAGGTGAACAAAGGATATTAAAACCAACAAACTTGATAGGCAGTAGCAGGGAGGCACATGATGAAACCAACATTAAAACTATACATACTATACATGGAGGACCAGGGGTCAACGGGGTCACTAATAACTCGTGCAAAAGATTTGCAAAGGAGTTACATAATATCCCTCATATATACACCTTGGACAAGGTGAGACCTCTTACAAAAATTATTTTCACATAAAGGTTTGAGACCTCGTCCCATCACGAGGACCCTCTTGTGATAACTCTAAGGATTAGGTCTTATGATGTCTATCAGATAATGATTTACACTGGAAGTTCAGTAGATCTTCTTTTTCTGACCACTACAAGGGCTCTAGGAGTAAAGGATCCTCACATCATTAAAAGAGAGCTTCCTTTCATAGGATTCAATAGCAATTCCACTTATACAAAAGGAACGGTAATCCTGCCTATCATGACAAAAGAAATAATAATAATGACCAATTTCATGATCATTGACGCCCTTGCACATTATAATTCCATTTTGGGAAGGCCGTGGATACACAAGATTAAGGAAATCTCGTCCACCTTCTACCAAATAATCAAATTCCCTACAAATAAAGGTCTCAAAGATGTAAGAGGATATTAAAAGAAAGCCAGAAGTTGTTATAATTCCACTATGAAAGGAATTGCCCCAAAATAGAAATCACCAAGGGGTCTTCTTCAAAAGATGCCAAGGAGTAAAGGCATGATAAAGTCAGTCTACTTAAATAAAGTGAAGGACCTTCTAATTGGCACCGAGGAAAAGAACAATCCTTTGAATAAACCCATCCATTAACGGAAAAGGAAATTCCTCAAAGAGAAAAATGAGGCAATCAAACACCATGTAAATGCCCTCAAAGAGGGTGGGGTTATTAGAGAGGTCAATTATCCTTCATGACTCTCAAATGTGGTACTGGTAAAGAAGGCATATGGGTCATCTCGTATATGTTTGGCTTTCAATAATCTAAATGAGGCATGTCCAAAGGACTGTTTCCTCCTCCCAATCATTGATCTGTTAGTGGATGCCTTTTCCAGGTTTGGGTTGATGAGTTTCCTGGATGCATATTCCAGATACCACCAAATTAGAATGCACCTTAAGGATGAGGAGAAAACTTCTTTCAACACAGAGGAGGGAACGTTCTGGTACACGAGAATTCCATTGGGTTAAAAAAATACAAGTGCAACATATCAACGCATCGTTAACAAAATGTTCGAGAAACAGTTGGGGGAGAATATAGAAGTATATGTAAATGACATGGTGGTAAAGTTAGCTCAACCCTTGAACCATATCAAAGATCTATAAGAGATATTTGAAGTGATACGAAGGACTGGCATGAAACTTAACCCAAAAAATGCAACTTTGGTGTGGCTACAAAAATATTCCTAGGATATCTCATGTCAACAAAAGGGATTGAGACCAATCCAGACAAAATACAAGCACTGGTAAACATGAAACCACCCAATAGTCTCAAAGGAATACAACAACTGAATGGAAGAATAAGGGCATTGAGCAGGTTCATTGCTAAGTGAACTGACAAGTGTATGCCTGTTATCTCTTTTAGAGAACATAAAACGTGCAAGTATACACGGTCACAAGTACTAAAATTTGATAAGTAAAGTATCATTCTCACGGAGATTTTTCACTACAATTTGTTGAGTACTAAAATTATTTCACTCTGATTTTATCCAAAACAATCGTTAATTGGAATAAGTTAAGAAAAGAGTTTTATAACAAAATAAAAGAAATCTAAGATTATAGTTTTTCACCAAATTAATCCACTTGAATCATATTATTTTCTTTTGATTTATATTTTTATAGTAAATTTAATTTGTCAACCAAAAACTTATAATTTTATGCATACATCTCTTCCGAGCTCCGTATAGACACACCTCGTTAAATTAATTCACTATATTCCTATGAGAATTAAATTCACCAAGATTCATTACGTTCTAAGTTCTCAAATGGCCACACATACGATAAAGGTATATTCTTATCCTTCATATATACATGTTATTCTATCCATGAGCAATATAAACAAAAATGTCCCTTCCAAGTTTATTTTAGTGCCACGGATCATTTGATAAATTTTCCAATAATCAAAAGCATTAAGCACAAATAGAATAAAAAAAATTAAAAGTCTTATAAATTATTCAAAAATAATTAAACCTAAGCTTCATAAATTTAGATAAAACACAACCCTAGAAAAATTAAATTAGTTCATAAAAAAATTAAAATTACAACAGTTAAAGAGTTTCACTCAAGAACACAAAGAAAAATAAAACTTCATCTGCTTCTAAAATATTTGGCACACGCAGAACACAACAGAAGCCAAAAATGGCTTCTACGTGTTCTACAGTCCAACCCAAACACTCCAAAAAATCCAAAACTAAAAACTAAAAAAAACTCCTATTTTTTAGCAATAAATGCACTATTTATAGCTAAACAATACATTTTTTTAGACACACGGGATACATTTTACATTGAAAATACAAATAAAATGTGTGGGGGACATTTTTATTTAGGTACGCAGCCACGGGTACAAAAATGAATATCGAAATTGTTATTTTAACCTACGCGTGGAAGACATGAAACAGAGGGCACCGTTTCTGATTTTTTTTAATTCAATCTGTATGCCACGTGTCGCGATATGATTGGCTGAAGAATTAATATAGACACGTGGCTGAATTTCATTGGGGGAGAGAACGGTTCCATGTGATTATGCCGCACGAAATCATTAGGGGAGAGTACGGTTCCGTGCTTTTGGTTTACCCAATACGTGCCACATGTCGGCTTCTCATTAGTTGTAGGAATATTGGAGACACGTGGCATTGTATCATCTGTTGGATGGATAAGAAATGCTTTGACTGTATCAAACCTAACTTTTATACAAAAACATAAAAAGCAAAAACATACTAATATAGAGTAACAAAAAACTTATTTAGAAAATATTTTATAAGATATATAAGAGAAACCAAAATCTTTTCTTAATAAATTACATGAAGATAAAGCTCTAGTAGGTATCAAAAAATTTAAAATAGTAAGCTTAGAAAATCCTTTGGATCTAAAAATAAATAAATCTAAGATAATTATCAACATAAAATTAAGAGACCCTAACAAGGTTATAAGAGTAAAATCAATGATTTATACTCCAAAAGATGGGATATAATTTGAAAAACAATTCAAGGACTTTTGGAGCTAAAATTCATAATTCCAAGTAATTCACCTCACTCTAGTCTAACATTTTTAGTTGAAAAAGAAACTGAAAAAAGAAGAGGAAAAAAGAGAATGGTAAAAACAATTCAAAGCATTGAATAAAGAAATTATTGATGATGGATATTTAATTCCAAAGAAAGAAGAATTATTATCATTAATAAAAGGAAAGAAATATTTTTCAAGTTTATATTGCAAAAATGAATTTTGGAAAATAAAACAGGATGAAGAATCTCAAAAATTAACGAGACAATTGATAAGGAAGATAAGTTAAAGAAGGTCGGCTCTAAGCTCAATGCGTATACCGAACACTTTGTTGAGCTCAAGAAGGCTCAGAGGTGAGTTGTAGATGGGGCTAGGGAACTGTAGAGACAAGTTGAGGCTTTTGCCGAGGAGGTGCACCGCAAAGCAAAGGCCAATGTGGATGCTATGGAACAAAATCTTCAAGACAGAGGCCAAGCAAAAGGGTTTGATCGAGTATTATTATCGCATTCTGTAAATCCCTATCATGCCGCCCTATACGCAGGCTCTTTCTGTAGAGGAGGAAGGAAAAGGATTGGGCTCCCCTGATGGTAAGGACAGTCCTGATATCTTTAGGGAAGGGGTAGAGGATCATTGAAAATATAGAATTTGTTTTGATTTTCTTTTTGAGCTCGACGCCATTCTTATTTGTATGGTCGCGAGCTCACACTTTTAAAAGTGTGAAAGAGTAAATGAAAAAAAATCCTTTTTATTTATTAATGGGAAATTAGCTTGCTTCTTTTATTTTTCATTTATGATGTTGACCTACCCACTTGACTTTTGGTAACTTGGTTTTTTAACTGAGGTGATCAACCCTTGTTCCAATTGATAGGATAGACCTTTACTTGGTTCCTGACCGAGGTGCTTCTCTCTTTTTGATGTTAGAGCGCCAACTTGGTTCCTGATTGAGGTGGAAAGCTCGACCTCTTCAAGTGCCAGGGCATTCTTCCTAGTTTTTTAACCTAGGTGATCGACCCTTAGCTCTCATTGATAGAAGAGAGCTTTACCTGGTTCCTGACCGAGGTGCTCATTTTTCTTTAATGTCAAAACGCCGACATGGTTCCTAACCAAGGTGGACAACTCAATCTCTTCAAGTAACAAGGAGCTCTACTTGGTTTTTTAACCAAGTTGATCAACCATTGGCTCTCATTAATGGGAGAGAGCTTTACCTGGTTCTTGATAGAGGTGCTCATTTTTCCTTAACGTCGTAGCACCGACTTGGTTCCTGACCAAGGTGGACAACTTGACCTATTCTAGTGCCAAGGCACTCTACCTGGTTTTTTAACCTAAGTGATCGGCTCTTGGCTCAAATTGATGGGAGAGAGCTTTAATAAGGGATCATCTGCTGAAGCTTTTTATTTCATATATGTATATGTGACGTTGTTACAAAACAACAAAAAAAGTAGGTTAACACACATTTTTTAGAAGTGGTATCTTTTCAAGTGTCTGGCATTCCAACTTGTGCCTTCCTCGATTCCTACGATGTTTTTCAATACATAGGCTCCTCCTGGTGTTATTTCAATTATTTGATAAGGTCCCTCTTAACTGGCACCCATTTTTCCAGCTATCCATTCCTTCTTATTGAGGAAGACCCTCTTGAAAACCCAATCACCCTTGGAAAATGTTTTGAAGCACACAGTTTTGTTGTAGTATTATGATTTTTGTTTTGCTCGATCATCCTCCTCAAAGCTTCATCCCTTTTTTCCTCTGCTAGGGTAATTTTGGTTGCTCTTTTCACCTCATTTTGTTCCTCTGTTAGAACTGATATGGTTGTAGAAATTGTGATCTCGATTGGTATAACTCCCTTGGTTCCATAGACTAGGGAAAATGGGTCTCGTTAGTGCTCCCACGAGGGCTTGTACTGACATCCCATTATGTGTTTGGCAGCTCCTCTGAAGCTTTCATTAATGTTACTTGATTTTTTGCTACACCTATTAGGCTTCCATCTATTTCTAACTGTATATTTTTTAGTTTTTCTTTAAACATGATTGTCTTCCTAATATAACATCATGAACTAATGTTTTCATTACTTGAACTTCATCTTTTAGTTCTTATAACGTCTTTTTTATTAAAGGTTTCTCCTTCATGGTCTATAAAAGTAAATCTTGATATATTATTATTTTTAACCACATTAATTTTTCTTTCTGGTATAATTTTCTTTGATAAATACCATTCCTCTGGTATTTCAAAGTTCGTTAGAATTTCTTATTTTATTATTTCTCCAAGTTCTTGGAAGGTTTTACCTATTTCTATAAATTCATTTTATCCATTTATTAAACTATTATGACAGTTTGTTAATGAATACCTTACTATGTAATGTATTGAAAATTGATGATATCCTTCTTTCATTACATCTCCTTTTTCAAATTCATAAGATAAACTTAATACTTGGTTTAAGTTCTTATCATGAATATTAATAACAAACCTAGAATATGTAGTAAATTTTAGTTTCTGGTATCCTAAATGATCATGGATTATTCTTAGTATAGCATTTATTTATTATTGTATTATCTAATAATGTTATTTTATGGGCGTATCTATTCCTTACCTGCAATGAGCTTATATTAATATTTGGATTCCTCTTAAATGAATGCATCCAATTTTTTATGTATCTTTTTGCGAAATTTTGGATAATTTATTCCATATAGTGTCTTTATCAATTAATGGTATCTTATATTTTTCTTTTGTATCTGTGATATTAATGCTCATTTAAAGATGAAAATAATGGGTTTTTAAATCCATCTCTTTCTTTAAGATTTAATTTTATTTTTTGAATTTATTTAAATTTTTTTTTACTTATTACCATTTTCTGTTAAAAACATCGCCATATGTCTTCTATTTTTTATTCTACTATTCATTGATTTATTATTTCTTAGTTTTTTATTATTTCTTCTTCTATTTTTTAAAACTTTAGAGGTATTTTTAAACAAATCTCAAAACTTGGGGATATTTTTGGTATTATTTCATTAGAACTTTAATTGTGTGACTTCCTGTTAACTCCAATCCATTCTCTTGTTTTATTTTGTTATATCTCTCTTCAAAAATGTAGCAAGTAAAGGAAAATGTATTTTGTTCTAATTATGCTTCACAGTATTATTTATATATCAAAATCTCATAATTTTTCCTCCATATTATCCTAATCTCACTCCATATATATTTATGACCATATAGCTAAACAAGTTTGTATCTTGATATGATGTATATAGCAGTACTCACAGAGTAAAATAGGGTATTATCATCTCGACATTACATGTTTTGATTTGATTGGATGCTCACTTTCATACTCTTTCCTTGTTAATATTGTGTATAGTATTCATGAAAACGAAAACTTTTTTACAAATAAGGTGTATGAATATGTACCAATCTCACTTTCATACTCTTCCATAGGTAATTATCTCGTCAGACAAAATTAACAACCCTATTTACCGGACACCATTTATATCATACATAAAAAGTACCAATCCATTACAAGTAACAGATCGCACAAAATTTCTTTCCTTATATTCATACAATTCTATCATTCTCCCAAAATTAATTCTAAAATTCCAATTCACTAGTATTCATGGCCATTGACTCCAAAACAGTTAGTAAAATATATTTCACAAAATCACGTTAAAAGTAATATAAGCTCCGAAAATACAAAGGAAAAGAAGAAAAACTACAATTTTAAACCCCACAATAAAATAAACGAAAATTCACAATCTTAAACTTTAAAAGATTAGTACAAAATTATATTCAACAAATTTAACTTATTTTTACTTATGTTCTTAAAGTTTATAGAAAATGCTATAATGTCTTTAGATTTTATGGTTAATAAAATTGATGTCCTTAAATATAATATTATTAACTTTTCCATTCATATTATGTTAATATTTCTATAGCTCTAATATTAAATTGGGGGTTAGCTATTTAACGGTAGTTATTAATTTCTATATATTATTTATTAAAGATAATTTCTTAATTTTCTTACCATAACATTGTGTTATTTTTATCTTCATCTTTTTGTTTATCAATATTATAAATTAATATAAATAAATATTTAATCATTCAAGATCTTTAATTGACTTAAAAAGTTATCATTATTATATCTGAATTTAATGCATCTACCATGATCTTACCTTTTGTTTGTCTTCTCTTGTTACACCGGTTATAACTCAGCTTTACTCAAACCTTAATACCCTCCAAGTAATAATGAGCCTTCTGCATCCGTACATAGATGGTGTCCAATTTAAACTTACTAGAAAAGAGTAACTACACTCCAGTTTATTCATAATATAATAATCATTACAATTCTAAGACCAACTAAGAACCTTGAAAAGATTCTTAGCTACTCATAATTACTAGATACATAATTACTAGTTGAAATTTTTGGATATAGGGGTTGTTATGCTAGAAGCTGTGTGTTTTTTGAGCTATGTGCTCCGTTTTTCTGTGTATTCTCAAATGAAAATAAGAGTTTCTTTTATAACACAAGGAATCTTTATTTACAATATATGAATTTCTAGTTTATCTTTATTTTAATAATTCATATGCCTTACTGCTTTTTTGGTTTATCAATTTCAACCATTACTTTTTCTAGGCACATGCTGCTGACTAAAGATGTGGGCATTGCAATTTTATTTTTATTTGATGTCTTCTACCGAAAGATCTTCCTCTTTATCTACCTTGTCATTTTCTGTCAACAGTCTTTTTGGATGAAATTGATAATGACACATCTTCTTCCTCTATATCTTTAATGTAGTAAATGCATCTATGATCTTTGATGGCTTTTCTGGCATAGAAGCAGAATATCTTCTTTGTTTCTTGACTAATTTTCAAGTTATTGCTATTAAAATTTGTCTCATATTTGGTCATTTTTTCACCATATTCTTCAGAGAAAGCCATGCTACTATGTGAAGTGATGATGAATTTACTGGTTGAGTAATTTGCTTTGATGTCAGTAGAATTATCAATTTTCCTGAGTTCATAGTAAATTAATATTTGACCTCTTAATACATAGAGTTCTTTTGTGTAGAATTGCTTTTCTAGAAGCGCCCTTGGTTTGGAAACGTCTCTATTTGTATTGGAAATTCCTAGCTTGATAAAGTGGTAAGGACTAATACATCCTTACTCAATCTAGTGCACTAATGAACCAAAAAAAACTTAGATAGATAGGCTTGTCATCTCTTATTATTTTCTTCCTGAAGTTCTTATTGCTTTTTTGAAATTTTTTGTTAAATAATTTAATTCAATTAAATTAATTCTTGGATATATGTTTTCTATTAATCATGCATTAAAAGTTTTGTAAATAAATATTGGATCCACTTTTTTCAAAATATTGAATTTACTTCCCATAGGGAATTCATTTTCTGTAATATAGAACTTCATATCTTCTATGTATTTTTCGTAGATTTCATAGCCAAGTTGTAGAGACTTAACCATTGTGGTTTGTTGAGATTTCCATATTAGTCTCTTTCATCTTCAATGACTATTGAATCTCTGGAGAATGTTTCTCTGAATAGCTTTAGATGCCTTATTATCTTTGATGTTTTTGGGAGAGATATTTCTCTAAATAGTACTTAAGGCCTTACTATTTTCCTAGAGTTATCAACTTGCTTGGTGTGGTTGATTGTTGTTGTAGTACTGTAGAGTAATATTTTACTATCTCCTCTATTTTGTTAGTGAAGACTCTATGAGTTACTCCACTAAACTCAAGAATATATTTACTTACTTATACCCAATTGTTGTAGATTCTTGATTTTGGGCTATTATAGATCACATAAGCCTTTTTATTTTCTTCTTTTTCTACTACATTGATGTTACCCTCTTTTGATCTATTAGGTTCTTTCTTTTCATCTTGATTTCTTTCTTTAGGAGTTTTATCTCCTTTAGATTGAATTTTCGATGAAGATTCCTCTTTAGAGTTTTTGAACTCTAAGAGATGTTTTGAACAATCAAGTTCTCTCTGGTAATTTGTTGTCACTATAGGTGACTTCTCGAGGTATAAAAGCTCGAGTTGTTCCTATGAGATTTTTATCTACTTTCCTTTATCTTTATCTTGCTATCAAGATGTTCCATTCTTGCAAGCATAAAAATAGTTAGAAGTGCTAATTCTTTAGTAAGATCATCTGCTAAACTATTATTCTTTCTTGGGAGATGTTCAACATCAAAATTGTAATGGTTGAACAATTTTTACTATCTGACTAATCTTCTTTGTTTATAATCACCTACAATATTAGCTCTTAAGAAATAACCAAAATTCTTATTATTGGTTCTAACAATAAGTCTAGAACTTATGACATATATTGTAAATTTATTCATAACCTTTTTAATAGCTAGATATTTTTTCTCATTACTATGATAATTTCATTCTAGATCATGAAAAGATCCTAATGTATATCTATGAAGGTATTCATCTTTGTCATCTAGTTTTGCTTTCAAAACTGCTTCTCAATATTCTTGTGAAGCATCTGTTTCTTTTATCATTTTATCCCTATATGCTATAAAATTGGTAAATATTTTACCTATGTCTTTACTTTATCCATATATAGAGTATCTTGTAAGTTTTATTCATTTATGGTCTTTTTTATATATGGTCTGTCCATATTTGAAAATTGGTAAATGTTCTGTCCATTTTTAGATATGGTTTTTTTCAATTTTACGTGCAAGGGTTTGTGCATTTATGCAAGTTTCTTGATATTTATTTCAGCATATGTCAAACACCGTAGAAATCTTAATAATTAGTTTTTGTCCTTTAATTCACTAGGAAAACCTTAAATGTTATTTAGTATATGGGGTTGTAGATTATGTTTTCCATCTTCAATTTCCAACCCTAAATAATTATTTTTTCATTGAAAAATTACTAGTTTCCTTTAAGAGAGTACAAAACCTTCTTTCTTGCACTATTGTAGAATATTAATAATATTCAAATAAAATTTATTTAATTCACTACTAAAAACTAAATATCATCTATATAGACACAACAAATATTTTATAATTTTTTAAAGATATTATTCATTTATCTTTGAAAGATACATGAAGTTTGTTTTAATCCAAATGGTATAACAGTCCATTAGAATTGTTCTTGGGGACAACTAAATGCCATTAATTTTTGAGATTCTCCATCTAGTCTGCCAAAATCCACTATGCAATCAAAATTTGGAAAGTATTTCTTCCCTTTTATTAATAATAATAGTTCTTTTTTTGGGATAAAGTATCTATCATCAATAGTTTTTTTATTCAACGCTTTGAAGTTTCTTACCATCCTCTTTTTTCCTCTTTTCTTTAGTTTTTTTTCGAATAAGAATGCTGGACTAGAGTGAGATGAATTACTTAGTATTATGACTTTTAACTCCAAAAGTTATTGAGTTTATTTTTTCAAATTTAATCATGTGTTCGGTAGTATAAATCATTGGTTTTACTCTAATAACCTTGTTAGGGTCACTTAATTTTATGTTGGCAATCATTTTAGATTTATTAATCTTTGGATCTAAAAGATTTTATGAGCTTATTGTTTTTAATAATTTTCTGACATCTACTTAGACTTTATCTTTCTGTATTTCATTAAGAAAATAATTTTGTTTCTCTTCTATATGTAATAAAATATTTTCTAAATCAAATTTTGTTGCTTTGTATCTATCTTACCATGTTTTTACTTTCTATATTGTTGCATAAAAATTGGGTTTGATGCTGTCAAAGCTTTTCTTATTCTCGATAGATGAATGGTTTCAACATCTAATATTTTTAGACTTATTTTTCCTAAATATTGTGTAAAATATTGATATAAGTTTAGGAAATTATTTTCTGTTAATAAATCAACTTCTATTTCTTATTGATATATGGTAGGAATATAAAACATTTCTCCTCCTATCATTATATATGTATCTTTTAAAAATGTATTAAGATTTATTGTAGTATTATTAGCAATCATTACAATTAAATCTTATAGTGCTTGTTTTTAGTGTTCTTATGAGAATATATATTTACTTGATATACATATACTAGCTTCTATATCTATATATGCATGTAAATGATAGTTGGCATAGCCTTTAAATTTTAGTCCTATCTTAATATAGGCACTATTTGGATTTATAATAATATACAAAGTATTCATCTTCTAATGAAGAGTACTCATATTCTAAGTGTGTATATTTTGAGTCTGTTAGTTCCTCCTCATTTTTATCTAATAGATAAATATTGTAAGTATCATCTATATATGATTCCTCAATTGGTTCTAATTTCATCTTAAAAGCTACTTCTAAGATTTTTGCTTTCTGTGGAAATTCCTTTTTAAATTCTTTCTTATGTTAAAGCCTATTAGGGCATTCAATTGCATAATTTTCTTCTTCATTACAAATCCAACAATCATACCACTATCATATCCATCTAAGGCTTCTAAGAGATCAAATCTATAATTTTCATGGAACTTAAATTGTGGTGGGATACAACCTCTAGTTCCCCAATATAATTCTTTTTTTTTCATTTTGGGTGGTTGTCTTCTTCTAATTGAAGTGTAAGTCTCTCCTGACCTTTGTATATTTATTTCTTCTCTGTGTGGGTCAAATGTTTATTCTTGGTAATGAACCGGTAATGAAATTAGTTTTATATGACTTTTTGGGATCATGATTTCTGGTTCAGAATCAGTCTCGTTGATTATTATCATATCGTCTTCCTATTTGTTTGTACAAAGATTTCATCATAATGTTTTTCCAATTCTTTGTTAGTTAATGTTAACCAACTAAATAATTTTTCAATATCTCTATTTTTAGGATTTATGAATTGTTCTCCTAATTCTTTTCTATATTTCATTAAATTGGAATTATATGTTTTTCTTTAGATTTTTTTCATTTTTTTTCTCTCGTTTCTAGGTATCAGGGCATCTAATCTTCTAGGTGGTTCTATTTTTAATTCTTCTAAGAGATTGTATTTATGACTTAAAATATCATTGTTTCTATGTATGTTATATACATCTTTTCTTTGTTTTATAAATTCTATATGTATATATTATTGTAATTTATTATAATCACATTTCTTTATTTCTTTTAATAATTCTTTTTTGTGTTTCGATTATATCATGTAGATATTTTGTGTTTGATTCTTGGACTACATTTACTCTGTTAGAAGTCTTAAAGCTTTCATTAATTTTGTTTGATTTTTTGCTACACCTACTAGGCTCTCATCTATTACTAAGTGTATTTTTTAATTTATTTTTAAACATTATTATCTTCTTAATATGAAATCATGAACTAATGCATCTATTACTTGAATTTTATCTTTTAGTTTTTAACTTATTCTTTATTAGAAGTTTTTCATTCATGGTCTATAAAAGTAAATCTTGATATATTATTATTTTTAACCATATTACTTTTTCTTCATGGTATTAGAGGTTTTTTCTTAATATCTAAGTGTCATTCCTCCTATATTTCAAAGTACACTAGTATTTTTTATTTTATTTTCTGTCCAAATTCTTGAAAGATTTTATCTATTTATATAAATTCATTTTGTCTATAGATTGAGTTATTATGATTGTTTGTTAATGAATATCCTACTATTTAGTGTATTGAAAATGAATGGTTCCATTCTTTCATTAAATCTTCTCTTTCAAATTCATAAGCTAAACTTAATACTTAGTTTAAGTTTTTATCATGAATAATAATAACAAATCTAGTATATTTATATCTATTACTTCTCTAAAATAAGCTTGTATTAATATTTATATTCCTCCTAAATGAATGTATCTATTTTTTTATTTATCTTTTTGAGGGATTTTTGATACTTTATTCATTATAATTTATTTATCAATTAATGGTATATTATACCTTCTTTTGCATTGTAATGTTAATGATAATTTATTTATTACTTATTTCATAATAAATTATATCTTTTCTTGGTAATAATTTCCTTAATGATGAAAATAATGGATCTTTAAATCCATCTTTTCCTTTAAGATTTAATTTTGTCTTTTAAATTTCTTCAATTTTTTTTATTAATTATCATTTCTTGTGAAAAACATCTTGAGATGTTTTTTATTTCTAATTCTACTATTAATTGATTTCTTATTATTTTTTGGTTCTCTATTATTTCTTTCATTTTTATTTTTAAAATGTTGCTATTCACTTCCATTAGATTTAACTCCTCTTATGTTTGAGAGAGTACTTTTGAATTTTTTGAAATCTTAGCGATATTTTTAAAAATGCCTTAAAACTTGAGTATTTTTTTATGTTATTTAACCACTTAAAGCCTCTTCAACCCAACATCTTTACATTAAAATGGTAATTTTTAATGTAAAATTTATTCTAATTTAACACAAATATTACATTAAATATAACACAATAAATAATATCGCCTCAAGTTTGATATGACACTATTTCTTTGATGCAATACTAATTAAGTTTTATTTTTACATAAAAAAAATTTAAAATATTATTTTAATTTATATTTCTCTCTAATTATATATATTTGACTAAAATTTGTTACAATTATATTTTCTTACTATTTAATAATATTGTTTAATATATATTACATATAAAAAATTAAAATTAAATATATAATACAAAATTAGTAAATCATTACTATATATAACATAGAATTAAAAATATAATATAAACTAAAACAACATATAATTGGATAAATCATTTTTGGATCCTCCAACATTATTAAAATGTTAATAAAAAATATCCACTCTATTTTGAAATCCTTAGTCTGACTTTGAATTCTTTCTCCTTGTTTTTGATATCCATGTCCTTATTACTAAGATCCTTTTAGTATAATTCTTATTTGTTCACTTCAGATAAACTCGCTTAGGCTTACATCATCTATGACATTCAAATTTTTGAGTAAGATTTTATTAATTGAATATTTGTGTGATTAATATAATAAAATGAATAATTAATATCTATCTATGTATATTTTTAAATTTTTTAATTAAATATAATATTTAGTTCATATAATAAATATAATATTTTTATTTAGTGGAATTTATTTTTTTTAGTAAGAATATAATTTTTAAATTTATTATTATTAATTAATTAATTTAATATAATAATTATTAAAGAATTAATTAAAAAATAATATATATTTTATTTTATAAAAGAATATATTTTTTAATATAATATTTAATGTTGTAGATGGGAAGAGATAAAAAATATAATGTATAATACAAAAATTGATACAAAATGGTGCAATAGATTGGAGCTTTTCTTTGCACGAGAAAATATATAAGCCAATAACATTATTGTGAAAATACAGAGTAAATTGTAAAATTTGAAGATAAATTAGGGTATGACTTAAAAATTATTTTTTGTATTTAAAATCAAAAGCTTACCTTTAAAAATAATAATATGTTTGGCTATTAATTTTAAGTTATTTTTTTCTAAAATAATATGCTTTAAAGAAAAAAACTTGAACATATTTTCATTGTTTTAAAAAAAATTAAAAACGTGCATAATAATATTAACATATTTTTTTTCTTTTCTCTTCTTTCATAGTTTGGTTTAAAAGCTTATGCAGCTTTTTTTTCTTTTTTCTCTTTAATAATAATCTTTTTTAATAATATTCATTAAGTTGTACTTAATATAATCAGTAACGCTTTTAGTTCTTTTCTTTTATTTTTTTATTTTTAATAATATTCACCTAGTTATAATTATTATATTCATTATATCTATTATATTAATTAATTAAATGATCATATTATAAAAAATAATAATATTTTAACATATCGGCTAAATACCTCATTATTTTAAAGTTATAAAAATTTATTTTTAAGTTATAATTAAAATTAATTTTGAAATTAAGGAAATAAGTCACTTAGATTTTTAAAAGCTAAATTTTTTATCCCCACAATAATCATATGTGCCAAATTCCTGAAACCCATAAGTAACCTCACAATCCACCTAAACGTTGCAATTGAACCGACCCATGAACAATGGATGATCTTTTCCGCTATCATTTCAACAAAAAAAATTCCAATTCATATTCCTAATTTTTTTTTTATAAAAAGTACTTACAACACAAAAGATTTCACTTTGCCATTTTATCACTTGCTCAAATAAAACAATAGCATAATACAAATTAATTTTATATAATTCGAAACCTAAAATTATAGCCTTTTATGCAAAAATGGAAAACCCACTA
This sequence comes from Hippophae tibetana, assembly GCA_037013495.1. NCBI lineage: Eukaryota > Viridiplantae > Streptophyta > Magnoliopsida > Rosales > Elaeagnaceae > Hippophae > Hippophae tibetana. The sequence goes on along the minus strand of CM072807.1, from coordinate 23,887,989 downwards.
CTTAGCATTCAAGCTCAATAGATATAGTAGATTTTGTGCAAAAATGGGCATAATTGCACATTTTTTTTATGTTTAGTGATTATTATACATGTAGTGACACATTAAAATTAAATAATACAGGATAATTTAGGAGGGATAATTTGAGTTACAATTTAGAAAAAAAAAACAACATGAATTATTTTTAATTTGAATTAATTATTAATTTTTTGTATTTGTAAAAATATTTTATTTTTTTATCATTATAAATAATATATATTGGTTAAAAAATAATATATATTTTTCGTAATATTGAAAGAACGTAAATTTGTGTCTGAAATACAAACACGAACACGCGTAATACGAACAAATGTAACACTCATAATTTGCTACTCTTAGGATTAACATACTCTCCCCGTTATCAGACCGAAAGATCTTAATTTTTTTAGAAAATTGTGTCTGAATCATGGTATGAAACAAGTGAAAGGTAGAAAATACTTCATCTTTATGTTTGAGAAGGTAAAACCATGTCATTCGTATACAATCATCAACAAAAATTACAAACCAACGATAACCCGACGATGTAGTTATCGGGGAAGGTCCCCAAACATCAGAATGTACTAAAGCAAAAAGAATCATACTTTTATGCATGCTTATAGGATAAGATGCCCTATGACTTTTTGCTAAGATACATGTATCACATTTGAAATCTGAGTGTGTAACATTTGAAAATAAACTAGGTAGTAAATGCCTTAAATACACTACTACATAAATAGGCATTAAAGTCGGTTAAAAACCGACTTTAAATTTCACAGGATGAACCAACTTTATATTTTATGATTTGTTATTTTTATTTTTATTTTTCGTATTATTCAATATATATATATATATATATATATATATATAACATAAAAAAACTAAAATATAAATAATAATACAAATAATTAAAAATTTAAATATATTTAATTACTTCATAATTAAATTTATTACAAAAACAAATAATGTATATATAATACATATAGTTAACTTAAATTACAAATAAAATAATGTCGTCAAAGTGTAATTATTATGCGATCGAGTAAGTTTGGTTGGCTTAGAATCTTGATTGGCCTTCACAAGCATTATGACAAAAAAATAGCTAATCCATATAACAATTCATATTTCCCTACATACATGAGCACGTAAAACATCCATCAAAAAAGCAGTCTAAACTTCAGACATACGAATGAAGAAATTAAATCATTATAAATATTACCATAAAAAAGAGATTACCACGTACAACGACATTTGACTAACTCATAGTAGCACTTTATTAATCAATTGTCTATATATATGAAGTTATCTGGAATCTCTACTAGTATTTTATAATGCTATATATAATGAACTCTAAATATGAAATCAATTGTAACTTCGATTTCTTACTTGGCTTGTGTGAGTTTTGGTGCCCTTAAACATATAGAATACATTCATGGGCACCAAAACTCATACAAACCAAGAAACAAATCGGAGTTACGTACACCTGATTTATCCATTTAGAGCTCATTATATCATTAAAAATACTAGCAGAGATTCCAGATAAATTCATATTTATAAACAAATGATTAATAAAGTGCTAATATGAGTTCGTAAGGAAAGTAGGAAAGAGAGATGAGATGTAGTTTGGGCTAAAAATAGGTCCATAAAACAATGCATTCCCCTAAATACATGAGCATATGATTAATCATCATCAAACAAGTGATTTCAGACACAGGAATAGATAGAGAAATTAAATCATTAAAAAATTTACTGTTATGTTGTCATATGCTATTCAAGATCATCAGAATCTCCTCCTGATTCTTCTTGTGATGATATAATTTGAACCATGTGTTCTGCCCATTCCTCTCGTAAATCATCAAAAATTTGTTGGTCGTAACCCGTCTTGTTCCAACCAAAGAACTACATGTATTTAAAATCAAAATAAGAATATAATTTCATTTATTTACAAAAACAAACTCAAATATGTTAAATTTTTTTATGTATATGGGTAAAATATATTACCACATCATCAATTGGAATTTTGATATTTGTGATGATTTCGCTCATAAACTTGATGACATAATAACCACACATGACTCCATTATTTTGTTGTGGAACCTACAAAAAAAAGTTCATGTACATGAATTTTCATATTCGAACATCCTTATTATTCAATTGTAAAATTAATAAAATTATTAATATTGAATTGTACATACCATAACTTTTGTCCATATAAGCTTATGAGATTTTTTAAGGCCAATGCCCCTAAAATTGTTCCACAACTTCCATGCCCTATCAAGGTTTAAAACGATTAGTTTTTATTAAATATTACAAAAAATAATAGAAGAAACTATATGTAACTATAACTCTTACATTTCAACAACTGCTTTTGTATCTTTACTCAGTTCTATGGAAGCTGAGTCACAATACCAAGCATGATTATTGAACATATCAATGATTACCAACATCCAATGATCTTGGCCTTGTTCAAACCTTAATGGCCTAGGGATTATCAACTTTTGATTTCTGTTAAGCGTTAATGCCCTATCACATAATTGTTTAGCTCTGATGCTAACATCATTCTCTTGATATTGATTGACATATGAAGAATCATAGAACATTGCTAAATGTGATGAGTGATTATGTTGAAGTCGATAATAGCACGCCTTATATAAAAGATATATATAAATTAGATAATATAAATATAATTATATATGTTCTGCATAAATAAAAGAAAAATAACTAGATTGAGGACTCACCTTGTCCACACTTGAATTATACTTAAATCGATCATTTGATATTCAAATAGTTGCAATAAGCACTCAATCGATATATAAGTTTGGCCGAGGTCTACACCAAAAATTTCAATAGGAAGTGGCACAGTCCATCCATCATTTATGCTAAATGCCCTCCCAACAATAGTCATCAAAGTGCCAAGATTTCTGCTGAAGTTTAACGCATAAGTATGACTATACTTTTTCCAAGGCTTCTTCTCGAATGACTTGGTGCACGATGATTGGCCACTAGTCATAGATTTAGCACGAGATACTTGCTTCGTATCTCTTAAATGTGTCGCATTTAAGAGTTCTAGTATAATAGACTAACAAAAAAGTATCATATATGTATTTTTTAGTAACAATATAAGATATAATTAAATAATAGTAGTAAACAAGTGTTATCTTTTAAGTTAAAAAATAGTACCATGTCAAAATTTAGAACAACTTGAATCGATGGCCAAGCCACATACTGTCCAACCGCCTCTTGAACTGTGGTAGCATCAGAAGGCACAGGTAGTGGACAATCATGAAACAATGATTGATCAATTACTATTCGCCAATGATTAGGCAAATATTGATTATGAATCATCCAATCATCGCTCAATTGTTGTACCGTTCCAATAGCAACATAGTCCATTGACGAAGGATGTTTCAACAAACATTTCATATTCTGTAAAAAAGTTAAGTGTTATATATAAAAAATAAAACATATAATAAGAATTTAAAAATAATAGATTATATACACCAGAAATTAAAATCTTACCACATATGATTCATCAAATAGAGGAGGACTCTCATGTGGGGTAGCTATTAGATTTACATTCTCACCAAAATGTTCATCTTGGTTTGATTTATGGTAAAAATGTGCAGATTGCATTGGAGAAAATGAACCATTACTTGATTGCATATGCATCCCTAGCATATAGTGAGAACCAATAGGATGGATATATCCCATACTAGAAGTAGTTTGAGCGTAATGAGATTGTGTGAGTGGCATGGATGGTAGCATGCTTGGCATGGATGGTTGCATGCTTGGCCAATATGGCATGCCCTGGTTGTAGCATGATGCCATGGCTGACATTTGTTGTGATTGATGTTCTTTTAGAGTGGCAATCTCACTCATCACTGAGGCCTTAAAGGAGTTGAATTCTTCTTCAATTTTAGTGTACTTCTCCTTACTTACCGTCTGAGGCTTTTGTTTTGGAATGTTAAAATACTCCATAGAACCATCATATTGGCTACCTCCCCTAACACGACCAGGATGCTCGCGTCTGAATGCATGATATAAAGCATCTCTCCCAAGCTCTTCGATTATTTCACCCCTGGATATTTTTTCTTGAACAACTCTCTACAAATAATAAAGCACACAAACATATCATTCATTATTACATCAATTATTAAATATCATTTAGACTTTTTATCAACCGAAATTACTAACCAACTTATTTAATTGTTCTTCTCCTTGTTGACTCATCATTCTTGTATTCTTCGTTTTGGGAGTCTTTGTTTCTATGTACAATTCCATTCGGGTAACAAGTCTACCCAATTCAGCTTCCTACATAAATTATGAAAATTTTATTAACAATGACATGAAATTAAATTGAGGAAAATTAATATAAAAATATTTATAATATTAAGACAAATTAATAATACCATTCTATATCTAACTTCAGGATTTGAAGACCTCACAATACAGTTAGGAAGAATGTTATGCATTTGGACATTCTGATGATCTTCTCTAATAATTTGAAATTCATCTGAACGTCTATAATCCACAAAGTCTTTCCAAACTTGAGGTGTAATCCATGGGTGTCCTTCAGGGATTTTGTAGATCACATTCTCATCAAGTGTTTCCAAATATGGAAACACATAATATTTTGCCAATCTGGAAGTCTTGTATTCCTTCCACGCCTTATTTGCAATCTTATAACACTTGCCCTTCCAACTGTCATCGACTTTGTAACGATTATGTAAAAACACAGTACATAAATGGTTATCCATATTTTGAACTTTTCTGCATCGTCAACCTCAGACCAATCATTTATATTGATTGGTATACTGGACTTTGCCAGTTAACCAATAGAGGATTTCAATTGTTGACCATTTTCCCCTATTGGATTACCAGTAGCATCAAATAGAACATGTATTCTATCATCTGGGTTAAGTGGAGCATCAGATATATTCGCCCAACCCCTTCTTTTCAAATACCCCAATGGATCATTTGGATCTACAAGTTGAATATCCATGAAATATCTGCAAACAATGAAGAAATATAAATTAATTGACAATTTTAGGAACACACATATATATAAGAGTTATTACAACAATATAGAACATATGTTATGTTTAATTAGGTTGTTGATCGTATACATATATTCCTTCAAAATCACTTCGAGTCCATGTCAAAGAATCATCATCATCAATTAGATCATCACATACATTAGGCAGTTTATTTAAGAAATTACTAATATTGGTTAATGTATCAAGCATAGAGTCATCATCTTCTACAACATCACAATGGTAAAACTCTTTTTGTGGAGGTGTTAACACAACAAACCATTTTGGATCAATTTGATCGCTCACGTAAAATACTTGTTTTGCATGAAGTGCTAACGTGAAAGGATCATCAACGTGACTTATCCTGGATAAATTTACAAGGGTAAATCCAAAATCATCTATTTTATATCCAACATTGATAACATCTTTGACCCAATCACACAAGAAAACTGTTTCATGGAAGACCTCATAATCCATTTCCCACATTTCTTGTATTATACCATAATATGTTCTATCAGAAAGTACAAGATTAGCATCTTTTGAACTGGAAAATTACATAGTTTGTGCAACCATCTTCACCCCACTATTTTGATTTACTTAGAATTTGTCCCTAGCTTGAGTCGTAAACCTCGATCCATTTATTGTGAAACTATAAAATGATTTGACATCGAATTTTGGCCCATGTGCAAGCCATTGTAAACTTTCTGATATTTTATGATTGGGTTTCTTGAGTTCATCTCGAATCTATGTATACAAAAACACAAAATGTGTTTAGAGCAAAGTTTTAAAACATTGAATAGATCTAGGAAGATACATGCATGAATTTTTGTTTGTGACACTTACATGGATGCGAAACCAATTAATAAGCTCTCGCTTATGTTCATCATACAACCATTTTTCTCCTTTTTTTTATAACGAGGATCGATCTTCAATAAGTTTAAATGCATCTTGTAATGTTATTAAATATATATTAAGTTATATATCATCATTAATAGTTAAATAAAAAATGATTTTTACAATCATGAAACAATGAACATCATTTACTCTATGTACGGTTATGCCTCATTATTATTTACCAAAATGATTCAGTGTGCTTCCCATCGAGTGTGATCAATAAATAATTTCTTACTTCCACCAAGCATAGGGTTACCTACTTGGATCATGTGACGTTCTAAGAACAACTTGTGCGTAGGATTCCCAATTTTAGTGCAACCACTAAAGTATTCAGAACAAAACTCAATGGCCTCTTCAGCAATGTAGCATTCCACCATGCATACTTTAGGTCAATATCTATTATTTACATATCTTTTAAGGACTTGCATATATCTCTCAAAAGAATACATCCACCTTAAGTAAGTAGGACCACATAATTGAACCTCTCGAACTAAATGAACACATAAGTGAATCATTATATCGAAGAAAGAAGGAGGAAAATATTTTTCAATTAGACACAAAGTTTCTACAATTTCTTTCTGTAAAGAATTTAACTCGCCAATTGATATAGATTTCTTGCATATTGTATTGAAGAATGAACAAAGACAAATTATTGATATTCGAACATGTTTTGGAAGAATTGATCTAATAGCAACTGGTAATAACTGTTGCATTAAGATATGACAGTCATGTGATTTCAATCCATACAGTCTCTTATCGATGATAGACATAAAATTTCTTAAGTTGGATGAGTAACCATCAGGAACTTTCACACCTTCCAAACATTTACAAAACACATCCTTCTCTTTTGTTGACATTGTATATGATGTTGGTGGTAAGTATGTTCGATTCTTATCATTTTCCACCCGTGGTTCCAATTCAGGTCGTATGCCTAGTTTCTTTAAATCCAATCTTGCTTTAATGCCATCCTTTGTTTTTCCAGGTATATTAAGTAAAGTACCAATCAAGCTCTCACACACATTCTTCTCAATGTGCATGAAATCTAAGATGTGACGAATGTGTAGGTCTTTCCAATAAGGTAATTCCCAAAATATTGATTTTTTCCAACAACCATGGTAATTCGGTTCGAACTCTTTTTCATTTTCACCCATTTCATTAGTTGACCTCTTTCGTTTCCCTACCTTAGTGAGTTTTTTTTCAACTTTCCATATTGTTTGAATGTCATCCCATTCAATTGCCTTAATATCTCAATACCACGCAAAGGTCAAGTTGCATGATCATGATCTTCTGCACCATCGAACTGTTTCTTTTGGTATCTAAACTTGTGTCCAGATGGCAAAAATCTCCTATGTCTTCTATAAGACATCTTTCATCCGTGAACAAGATAATTTGCAGAAGTTCCTGATGAGTGCTCAAAAAGCACAAAAATTACCATGATTTTATGCACATTAATTGATTAATATATATATATATATATGTTTTATCATATATTTATATATATTTGTCTTTTTTGGAATCACGCGTATTTTTATTGTTTTTCAGGTATTTTGGCTTAAAAACGTAACTTAAAGATTCAAAGAGGAATACTGGAAGCAATACATCACAAATATATTAATAAATAAATGGTGAAAGGTCAACAAATATGGAAAAATTGGACAAAATGGGTCAAAAATGTCAAAAAAAAGAAAATCGCGCCGCCGCGTCGCACAGTTGCCCAGTCCCGCATGCGCCCCTATGCGCAGCACCTGCCCTTCCGCGCCTGCCTGTGCGTGCGGCGACGCCCATTTCGCCCCATTTTTGCGCGCAGCCGCCCCTATGATGTCATGCTGACGTCATCAATGACTTCAGCAATTGCACTCCGCGTTTTCACCATTTTTTATCATTTTTTCACTCACTTTTTCTCTCCATCCTCACCTATAAATACCCCTCTTCTCTTTACTTCTAAACACACCTAAAAACCATTCTTCTCTTCTCTTTCTTTCTCTCTTTTCTTAGATTTTTAGTTTTTTTAGTTTTTCTTAGTTAATTTTTCTTAGTTTTAGAGTGCTTCCCTTTTTGGGAAGAACTAGTTATGTTTTTGTAATTTATTAGCTTTTTTATTCAATAAATGGGAGTGCAAATTCCGCTTGGAGATTTTCCGGCAACGGGAATATCATCGAAGTTCTGTAAGGATTTTATTTTCTTTACAATTATTTTTTATGCTTTATTCTTACATGTTATATTTAATTTGTCTGTGATTAAATTTAACTCTGCTGGCTGTTTATAATCATGATGTAATAATAACGTTGTTATGCTTGCGAAATATTAAATAGGTAAAAATCTCTAAAATGAATTGATTTTGTTTTTATTCAAGATTTTATATTAAGAATGTTAGAGAGAAATATATTATTTTTCATTACAAACTTAAACCTGAAAATTAGATTTTAAGGTTTAGTTATCCGGTCTGATTTAGAGTAGTGCTCTTTTATTTGTTGGTACAATCGCCCGGTAGTTAGAGTGAATCTCTATTTCAAAAGTTTTTATAAGAATTATTATCTGAAAATGTATTGACAACATGTTTTCAATAGTGGTTTTAAAACTTGAAAGTTAGTACTCAGATAACTAAATTCTTAGGTTTAATTTGGACACCTTGAATAAAGTTTAAACTGTCTAACCCCACCAAAGGTGACATTTAAATGGTTCATTTTCAATCTCTTAGAAAAAGGAATTAATTTAATTAAGCAAATTGTTTATCAACCCCACCCATAGGTGTTAATTGATTTGTTTAGTTAACAAAGAATATCTAACCCCACCAAAGGTGGTATTCATACAAAAAAGGGAGAATCAATAAATATCAATTCATATCTTTAATAACCTAAATAATATGAGCAAGCATAATTAACTTAGTTATTATATCCATAAGTACTCCGCCATTATAAATGATAAAATTTGCATAAATGTTTATTGAATCTATGTTTAGTTTTATGTCAGTAGATTAAAAACACAAAACCCTAAAATATCGTGACAGGATGTTTAGGATTTAATTTCGTTTTTAAAAGTTTGAATAATAAATTAAAAACCACATACATTCCTTCCTTAGATCGACCTTGGGAGTATACTTATCATTTTCTTTGAAATGATTCGTGCACTTGCGAGAGTTTTATAAATATAAAACCAAAGTATTGGCAAGAATCGGCGATGCCGGTTTTCGCTCATTAGTTCCATCACTACATATAGGACATCCCTTGTAACCTTTTGTTGCATGTCCTGATAAATTTCCATAGGTAGGAAAATCATTAATTGTCCATAAAAGGACCCCTTTTAAGTTAGTGTATTCTTATTTATGTGCATCGTAAACATTTACACTATCATTCCACAACGTCTTTAAATCATCTATCAGAGGCTGCAAATATACATCAATATCAACAGCGGGTCGTTTCGGTCCTAAGATCAATAATGTTAACATCATGAATTTTCTTTTCATACACAACCAGGGAGGAAGGTTGTATGTTACCATAATTACTGGCCAACAACTATATCTACTACTGAGGGAACTATGTGGATTAATTCCATCAGCAGTAATGGCAAGACGAAGATTGCGCGGATCAGATGAAAATTGAGGAGATAAATTATCTACTACTTTCCAATTTGGAGAATCACAAGGATGACGTAATACCCCATCATCAGATCGATTATCTGAATGCCAAGTCAACATCTTTGATGTATATTTACTATTGAACAACCTTTGAAAACGAGGAATCGGAGGAAAGTACCAAAGAACCTTTGTAGGCATGCCTTTCTTATGTGTTGTACTCTCATTTGTACCATGCTTCCATCTCGATTCTTTACACATAGTACAATCATGTAATGTCTCATATTCTTTTCTATAAAGAATGCAATCATTAGGACAAGCATGAATCTTATGATATTCCATGCCAAATTCGATACATTGAAGATGGCAATTCGATACCCTCAGGAAACATATCGACTAGTAGATTTAGTAATTATATGAATCCCTTGTCAGAAAAACCATGTTTTGCCTTCACATTGTACAAATGAACCAATCCCGACATTTTAGTGTATTTTTTGAATTTTGGATACAACGGTTTTTCGGCATCTTCTATAAGTTTATTAAAGGTTTTGGGATCATCCTCGCGTAATTCATCTTCAACACCATGAAACATATTTTTTGTATGTACATTATGATAAGATGTATGTAATCCACTCACATTCTTATTATACTTTTCCCCATGAGTATTATCAATATTTTCTCCATGATAATACCAACATTTATAACTCAATAGAATACCATTACGGATAAGGTGATACTTAACCTCATCAAATTCATGAAATCGCTCATTTTTACATTTAACACATGGGCATCGAATCACTACTTCTAGTATTACTAGTTCTACAAGCAAATTCCATGAAACTTGCAACTCCAGAAATATAGTCTTACTCAATTATACACTTTGACATCCAAGATTTGTCCATTTTCTATTAATGACATTAATTAAACATATTACTTAATTATGTATACAATGAATATATTTCAAGTATTATTATATATAAACTTCCTAATTATTAGAATATATATCAAAACATACATAATGCAAAACAATTATCATTTTAATCATTTTACAAAATCATTTCTATACAAATTAAAAAATAAGCAACATGTTAGCATGAATATATAAAAACCAATCACGCACTTTGGTTGATTCTAATTTCTAAGCATGTTACTATATCATAATTAAAAAGTAATATTAATTATACGTATATAAATAAATTTGTCTATGCATAGTAAACCCACAACATTTCAGATATTATTTCCACATAAAATAAGTCAAACATTATTACAAGCAAAATAAAAAACATACCTAAATCAAAAACAGAATATAAAACAAACTGAATAATAAGATGCAAAATTCTACTTAATAAAATATAATTAAATTTATCCACGCATAGTAACCATCAAACCCACAACATTTCAGATATTATTTCCATATAAAATAAATCAAACATAATAACAAACATACCTAAATCAAGAATTTATACATAAAATGGGTATAATTTTTTTTAATATTTTGCTCAAAAAAATAGAAGAACTTACAGATAATGTGAGAAGAGGAATAACTTACAAAACGACGTTACAAATGGTGGTCGGAGGTGGCCAGAAATTTAGAAAAAAAGTGGCGCACGTTGTAGATTTTGGGAGAAAATAGAGAAGAGTGAGGAAGAAAATGGAGGAGAGAGAGGAAGAAAATTGGATTCTGCGTAAAAAATGACCCGAATGTGGATATATTAGGTGGATAGTGTCGGTTGACGTGGATAGCATCGGTTCTCCATGTCAACCGACACTACGTCCAACGTGGATAGCGTCGGTTCTACACCAAACCGACTTTAAATTCATTATAAGTCAGTTTTTGTAAAAAACCGACTTTACACAGCGACTTATATACCCCTTTTGTAGTAGTGATACCCAAATGATGGATGCCTAAATCGACGATGACATAACCAAATATGTCATTTCTGGTTACTAACCGTATGTTGCATGTGATTGACTCTTTCTGAACTGAGGTCATCCACATAATATAAACCTCCTCTCTTAATACCACGCCCAATGATCTCCTTGGTGAGAATATCATGTAGAAGACAAAAGGTAGAATACATCAATACTACACAGTTAAGATCTGAAGTGACTTGACTTAAAGGCATTAGTCTATTTGAAAGAGAGGGTACAAGTAATGTATTAGATAAAGATAATGAAGGAGATAAAGTCACTGTGCCAGCCCCTGTAGCTGGATAAGTGGCCCCATTAGCATTGGCAACACGGCTCCATCTTGGTTGGGTTGTATTGGAGAGATCTTTTGGGTCAAATGCCATATGATTTGTAGCTCCAGAGTCTAGAATCCAATCCTCATTATCACTACAAGTAGAGATATGAAATGCTTTACTTGAAATACTTGGATCCTGGGAAGATTCGGCCTGAGGAATAAGGGATATTGATGCATTATTGGTAGCCACAACGGCTCTCCTAATGGTTTCCCGTTTCTTCCGTGCTTGAAGATCATTCCACCATTCTCATACCCACGTGTGTGTTTGGAGTTTCCGTAATGGCCACATTTCATGTCAATAGACGGTGAATTTCCCATGGATTTCTTGCTACCTAAAACAGTTCCTAGTTTTAGTGGCAGTGGATTATGGTGTCCCTTAATCCCTTTGAAAGATATAACTGCTTCGGGTGTCGTATACGCACCCGTGATCATCACGGTCTGCCTGACCTCTTCCCTATGGATGAATCCATAGGCTTGTTCCACCGTAGGGAATGGTTTGATTCGAAGCACATCACTTCGAGTTTTATCTAGTCTGTCATCAAGTCCATCGAGGAAGGTATACACTCGATCTTCCTGTACGATGTATTTGTATTTTTTTATGTCATTCGCACACTCCATTGGATTAGGACGACGAAAATAAATTTCTCACCACAACCCTTGAAGGTTATTGTAGTATTTTTCAATGAATCCACCCGTCTGCTTCATATGAGTAACTCGACGGCGAAGATCATACACTTGAGACGTGTCTATCCCATCATAGTAGGTGGTAGCAACAGAATCCCAAACCTATTTCGCAGTTGGGAAACGAATAAAATTTGCAATCAATGAGGGGTCTATCGAATTGATCAACCATCATTTGACAATGTCATTTTTAGTGCGCCATCTCCTGAATGAGGGGTCGATTTTAGTAGGTTCAGGAAAATCCCCATTAATATATCCCAATTTGTCTTTGCTAGAGATATACATCTTCACCACCTGGGACCATAAGGCATAGTTGGATCCTCCCAACTTAATGCCAATAGGGGTAGTCGACGTTTCAATTTGCGGTGGTTGTGAGGTTATCTGAGCTCTAGTCAAGACCTCATTCGTTTTTGTAGTTAGATCGTTCAATATAGAATTTGTAGCTAAATCTCTAGATTCCGCCATGAAGCCTATAGATTCTGTTTTTTTGGCTTTCATACCCAGCCAAATATATATACACAGAAAAACCCTAATTTCCTTTCTCTAGCCGCACAAGTACATTTATGTTCCTTACGCTTTGGCTTTCTCTCTGAAACTGAGGCCTCGAAGCATTTGTTTCCTTTCGAGTTCCCTTATGTCGTTGGGTCTTCAGGTGTTACCTCTGATATAAGTTCTCCATGTTTCTGATTCAGTGAAGAAGCATCAAGTTGATTTTGGTTTGCCACAATCAACACTTCGTGCCGTTAGAAGGGGGTGTTTATTCGGACAGGGTTCAAGCTGTGGGAGCCCAACTTCTAAGTCACGGGTCTTGTCCCCATCGGCAACTTGGGATCTGTTGCACGCTGCTGCTAGAGAAGTCACGAAGATGAGGTTGGACGAAGAAGTTTACACGATGTACCAAAAACGAGGCCTATTGGGTCCTCCCAGAGATCTGCGGCTTGTTGGAGAAACAGGTTTCACCTTCTTTTGCTGATAAGTCTCAAATTCGGCAGCAATTTCAGCATATGTTCGGTAACTGGAAGATAGTTGACTAAGGCTTTCACAGCTGGAGCAAGAACTTCAGCGATGTTGGCTGAGACTGCAACGGCTCCACGTTGCCGAGACAAAACATAGGAACACCAGTACAAAAATAAAACCACCGTTGCCAAGGAGACAAACAGAGTACAGTCAACCAGATTGGCCAAAAAACAAAACAACAAGAAAACCACCTCTGATCCCAAATCAGAAACTGATCTGCCAAACCAGATTGGCCAAAAACAGTATCGTGAGAACAGAAAATACGTCGTAATAGGTAACAACGTAGCTAATTGATTTCTTTAGGGAATCTGCTCTGATACCATGTCAAATTATTGTGGTTATCGTTAATAGTTTCTGTATTTCTCTGTTCTGCATTTTTCATGTACAAGAAACCCCTATGTATACTAAGAAACTGAATATAAAATCCTAATCTTAACAGCTGATGCACATCCATATTTTCTGCTCCACTAAACATGTTGTCTGCCATTTTCCTACACCACTAACATTATTGTCTGCTACTTTCACTACACACGCCAACAAATTGGACACTAGTTTCTCCTTTTTTCTTTAAGCATTGCACTCTAGTTAAGGTTGTTCCTCTTCCATACATGTTCCTCCGTTATATCATTACACTTTTTCAAAATTAACTCAATAAGAAGGCAGCTAGGAAGCTAGGGAAGAGAAAAGTTTGGGTATGGTTGATAAGTTAACTCAAAAATTATTTTTAAAGACTGTTTTTAAATTATAACTTAAATATAATTTTTATATTTTTAAAAAATAATGAGTTATTTGATCATTAGTTTTAAAAACTTTTTTTTATTGTATACTTTTTAATACTGATTTTAGTATATTTACAATAATTTAAGTATTATAATTAAATCTAGATCATTTGAATTTTTACGTAATTAGTATAATTGAAATGAAAAGAAACATCTTAGTAATAGATGTCAAATTTGAATACAACTTAATAATAACATTTAATTATAAAAATAATTATTTAGTGTCTGATAAGAAATGCGTTCTCGACAATTTACCATTGCCTTAGATGATGCATATGATAGATCAACTGTATTTGTAAGATCAAATGGATATTTCATTTGATTTTCTTCTTCATCAATCACAAGTTTATCATTTTCATATTGCATAAACAAGGATAATTACAAGCATATAAATGAATGAAATTACGAAGAATACAATATGTTACAGCAATTAAGCTATATCGGCTCAACTTATAAGGAGACATTAATTTCAAAATTTTAAAACACCAAAACATCTTTTAAATGATATCTTTGATCACGATAAGAGGACAAAAATCCAAAATACATGAAAATCTAGAATCAATCACATAGCACTCATTTATTCAACACAACAAAATAGCTCAAGTAGTTTACTTTTAAATGAAATTAAACATAAAGTGAAAATATAATTCTCATTTACCTCCGTTTGATCAAGGGAAATCATTTTATAGTTGTGAAAATGCATCTAAAATACTCTTGAATCATTTGTAGTACCTTCCCACCGGACATATATAAATGTGAACAGTTTGTCACAGCTGCAAACACAAAAGACATTTTGAGTAAGTCTAATTTGAAATAAATCAATGTTTATCAAAAAAGAAAAAAAGAACAAGAACAAGAAAATAAATTAAAGAAAAAAGGAAGAAATCTCCATCATATTGGGGAAGAACTAGTCTCCCTCTTGTTGATTAAATCTTTTAAATACAGAAAGTTAATCAAATCGTATTTGATGACAAAGTTTTTAAAAAAAAATCTGCTCTTTATCTAGAATAATGCATAAATGTAATAAAGCAAACTATCTGGAGACACCTGGATCAATAAGCTTAAGGTAACATTAAAACAAATTGATGAAAGATCCAAATGTTGCTTTTAATCCCATAATCAGAATTCTGATAATTCAGAAAATAAAAAGAAAAGAACAGAGAACCTCAATTTGATAATGTCCGCTTACAAATATTGTGTTTTCCGTGTTTTGATATATTTTTTAAAATAGTGAAAACATGTGAGAGGTGTTTTCAAATTTTTGTTTTTTTAATTCACGTAATTTTTAAAATTTGTAACTTAAAAATTTGGTCAAACATACTAAATTGTTTTGAAACTAGTCTTTTATTTTTAAATATGAAAAACAGTTTTTGAAATTATATGGCCAAACAATCCCAACTGTTGGATTTTCTCCTTATTTTTTGCATATATAAATTTATTAAAATTTTATTCCTTTATTAGTTTAAATTTTAAATACGAAAAAGAAAGATTAAAAGCTTTTTTCCCCTTATTTTTGCGATATACTTTTCTAAACTATTATAAAATTGTGGTGAGATCAATGTCAATAAAACGTCTAGGTAAATTAAAGGATATCTATAACATCTTGAACATGTTTGAGAATATTTTTGAAAGAAAAGGCCAATAATAATAATAATAATAATTTATCTTACAAATACCATAGGATATCTTTATTACTGTTTTTTTTTGTGTGGCTAAAATGAAAGTATCACATTAGATCATTTTTATTACTGTTTTTTAAGAATAAAATGAAAGTGTGACATTCATCTTTATTACTTTTTAATTAATCTTTATTTTAAGATTAATTTTTTTAGATTAAAAAAATTATTTATCATAAATTATATTATTAGTTGTGATGTGATGTGATAGTTAATTATAAACTAAAAAAATAAGTCATATTATTTTAGTTAATAATTATCTTTCATATTAATTGTGATTATATCATAACTTATAACATTAAAAAAAATTTAGGTTAAATATCTCATGATTTTTATGTACTCTACAAATTTTTCATGGTATTTATCACTCAATACAATTAAGTCATACTAATATTCATTAGTATTGTTCTCTGACTTTCATTAGTCTCATCTCCCATTTTAGTACTACTTTGTACTAATACGTATGACTTAACTGTTCACTCTAATAGAAGAGGTAAGGTTGATGTAGTAATACATAGATCCGGGTAAAAGGTTGTAAGTCCCGCTTAAACCGAGGTAATAGCGTCCAGGGCAATAATACCTTATAAATACCGGTGGTTTAGCAAACGATCAATTTTATTAGGTAAGTGTTATAAGTTATAAGTATTCTTATAAGAGATAAAACAAGAACTTACATATTAAATGTTTCATGTATAATTTATTTAAAATAATTCCATGACTCAAATTTCATGATTTATATTCTGTATCTTGTTTGTTATTAATAGACTGCAATTTATTTTTTTAAAATCTTATTTACCATGCAATACATATTATATTGATGATTAGTTTTTCCATATTGTTTACAAATTATATTATTTAAACTTAAATATGTCAAAACAAAACTTTTAAGTATCATCACCTTTATTACATAAAACTTCATCATCATCTTCAAAGAAATCTTACATTACCAATAGTAACGAAGTTACTATTGAAAATTTTGAAAAATCTATTGATCTTTGGAAGGTTCCAAAGATCAATAAAAATCAAATTTATCAAAAAAAGATGATGAATCTTTTTAAAACGGATTACATCATTAAAACTGAAGAAAGAGATCTACAACTTTCATTACCTTTTGAATCAATCCAAATTCTTTCAAAAGAATCATTACAAAAACATTTTGATAAAAAATTCAAGTATGTTCATATAGGCCTAGTCCAGATTGGACTAAGACCATTAACCCGACTAGGGTTAAGTTCATCAATTCTGGTAGTCTTAAGGGATGCTAGATTAACAAATTTTAAGGAATCTTTATTAGGAACGGTAGAAACAGGTTTAGGTTTAGGACCTATATCCTTTAACTGTTTTCTAGATATAGTAGTATCTCTAGGAGATCCTCAAATGTTAAAAACATTAACTCTTCAAATCCAAACTCATAATACTAATGGTTTATCGGGAACGATTACGGTAGCTTTATTATTTAGAGTCCATTATAAAATTATGACGTTCACTTGGGACATTAAGAACATTCATAACTCTACTAAAGGAGAAACCATTTTATTACAGACAGACTTGTCTAGATCCAACATTACAATCCCTAGACCGATAAGTTGGGATAGTGTAGTATACCTGGATAGGTGGCTTTTAAAAGGAATTTCCCAGCCAACATCTGAATCTCATCAACCAGAAGAACCTTTCCAAAACATAAAACTTTCTGAAATAATAAAATACAAAAATGGAAATATTGAAATAGGATTCAATAGATCTACATCAATGAGATACTCTTCAAGTGCCTCAGATTTCTCATCAATGGATTTACCATTGAAGACAAATCCTAGGTCATCAACCTCTGATTTACTTAGGAAAACAAAACTCAAAGGAGTAGACTATAGTACACCAATACCTAAACTAGTTTACACTATTGAAAACTCTGAGATGAGCGAATCACCTCAGTTATCACCTATGTTTCCTTCATCACCAACTCAATCATTAGCACCCAGCCAGGATGTTAGGATAAATGAGTTAAACGTATTAACAGTAGATAATGAAGAACCTTGGGATGCATATGTCCTTAGGATAGATCTAAATCTACCACATAGCAAGAAAATTAAAAATTGGTTCTATAGCACACACTTAGTAAATACTAGGGAAAGTTGCTTTAGAAAACATGAGAGTTACGTGAAAGAACATAACAAAAATATAAACTTCATAGATTGGTTAAAAATCTATAGAAAATCAAAAGGACTATCTTCTATAACCATATATATGGTCAGAGCTTCCTTTGTTAATAAAATTGACAGGGTAAAAAAATTAAAAGATCACATTGTTGACCTTAGCCAGGAAGACATAGCAGTGTCATCATCATCCATAGTTAACTCAGAACCAGTTAGCTTAGTATCACCAATGGTCCAACCATTAGAAACATTATTGGATCACATTGTTACCGATACCCAAGATAGCATAGTTGAATCCCCATCATTAATAGTTAGCCCTGAACAAGTTAGCAAAACATCACCTGTTGACTTAGTCAAACCATCAACGGTCTTAATAGGTAACCTACCAGTTACTGTCCAGGATTCAAAACCAAAACCTATAATTACACCTATAGTTCAAATTGACCCTAAACCAGTCAACATTACTGTAGAACCAATAGTCATAGAACCTATAGCTATAGCTCCACATTACAAAAAATTTCCATTAATAAGTGTCTCGGATGTCATAGAAGATGACTTCGATATACTTTTAGAAAACGAACATGTAGAGTCTTTAGCTAACACTCCAATAGCTCTAACTCCACAGCTCAAAACCTTTTCAGAAATTAAACCTAGCAAAATCACACTAGATGACTTCGATATATTTTTAGAAGAAACAGATGATCTAATTAACCAAGTTAATATGATCAAAACGAAAAAGAAGTTACCTGTGTGGGAAACTCCTGATGGTTCAGTTGAAGCTGAACATCCTCCATTAAGACCTATTACCATCTCTTACTAGGATAATCAAGTAGAAGTCTTTCCTCTTAAGAACCCTCAAGAGAACCAGGCAACCAACCTCAAAAACATAGTTACCCAGGATAACTATACAAACATTAGCCTAAACACTTTAGGTAAACAACTCATTAGGATAGAGAAAAATCTAAAAATAGATATTACATCTACCTCTTATCAATCAGTAGATAGGTTAGTAAAGAACCCTATCTTCAAACCCTTCCAGGTCTCCAAACCAGCCCAAGAAGAAATAACTAAAAAAAAATTGAAAAACTTCAAAATTGGAATAATACCCTTAGATCCCAACTAGAAGATCAAATTTCAAACAAAATAGGACTTGTTATTCTTGAGTCACCAGTGACTTCAAAAATAACCCAAAAACCATTACAAGATCTTAGTATTCTTAGCAAACTAGGATCTGATATATCATCTGAGGATAGTTCCCAGGAAACCTTTCCTGAACCAACCCCTCACATTCAAAAATTAGCTTGGCAAGAATCTAGCCCAGTTAGGTATCCTCACACCATAGGAACTCAACCCAGTCAGGTTATCCAATCTAAGTATAGCGTATCTTCTATCTATGTTTGGAACATTGATGGAATGACTGATCATGAGATATTAAATATCTTATAGCAGATGACCATGGCGTCAAATGCTTATAAAACCCAAATAGGTACAACTGATAAAACAGTTCTTGAATTATTAATAGTTGGCTTTTCAGGCCAACTAAAAGGATGGTAGGATCATCATCTTTCAAAACAACAACAGTCAGATATCTGCAATGCGATATTGACTGATGAGTGTGGTATACCCATACTTTCCCATCAAGGAGCTCCTATACAGGATGCAGTCTCCACATTAATCTTTACCATATCACACCACTTTATGGGGGATCCATCACATTTAAATGATAAAAATGTTGATCTTCTTTCCAACATAAAATGTAAGAAGATGAGCGATTTTCAAAATTACAAAACTACATTTCAGTCTAGAGTTATGTTAAGAGATGACTCTATTCAACCTTTCTGGATGGAGAAAACCCTAGGAGGTCTTCCTCCACTCTTAGGTGAGAAAACTAGAAACAAAATTCGTGAAACTTATGGGAATCACATCATCCCATATGATCAACTAACCTACGGTCAATTGATCAGTTTTGCTCAAACCCAGGGTCTTCAAATATGCCAAGATTTGAAAATCCAAAAACAAATGAAATTGGAACTGAAGGTTTCCAAAAGAGAAATTGGATCATTCTGCAAACAATTTGATGGCAATCTCTCTATCAACAAAAGTTGCGAGGGAACTTGCAGTAAAACTAAATCAAAACCTTATAAGGAATCACATAAAACTTACATGAGATTTTCAAAATCAAGAAAACCATTCTTTGAGAAAAGAATGAATTTTTATAACAAACCTTATAAAAGAAATTTTAATAAGGATTCTAAACATCATAAAAAACCCTTTAAAAACTTTAAAGAGTTTAAATGTTATAAATGTGGAAAGAAAGGTCACACTGCCAATTTCTGCAAAATGTCTAAAAAATTGACGAATTAAAACTTGAAGAAGACATATTCGCCAAAATATCTGCCTTAATGGTAGACATATCCTCATCATCTGAGTCTAGACATTGGACAGACGAAAAATCAAATCCCCAGGATAATGAATTTGCAACCAGCAATTCAGATTTCTCCAATAAAAATATTAATGTATTAACTAAGGAAGAAGATGAACAACTTCAAACTAAAATCTTCAAGTTAAATGACCCATCAATAACCAAATTGTATGTAGACCACCTAACTACAACTTGGGAAAAATCAACAAAAAGGAATTCTGAACTTCCAAATACCAGCACAGGATATTATAACCTCACTGATGTTCTGGAACGAAAGAACAAAATTATCAAACCAGAAAGTCAAATTCAAGACTTAAAACTGGAGATCAAAACTATTAAACTGGAACTCCACCAGCTTAAAGAAAACTTAAAAGAATATGATATTAAGTTTCAACTACTTAATAATGGAGAAAAAATATCAACCTATATGAGTGATTCAGAAGATGATCTTACTCAAAACCATCAAGAAATCCAAAACTTGAGAAAAATTACCACCAGGAAATATAAAATTAAAATAGTCTTAATATTCCCTGATGATTCAAAACTTGAGACCATTGCCTTGTTTGACATAGGTGATGATCTCAATTGCATTACACCAACCATAGTTCCCAGAAGGTTTCATAACCAACTGAAGAACGACTCAATTCAGCCAATAAATCTCAAATGAGTATTATTGGAAAAACTGAGGTATCTATCCTAAAAGGATCATACCTTATCAAAACTCCATTTGTCCTAGTATTTGATATAAGATACTCTGTCATATTAGGAACTCCTTTTATGGATATTGTAAGGACTATGAGTGTTGGCTATTTTCGTGGACAAAATATTTATCTGTAAATTTGTTTTTAGGCCTGCTATCAAGTCTATCAAGAAAAGCCCAACAAATACTCGAGTTCCAGATATTCGTACTTCAGGTATGTTTTTTATAACTACGACACATAGGATTGCATTTATACATTTAATAGTACATGTTCATAAATTGAAAATTATTTTTGGTATTTAAATATTTTTTATGTGTCTTAATATTTTTTAAGATGTGATTTAAAAATATATTTTAATTAAATATTTAAATGGGCCTTGAATAATGAAGCCTAAAATATTGTAACCCTAATACTAGTAGATTATCATTATCTATATATATATACACATAAGCTTAGGTGAGTGAGGAAGGCTGAGAGAGTTTAAAAAGCAAAAGAAAAAAAAAACCTACGGCTGAACACCAAAGCATAAAAGAGTTTAAAGAAAATATATATCATTGCTTCTCTACTTCATTATATTTTAAAGGGTAATCAACGCAGCTTATATGAAGGTGTAAGAAATTTGTAAGCGGCAAGGAATTAATAAGTGAATACGAAGGAGTAAAGGTTTTGGCTTGCTGACAAAATCTTCTTGATTTGATTTGAAGATTAATAACCTCCACGTTGTTGCTTCGTGTTCTCATTCCTAGTAAATTATTTTTATGCGGATATCAAAGGAATAGTTTTTCACGCAAATTTAAATATATGGCTAATATCAAATTGATATCTTATTAGAGGTATTTATTGATAAATTTATTTGATATATTTTATCTTTCTATAGCTTCTTCTTAATTAGATTTTTACATGTTTAAATTAAATAATTCTATGTGTGATCATAATTATTTGATTTGATGATTAAATTTCAAAGAAGCTATTTTTATTAAATTTGTGTTTAATCTTTTTTACTCTAGAATGTACTAGTTGATTTGGTTTAAATGATATATATTTTGAATCATCTAGTTAGGATTATTCATTGTTAAATCCGCTCTAGAACACACACGGGCACTTGTGTTTTTTTTTGTGCTAACCTTTTTGCAGTTGATTTGTGAACGATCTAATTGGCGGGGAGCTTATTGGAACGTTGGTTTGGTAACCGCTCACGCTAATTTTTAGAAACTGTGAAAACAGAGCAAGGGCTCGTAAGTAAAGTACATTGGGGCAGTATCCTAGGGAAGGTAGCATTAGACCGAGTTTGTACTTGAACATTTGATTTTCATAGTGGAAAGTTAGGTGGTCCGGTGGACCGGTGGTTTTCCTCTTAGGTCATTGTTGTGGCCTAGGTTGTTTCCACCTAAAAATATCGTGTGTTATTATTTTATTTCCGCATTTATTTTTACACACGATTCCATATCTTATAAACTTTCAATTGGTATCAGAGCAAACACTAGACACACTTAGTGAGATTGATCTTTAGGGACACACACACTTACTTATGGACCAAATGAAAGAAGGTGGGTCATCTGTTAGACCCCCACTCTTTGATGGGTTTAATTACCCTTACTGGAAGGCTCGCATGCAAGCCTTTCTCAGACAAGATGAAAAAGTCTGGGATGCTATTCTTGATGGTTGGGAACCACCTTCTGTAACGAAAGATGGTGTAACAATCATAAAGCCAAGAAGAGACTGGACCATTGAAGAACGCACCCTTAGTGGGGCAAACCAAAAAGGTCTAAGCTCAATATTCGCTGCAGTGTCGATGGATGAGTTTCGTCGCATCTCCGACTGTGAGACTGCTAAAGATGCATGGAATGCACTTGCTCTTGCTCATGAAGGAACTTCCCAAGTAAAACAAACAAAATTGAGATTGCTAACATCTGAATTTGATTTTATTAAATTGAGCAACAATGAAACTTTTGGTCAATTCTATGCTCTCTTCTGTGATATCACTAATGCTTGTTCTAACCTTGGTGAGAAAATTCCACAACCTATACAAGTGCGCAAACTCCTAAGCTCTTTAACAGCTGACTATAAGATGAAAGTTACAGCGATAGAGGAAAGCAAGAATGTAGACACACTAAAAATTGATGAACTTGTCGGATCAATCCAAACCTATGAGCTTTCTCTTGATCCATCCAAGAAAAATAAGGATGTGGCATTCAAAAGCTCCAAAAAGGACATCTCTGATAGTGATGATGATATGAATGATGAGTCACTAGTCTTGTTAGCACGAAAATTTAAGAAGTTCGTGAAGAAGAAGGGTCAACAGAATAATCATTCCAACAAGGGACAATCCAGTCGTTCGAATGACCGAAAGTCAAGGGAAATCAAGTCTCCTAGCCTTGATGGTAAGAAAAGTAAGCCCACTAATCCTCAATGCTTTACTTGTGGGGGATTTGGTCATATTTCTACAGATTGTGCTAACAATAAAAAGAAATTTGGAAAAGCCTTTAATGCTACACTCAGTGACACAGAAAGTGAGCAGGACAATGCTAGTAGCTCAGAGGATGATGACACTAATTATTGTGCCTTCATCGCAACTGCCAATGCACATCACAATGACTCCGATCTTAGCTTAGATGAAGAAAATGAGGAAGTAAACTCTTCTCTCTTACTGTCTAAGTTTAATGTATCGAATTATGAGGAACTATTCATGGATTGTCTAGGTGCCAGGGAAGAGAGAGATAAATTGCTTGTGGAAGTAACTAAACTTAATGATATCATCAATGTTCACAAAACAAATTCCTCTAACCTAGAGAAAGATAAAAAGGAATTGTCTGATCATGTTAATGCTTTGAATTTGAGACTTGCAGAAACTATTGAGGAAAACAAAAATCTCAAGCAAGAACTTAGTATTGCTAAAGAAATGATGAAGAATTTGACCATTGGTGTTGAAAAATTAACCAAAGTCCTAGACTATGGAAAGCCATATGGAGATAAGAGAGGTCTTGGATACATAGATGAACAATCAACACCTTCATTATCCAAAACTCAATTTGTAAAACCCACTATTGCTCAGGCAGGAAAGGTAGTTTTTGCACCTTATCATTCTAAGAAAATTCAGTTTGTTCCCATCTGTCATCATTGTGGTAGGAAAGGACATATAAGACCTAGGTGTAGATTTCTTTATGCTTATGATTCTATCATGAATACAAATGTTTCTAAAATACCTCAAAAAAATTTCAAATGTAAAGTTTTTACTACAAGAACTACACAAAAAGAGGAATATAAGAAACCAGTAACTCAAATGTCCAAAATTAAAAAAGGATGGGTTAAGAAATCTGAGTTGCACTACTTTGTGGCCCATATAGCATTTAAAGTTAAATCAAACACCGCTTGGTATTTTGATAGTGGATGCTCTAGACACATGACAGGGAATCGTTCTTTGTTTAAAACCTTTAAGGAATACAATGAAGGGACAGTTACCTTTGGTAATGGTAAAACATCTAGAATTATTGGAAAATGCTCTGTTCAAATAGAGGGTATCCCTAAACTTGATGAAGTTTTATATGTGGAAGGACTTAAGGCAAACTTGATTAGCATAAGTCAAATATGTGATAGTGATTTTAATGTGCAATTTACAAACAATCACTGTATTGTAACAGATCAAAATGGTGAATGTGTGATTAAGGGAATCAGATCACATGACAATTGTTATTGTATTGATACATCACCCACAGTAACATGTAACCTAGCTAGCAATGACTCAACTATCTTGTGGCACGAAAAGCTAGGTCATATGAATTTTAAAGATCTGGTTAGATTAAGCAAAATTGAGACTGTGCGTGGTTTACCTATTCTTTCAAAAATTGAAACACCTGTATGTGGACCATGTCAATTGGGTAAACAAACTAGGATTGCTCATAAGAAGATCAAGAGTATAAATACAAACAGAGTATTGGAATTGATACATATTGACCTTATGGGTCCTATGAGAACAGAAAGTATTGGAAGTAAGAAATATATCATAGTTGTAGTAGATGACTTTTCTCGCTACACGTGGGTAGACTTTCTTAGAGACAAGTCAAATGCTTTTGAGTTTTTCATCTCATATTGTACAAGAGTGCAGGTTGAAGCAGGTGACAAAATAGTAACCATCAAGAGACTGAGAACAGACCATGGAAAAGAGTTTGAAAATACCAAGTATGTTGACTTCTGTAAAGAACATGGTATCTTTCATGAATTCTCTGCTCCTATCACACCTCAACAAAATGGGGTAGTTGAAAGGAAAAATAGGATACTTCAAGAGATGGCAAGAGTAATGATGCATGCCAAGGGAGTCTCCAAAATGTTTTGGTCTGAAGTTATAAACACTGCATGTCACATTATAAATCGTGTATATCTTCGCCCAGGTACAAACCAAACTCCCTATGAGATATGGATAGGTAAAAAACCCAATCTAAAATTTATGCATATTTTTGGAAGTAAGTGCTACATACTTAGAGATCGAGAACAGTTGGATAAGTTTGATTCAAGAAGTGATGAAGGTATATTTCTTGGTTATTCCCTAAATAGTAGAGCTTATAGAGTCTTCAACTGTAGAACTAATGTAGTTATGGAATCCATAAATGTCGTTATAGATGATGGGGGTAAGAAGATTACATGTGAAGAAGTTGGAAATGAAGAAAATTTCACAACACCTCAATTAACAATAACCAGTGACATAATTGGAATAAAAGAAGAGGAGTTGAAGGAAAGTGAACAAAAGAAGGAAGAAGCATCAACCTCATCAATGATAAATCCAACTCGAACTTCAAAAAATCATCCTATTAAGAATATAATTGGAGATCCTGATGCTAGCATGGTAACAAGAAGAAGACAAATAAGTGAGGTAACTCATTTATGCTATATTTCTCAATTTGAACCAAAAATTGTGAATGAAGCTCTTAGGGATGAATTTTGGATAAATGCCATGCAGGATGAGTTAGCTCAATTTGAAAGAAATCATGTGTGGGTATTAGTACCTAAGCCTAAAAACAAAAATGTTATTGGAACAAAATGGGTGTTCAAAAATAAATCTAATCAGCATGACATTGTCGTTAGAAATAAGGCTAGGTTAGTAGCTCAAGGCTACACGCAAGTAGAAGGAGTTGATTTTGATGAAACATTTGCACCTGTAGCTAGACTAGAGTCAATTAGAATTTTACTTGCCATTTCCTGTCATATGAAGTTCAAATTATATCAAATGGATGTTAAGTCTGCCTTTTTGAATGGATTTTTGAATGAGGAGGTGTACGTGGAACAACCAAAAGGATTTGTTGATCCGAAATTTCCAAATCATGTTTACAAACTCCAAAAGGCTCTGTATGGTTTAAAACAAGCTCCACGAGCATGGTATGAGAGACTTACCAACTATCTTTTGAACAAGGGATTTATTCGATGGGGAGTTGATAAGACTTTATTCATTAAAAGGAGTAGTGACGAGATCTTTATTGCTCAAATTTATGTGGATGACATAGTTTTTGGATCCACATCTAGTACACTAGTGGATGATTTTGTGCATGTTATGACAAATGAATTTGAAATGTCCATGGTAGGTGAAATGAATTTCTTCCTTGGTTTACAAATCAAACAATCTCATGATAATATATTTATTTCTCAAACCAAGTACACTTGTAACCTTGTTAAAAGATTTGGTCTTGAAACTAGCAAGCCATTACGAACTCCTTTAGGTACCAGCACAAAAATTACAAAGGACACTCAAGGTAAAAGTGTTGATCAAACCCTTTATAGGAGTATGATAGGTAGTTTACTTTACCTCACTGCAAGTAGACCTGACATATGTTTTAGTGTTGGTGTGTGTGCCCGTTATCAAGCTGACCCTAAGGAATCACACTTAGAGATTGTAAAGAGAATCATTAGGTATATCTCAGGAACAAGTAATTATGGTTTATATTTTACTACTGACACTACTTGTGAAGTAAGTGGTTTTACAGATGCCGACTGGGTAGGCAACCAGGATGATAGGAAGAGCACATCAGGTGGTTGTTTCTATATTGGAAACAACTTAGTATCATGGCATAGTAAAAAGCATAACTCTATCTCACTCTCTACAGCTGAAGCGGAATACATTGCTGCAGGAAGCTCTTGCACACAAATGCTTTGGATGAAAAACATGCTCAAGGACTACGGTCAACCACAAGGTATGATGCCCTTATATTGTGATAACACTAGTGCTATATGTATTTCTAAGAACCTAGTTCAACATTCTAGAACTAAGCACATTGACATAAGGCATCATTTTATTCGAGAACTAGTTGAAGAGAAAATAGTAACACTTGAGTTTGTACCTAGTGAGAGACAATTAGCTGATATATTCACTAAAGCCATAGACACTCAAAGATTTGAGTATCTCAGAAGTGCCTTGGGAATTTCTCCCTCAAATTGAATTTCAAATTTTATTACAAAAAAAAAATCCTTGCTTGGCCAACAGAGTATTCAACTTACTTAATACTTCCATACACATAATCTCATTTTTAGTGACTCAACTCATTTTGATATTTATTGTATAAATTATTCTACAATTTTGGCTTGTGCATACATATATATTCTTATACATGTGATGATCGATGTTGACATAAACTTCTTCACACACTCACAAACACACATATATGTTACGCTTGAAGTTTATGAATTTTCTTGAAAGACTCTAGGACTTTAACTAATCTTGATTGTAAAATTGTGTTGAGTTCTACTTTTGCTTACTAAAATTTTACCGTATGGAGGCACCTAGTATTGAGAGGGCTACCTACTGTGATGTGTGAAGCTACCGCAATGAACGGAGAGGGCTACCTCACAACTAGTGTGAAAGTCATTGTGCTAGGTTTATGGCTCGTGCAAAAAAAAAAGGAGAAAGATTATTCAAAAACTGATTGCTTATAAATCTTGTACATGGAATGCACAAAAAGAAAGAGCTAATAGAGGTTAAAATATATATATATATATATCATTTACCTCATTTATAAGAAAAAAAAAATTTAAGTCCTCTTTTAGTAAATATATTTTATTCTGTAAGATTGAAGACTCGATTATATTTTTATATGATAGGTGATATTTTTTCTTTTGAGTCCTTCTTGATAGATCATAAATGAATTAATTGACATATTTATGGAGTTTAAACATGTATACTATTTTAAGTAAATGTCAATATGTCATTATATGTGCGAAGTGTGCATGTGCACCTCTTCTATTCTACTTATTTATTTATATGATAAATAATCAAAATTGGAGTTAAAAAAATGACAAAAAATGATGAGTTCTCAATTGGTTGTGTGCTTGTTTGTAATTACATGAGTTTAATATCTTATGTGGCTATGTATGCAAATTTAAAAAAAAAACTTTTTTCATTTATTACCTTTTTAATTGGTTTCTAAGTTAGAGTGTTAGAGAACTTAGGGGGAGTTTAAAGCACATTACACTTTTACATTTCTCTGATTTTACACTGTTATATCTTTAGGAGGAGTTTAACTTCAATTCTTTGTCTAATGCTTTGTCCTTCTCGTATGTCAAAAAGGGGGAGAAAATTTTTACTTCCATGTTTTTATTTTGTTATACATATAAGGGGAGAACATATTTAATTAAGATTGATTGATATGAATGCATACTACATGATTATTCTTTACACTTCGCTTATTTTTATGTAAACTGAACTAATGTAGAATGAGGCTTTCATGCCAAGTTGTCCTATGCTTTGTCAATGTCATTTCAGTTACTTACAGGCTTATCAAGTTGCAACGAAGATGGATTCACCGGACCATAGGATAGTTCCACTATGGTGTCTAGGACCTCATTGTATTTTTATCTAATTTTTATTAGTGTCATGTAGTAAATGAGAGGTTTTGCCACACAAAAATGCCAAAGGGGGAGTTTGTAAGGACTATGAATGTTGGCTATTTTCGTGGACAAAATATTTATCTGTAAATTTGTTTTTAGGCCTGCTATCAAGTCTATCAAGAAAAGCCCAACAAATACTCGAGTTCCAAATATTCTTACTTCAGGTATGTTTTTTATAACTACGACACATAGGATTGCATTTATACATTTAATAGTACATGTTCGTAAATTGAAAATTATTTTTGGTATTTAAATATTTTTTATGTGTCTTAATATTTTTTAAGATGTGATTTAAAAATATTTTTTAATTAAATATTTAAATGGGCCTTGAATAATGAAGCCTAAAATATTGTAACCCTAATACTAGTAGGTTATCATTATATATATATATATATATATATACACATAAGCTTAGGTGAGTGAGGAAGGCTGAGAGAGTTTAAAAAGCAAAAGAAAAAAAAACCTACGACTGAACACCAAAGCATAAAAGAGTTTAAAGAAAATATATATCATTGCTTCTCTACTTCATTATATTTTAAAGGGTAATCAACGCAGCTTATATGAAGGTGTAAGAAATTTGTAAGCGGCAAGGAATTAATAAGTGAATACGAAGGAGTAAAGGTTTTGGCTTGCTGACAAAATCTTCTTGATTTGATTTGAAGATTAATAACCTCCACGTTGTTGCTTCGTGTTCTCATTCCCAGTAAATTGTTTTTATGCGGATATCAAAGGAATATTTTTTCACGCAAATTTAAATATATGGCTAATATCAAATTGATATCTTATTAGAGGTATTTATTGATAAATTTATTTGATATATTTTATCTTTCTATAGCTTCTTCTTAATTAGATTTTTACATGTTTAAATTAAATAATTCTATGTGTGATCATAATTATTTGATTTGATGATTAAATTTCAAAGAAGCTATTTTTATTAAATTTGTGTTTAATCTTTTTTACTCTAGAATGTACTAGTAGATTTGGTTTAAATGATATATATTTTGGATCATCTAGTTAGGATTATTCATTGTTAAATCTGCTCTAGAACACACACGGGCACTTGTGTTTTTTTTTTTGTGCTAACCTTTTTGCAGTTGATTTGTGAATGATCTAATTGGCGGGGAGCTTATTGGAACGTTGGTTTGGTAACCGCTCACGCTAATTTTTAGAAACTGTGAAAACAGAGCAAGGGCTCGTAAGTAAAGTACATTGGGGCAGTATCCTAGGGAAGGTAGCATAAGACCGAGTTTGTACTTGAACATTTGATTTTCATAGTGGAAAGTTAGGTGGTCCGGTGGACCGGTGGTTTTCCTCTTAGGTCATTGTTGTGGCCTAGGTTGTTTCCACCTAAAAATATCGTGTGTTATTATTTTATTTCCGCATTTATTTTTACACACGATTACATGTGTGGCTGCTTTGTTTAGGTTATTAAATTATAAATTAGTAAGATTTAAAAATAACCTATTCACCCCCTCTAGGTTAATTAGGTCCATATCTTATAAACTTTCAGATATCATTACCCCATATTCTATTAAACATGACAGAATTTCTTTCAAAATTGGAAGAGAAGCCTTCAGCTTCCCTTTCATCGAAGAACCAAAAACCAGAGATCTTAATCTCATCAAAACTTATTCAATCTCTCCAAAAGAGATTTCTCTTCTTATAAAGCAAAGAGAAAAGGACCTTCTCTATCTCAAGACCATAGTTCAATCTCATAATGTTGAGAAAGAAATTCAAATCCCAGAGATCAAAGATAAAA